>JACVEI010000143.1:0-16595 GCA_018115615.1 Pestalotiopsis sp. DP-2020a | reverse complement strand
CCCCCCCCCCCCCCCCCCCCCCCTAGTCCGGGTGCTAATATGGACAGGCAAGTATCTTTACGGCGTGACAGTATGGCAGAGGTACGTCCTTACGTGGCTCTGCAGAGGACCCCGAAAAACCTCCTGGGAATTGATTGATTCGCCCATTGATTGAATCCTTTCCTGCAGCAGCCCGAGTTCCCGTTCCAGCTCCAAGGTGTCCTTGTCCTTCCCCATGCTGCATTTGACTGCATGGCACCTATCCAATCCGACCAACCATCACTGCCTATCATAGACGACGGGATTTATCACGGCCTGGAGACCACATTGCAACTATCCATCTGTACATACGTACTCCAACCATAGACGTGTCTATTGACTTTTAGCACCCATTTTCATGTGGGCGACGGGAACGGATCAGCACAGATAAGATCCATCGAATGCAACAAGCTGCATCATTTTAGCTTGATCGCCGCCCAGATCGTACAGGAGCAGAGGCAGCAGCAGTGGCAGCAGCAGTGGCAGCAGCAGAAGCAGCAGTAGCAAGCAGCCCGTTTGCGTTTCCCAAAGAGAATCCAGAGCTTACAGAAGCGACCTTCGAACCTTCCTCGGTCCTCGCCAACGGGAATCCACACACCTCTCCAGCGTTAGCTCAAGCAGGCCTGCACACCGACCGACCGACCGACTCCACGCGCGGCTGCTCTTGGGGATGCCCCCGAGCGGGAACGGGAATGCCGCCTTCAACAACAAACCCATACCGATCGACGGAACCGCCAGATTCCCCCGTCCATGATTCCGACTCGGACGCCGATCTAGACCTTCAGGAGCTCGACCCGACTTCATCCTCACACAGCACTAGTGCCATCCTCCTAGGCCGCAACACCAGCCCCGAGCAGCGAGCGCCGCGGATTGCGCTGAGGAATCTCCGCATGGGGGGCACGCGGAGGACGAGCGGCAGGACAAGGCGGGGATATGGCGACCTCGGACACGACAGGGACGGCGACGACGACGCCATGGGCTTGCTGGACGATGGGGACGACAGGCCACAGCGCTACTCGGACGGCAGCAGGAGCGGTGGCGACGATGCGCCGCTGCTAAACGTCGGCGGTTCGGGACCACGCCGCAAGAGATCCTTCGCCGGCGACCGAATGCAAAAGCTGGGCGCGTCCCTCCGCCTGCCCAGCTTCATGTCCAATACCAGCTCGAGCCGAGACGATGTCGAAACGACCGAACAAGAGGACGACGATCCTTCAGCTTCCCGCGTCGTGGCTGTTGGCTCTTCCCAGACGACCCGATACCCACCGAATATCGTATCCAATGCCAAATATACGGCCTTCACCTTTCTTCCCGTCACTCTGTACAATGAATTTTCCTTCTTCTTTAACATGTACTTCTTACTCGTTGCCTTATCTCAAGCAATCCCGCAGCTGAGGATCGGCTATCTGAGCACTTATATCGCCCCTTTGGCTTTTGTGCTCATGATCACCATGGGAAAGGAGGCCTACGACGATATTGAGCGCAGGAGGCGAGATAACGAAGCAAACTCTGAGGAGTATGCAGTACTTCGCTTTGACGATCCCAACAGCCGGGCATACCCTGCGTCTCGATCGCCACGGAGACTGAAGTCATCGTCCATGCGGAAAGGACAGAAATCATCCATGCTTCGGGATAGACTTTCGGATATTCAGGAGGAAGAGGAGCAGGCAGAGGGACACGGTCTAGGACAGCCCTCTTCTTATGTGGAGGAAATCAGCAAGAAGTCGCGAGACCTACGTGTGGGCGACGTGCTCAAGCTGAGCAAGGGTCAACGTGTCCCGGCAGATGTCGTCATAATCAAATGTCTGGCAACAGAGTCTTCGACAACTCCCTTGGATGAACTGGAGGCTGTACAGGAGGAAGAGTCACTGCTCGTCGACGCTGGAACCGAAGGCTCAGCTTCAGGCAAAGGCAAAGGCAAAGGCAAAGGCAAAGAACCAGAACAGCGACAAGAGAGCGAAGGTAGCTCGAATGGAGAGACTTTCATCAGGACTGACCAGCTCGACGGAGAGACGGACTGGAAGTTGCGTTTGACCTCGGCTCTGACGCAGAACCTACTCCTGGAGGAATTGGTGCGACTCAGGGTGACCGGAGGCAAGCCGGATAAGAAGGTCAACGAGTTCATTGGCACCGTCGAGTTGATGCAATCCAGACAGGAGGCCTTGGATCCCTATCCCAGTGATAATGCTCAACCGGACACCAGCAACTCTGCACCCTTGTCGATCGATAACACTGCCTGGGCCAATACCGTGATTGCCTCTCAAGCCATCACCCTCGCTGTCATTGTCTATACCGGCCCCCAGACCCGATCAGCATTGTCAACCTCGGCTTCGCGGTCCAAGACAGGACTGCTCGAGTACGAAATCAACTCTCTAACCAAGATCCTATGTGCCTTGACATTGGGTCTTTCCATCATTCTGGTGGCTCTGGAAGGGTTTAGCAACACGGAAGGCAACGTATGGTATGTCAAGATCATGCGCTTCTTGGTCCTTTTCTCGACCATTGTGCCCATCAGTCTTCGAGTCAACTTGGACATGGGAAAGAGTGTCTACTCGTGGTTCATTCAACGCGATCCGGGAATTGCTGGGGCAGTCGTACGCACGAGTACAATCCCAGAAGACCTCGGAAGAATTGAATATCTGCTCAGCGACAAGACTGGAACCTTGACGCAAAACGAAATGGAGATGAAGAAGATTCATGTCGGCACAGTGTCATATGCCAACGAGGCCATGGACGAAGTATATGCCTATGTGAAGCATGGGTTCGCAGGTGCTCCTGGCGAGACAGCTTTTGTCACACCCTCTTCTTCTTACAGCACGACAGGCGGAGTCACAGCTACTCGCACAAGGCGAGAGATTGGCTCCAGGGTTCGCGACGTCGTCCTGGCTCTTGCTCTGTGTCACAACGTTACCCCGACAGCCGAGGAAGAAGATGGACAAACTGTGACGTCGTATCAGGCCTCATCGCCAGATGAGATTGCCATCGTTCGATGGACAGAATCTGTTGGGTTACGCCTGGCAAACCGTGATCGCCAAGGAATGATCCTCGAGTCTACCGAAACTGGAAAAGCAGTCGTCAAGGTCAAGATATTGGATGTATTCCCATTTACATCAGAGGGCAAGCGTATGGGCATTATCGTCCAATTCTGGGAGCATACTCAGAGTGCGCCATCGTCTGACAGCGCCGAGATTTGGTTCTATCAAAAGGGTGCCGATACCGTCATGTCATCTATTGTGGCCGCCAATGACTGGCTGGATGAAGAGACGGCCAACATGGCGCGTGAAGGTCTACGAACACTGGTTGTAGGCCGCAAGAAGCTTTCTTCCGCGCAGTATGCCGAGTTCTCTCGATCCTACCAAGAAGCCTCGCTAGCTATCAATGGACGCGAAGCAGGCATGCAAAAGACCGTGTCTGAGCATCTCGAGCGGGACCTTGAGCTGCTCGGAGTCACAGGTGTGGAGGATAAGCTGCAACGAGATGTCAAGCCCTCACTCGAACTGCTTCGCAACGCTGGTATCAAGATCTGGATGTTGACTGGTGACAAAGTCGAGACTGCTCGATGTGTTGCTGTCAGCTCTAAACTTGTCGCCCGTGGCCAATACATCTACACCATCACCAAGCTGAAGAGAAAGGACAATGCTCAAGATCATCTCGATTTTCTTAGAAGCAAGACGGACTCCTGCCTACTGATTGACGGCGAAAGTCTCGGGTTGTTCTTGACTCACTTCAGGACGGAATTCATCTCAGTCGCTGTCTACCTCCCCACCGTGGTCGCGTGTCGATGCTCGCCGACACAAAAGGCGGAGGTCGCCAAGCTCATCCGCGAGTACACTAAGAAACGTGTCTGCTGTATCGGCGATGGTGGCAACGATGTTTCCATGATCCAAGCCGCCGATGTAGGTGTTGGTATCGTCGGAAAAGAGGGACGACAAGCCAGTCTGGCAGCAGATTTCTCCATTGAGCAGTTCTGTCATTTGACCAAGCTCCTCGTCTGGCACGGTCGCAACAGTTACAAACGCAGCGCAAAGCTTGCCCAATTCGTCATTCACCGTGGTCTCATTGTTGCTGTATGTCAAACCATGTACAGCATTGCGATCAAATTTGAGCCGGAGGGCTTGTATATTGTGAGTCTTACTTGTCTCGTTAGTCTACGGCTAGACGATTTGCTAACAGTTTCCAGGATTGGCTCATGGTTGGCTATGCAACCGTCTATACCGCGGCTCCTGTGCTTTCTCTGGTCCTAGACAAGGACGTTGACGAGAACTTGGCAAATCTGTATCCAGAGTTGTACAAGGAGTTGACATCTGGGCGATCGCTGTCATACCGCACATTCTTTGTATGGGTGTTTGTGTCCATCTATCAAGGTGGCATGATCCAAGGCTTGTCTCAGCTCTTGACCGAGGTTGACGGTCCCAGGATGGTTGCCGTCAGCTACACGGTCTTGGTTCTCAACGAGCTGCTCATGGTTGCCATTGAAATCACCACTTGGCACCCAGTCATGATCTTGAGTATTGTTGGCACATTCCTGGTATATGCCGGGTCTATACCTTTCCTGGGCCGTTACTTTGACCTGGATTTTATATTGACATGGTAAGCTCTGGGCTCTTCTGGATTCAATGGTTACGATATTTGCTGACAAAGACGCAGGGGCTTCGTGTGGCGCGTATTTGCCATTGGCGCCATCTCGCTGATACCACCGTACGCTGGCAAGTTGATTAGGAGGACAATGAAGCCACCGTCGTATAGAAAGGTTCAAGGGATTTAGATGTAGGCTCTGGAATCTATCAGACGGAGAGGGTGTACAGCATTGGGTGGCGTTCCGTCCCTTTACGTGATTGCATTGCCATGGTTTTCTGCGGCTTTAGTTTTTCTTCATTCGATTATGGTCTCTGGTAAGACGGTACTGGCGGTTGTGTACTTTACCGTGGTTCAATCGTGGCAATACCCCTAGAAGCATTCTCCTTGTCATGAAAATCTACCAATATCCAAAATGATGGCCGCTCTTTCCTGACATCTTATTTGAGCATGTGAAGCAGAGATGGCGGTCAGGAATAGAGCGATAGCCACGAGTAAGACTCGCTTTCCTTCTTGCAGGCACATGTCGGCATGCCTGGGACGATTCAGCGAGTATGCTGCCGATGACTGACATGGCATGGATGATTGTTGCCAGATCCGGCTACACGGTACAGATGAGCCGTTTAGGACGCGGGCGGCAGACGATTGGGATTTGGGGGGTGGGCCGGCGTCGGCCACGAGCTTTAGAGCTTATTCGCTCCCCCGAGACTCCCCTGAAAAGTCCCACCGCGTAGCTATCCGGGGTTATGATGTCATTTCTAGTTTCACTTGCGGCGATCTACTACCAAGTAGCTCTCTTGTTCCATCTCATCTCAGATAGTACTGTGTAGTTCTAGTCAAGCCGAGGAATCGCTAGAGACAGACAATTGCCATGATTTGGGATTTCATCTCGGCCTCGATCCATACGCATGGTATTCTGACTGCCAAGTCTCGGTCTTTCTCTCTCCACAGTGCACACGCCCCCCCGGCTGCGGTGCCCCGCGAAAAGCGAGAGCAAAAGGGCAAGTGATGGACATGCATTGACGTATCCATATGTAGATCGTGGCTTGCGTGGAAGAAAAGAACACGAGATCTCACTTTGTGAGAGTGTCCCTGCTGGCAAGAACGGGCGAGGACTTGATATGGTAACAGGTCTCCGGCGGCTGAGGGTTCTTATTATATTTTGCGAGAGAATGGCCGAGTGCGTTGAATCTTGATGGGGTATATAATTGCGAGAAGTTTGGATGTTTTGCATTTTGTCCAGTTGTTGGATGGGGACATCGCCGAAACTGCCCACTCTTTTTCTCACAATGGGATTTTGCTATTCTGCCTGTCTGCTCAAATGAGAAGAGGCGAATTCTGCTGCTGGGAAATTCCAGATTGGCTGGGGGATTCTGGAGGTGGGGATGCCTTTTCCGACAGGGTCACACCCTTGTTGCTTGCTTGCTACCTGATGAACGAATGAACAAGCGGGGAATTCAGCGATGGGTAGGAATTCTCGAGAAATATCACGATATATCACACGACACAATGAGTGGGATTACTGTTTTTCACCCACTCCTGTCTGTCTTTCATATGATGTGGCTGTTAATAGCATGTCAAATAGGTTAAAAAATCATTTGCATGACTTTAGGGAAATGGTTAGCTAGATGCCGGTTGTTTGCCCAATCGCGTCTGGGCATCTCGCAGCTTCGCGGCCATGCAGGCGCCTAGCCAGCTAGGCAAGCATCGGCCATGGCGATGCCGCGCCGTTGCACTGAAGGCAAGAGAGTTTTTCTTCCCCATGCCCCAGGCCAAACATCAAGAAGTGGAAGCCAGGGGGAGGTCCGGGGGGGTTTGACAGGCCTGCTTTTTCTCTGCATTGCGTTGGAAAAAAAAAAAAAGAAAAAAAAAAGTCAATACCTTTGCCTGCACCCACGATTGCTACATTCAGATTGCCTGCTTGCTGCACACATCCAGATTGTCTCGACAATTTTAATAACCTTTTGCAGCTCGCGGTCTGATGACGTCCGCCAACTCTGTGCATAGACTTCCATGTAGCAGGACGTGACAGCGGGAGAGTCAGTGACAGCATGTGGTGGCTTGTCGAAGACAGATGAGAGACACGCGGTCCGTGGGGGTGGGAGAGGGAAGAATATTTTGAGGAGTAGCAGTTGCGACTATACGACTAGAGAGAGGCTGATGATTGAAGCTATCTCGATCCCGACTGGGGCTGTTTCGTACAAGTCATTGCGGGATTTGCAAGGCCTGACCTTGCGTTGGTCTTCCCCTTGGGGATTAGATGGGGGAAGTTCGCGCTAGGCCGGGTAGCGTCTGGAGCTCGTCCCATGGGCCTCGACCAACCGCCAAGTTCCAACCACCTCGGAGCCCCCCAAGTGGGGGTGCTGCGCTACCTAGTGATGCTTGAGACCGGGGGAGCTCGTCTACGGCCACCGTGATGCCATTGGGGATGGTCATACGTCAAAGGTGCCTGCGCTGCCGCTGCGCCAAATGGCTCCAGAATGTCTCTCTCTCTCTCCAGCTTGGGCTCCTCTCCCCATCAATCAATCCGACTCCAGGACGTAGCTGCAGCTGTTGAGAAGGGAGAAAAAAAAAAGTCTGGGGACTGGGATTAGAATATCCACTCTGATTTGTTTTGGTAGCTCTTTTTTTTTTTCTGCCTCTCCTTCCTTCCCTTCCCAATCTTCCTCCTGCTCCTGCTTCTGCTCTTGCTCCTGCTCCTACCCAGTGATTCGTACTCTGGTTCTCTACTCCCAACACAAGTTTGAGTTGGGTTATCCATTCTTCTTCTTCATTAGTAGATCAGGAACCCGTCACGTTCCCAGTTATTTTATTGTTCGAGAATCCACCAGTTCCCAATTGGCACCATCCCAGGCTGTCACGAGAACTTCCTGCATCTGTTCTGGGGTTTTAGCTTTCCCACGCCGACTACGCGTCAGGTACCTTTTGAGTAATGTATGTAAGCTTCCGGCTTCCTCCTGCACGCCACACACTGCTTCGAGCTATTGGGGACGAGAGTTGCAAGCTTGAGAGACAAGCAAAACTCTAAAATATCATCATAAACTTGACCTCTCGTTCTCTTCGTTGCTGGGAGCACACCTTTGCTTGAACACCAATTGCCGTCCATTTCCCAACATTCGCAATCCCATTTGCCGCAATGTCTGGACCCGCGCCGCTGATCACTCGTACAGACGATACGCCCCAGCAATCATTATCCGGCCAGACCGCCAATATGAGCGACGAGGAAAGACCGGCCAGGGAGGTCAAGAACCACGTTCTCTTTGAGATCGCGACCGAGGTTGCCCACCGAGGTGAGTGAGCCTGGGCTGCGCGTCCTTCCATCTCAGCTTTTCTTCCGATCGAATCGCTAACACGACCATAGTCGGCGGTATCTACTCTGTCATCAAGTCGAAAGCTCCCGTCACGACTGCCGAGTATGGCGATCGGTACACTCTCATCGGCCCTCTCAACCACCAATCGGTAGGTCCTTCTGCTGCCGCTCGAAATGTTCATACCTGACGTGAAGAAAATTATTAGGCTGCGGTCGAGGTCGAGGAGCTGGAACCTGTCAACGAGGAGCTTGCCAAGAGTATCGAGGCCATGCGAAGCCGTGGCATTGGTATCCTCTACGGACGATGGCTGATTGAGGGCGCCCCCCGCGTGCTGCTGATCGACACGAAGACAGCATATAAGTATATGGATGAGTGGAAATCGGATCTGTGGAACAGCGCGAGCATCCCTTCCCCGCCGGGTGATGATGAGACGAACGAGGCAATCGTTTTCGGATACCTCGTTGCATGGTTCCTCGGAGAGGTAAGACTCCCCATCCGATATCACTCGAGAGAGTAAAAACCACTGACACGTAATCCAGTATGTCTGCCACGAGAAGACGAGGGCTGTCATTGCTCACTTCCACGAATGGCTGGCTGGTGTAGCCATTCCCCTGTGCAAGAAGCGCCAGATTGACGTCACGACCATCTTCACAACCCACGCAACTCTCCTCGGCCGATACCTCTGTGCTGGATCAGTCGACTTTTACAACAATTTGCAATGGTTCGATGTAGATGCCGAAGCAGGAAAGCGCGGCATCTACCACAGATACTGCATTGAGCGCGCCGCTGCTCATGCTTGCGATGTCTTCACCACTGTTTCTCACATTACGGCATTCGAGAGCGAGCACTTGCTCAAGCGAAAGCCCGACGGTGTCTTGCCCAACGGTCTCAATGTGACCAAGTTCTCCGCTATGCACGAGTTCCAAAATCTACACCAGCAGTCCAAAGAGAAGATCCACGACTTCGTCCGAGGTCACTTCTACGGCCACTATGACTTTGTCCCTGAAGACACGCTTTACTTCTTCACTGCCGGCCGTTACGAATTCAGGAATAAGGGTGTGGACATGTTCATTGAGTCCCTGGCGCGTCTCAACCACCGGCTGAAATCATCGGGCAGCAAGACAACTGTTGTGGCATTTGTCATTATGCCTGCCCAGACGACCTCTCTTACGGTGGAAGCACTCAAGGGCCAGGCTGTCATCAAGTCTCTCCGCGACACCGTGGACGTCATTGAACGTGGCATTGGCCGCCGCGTGTTTGAGCGGTCGCTCAGGTGGCACGAGGGTGACCCGCTGCCCGATGAGAAGGAGCTCATCACCAGCGCCGACCGTGTTCTGCTGCGGAGACGTCTGTTTGCCATGAAGCGACACAGCTTGCCTCCGATTGTCACGCACAACATGGTCAATGACCAGGAGGATCCGATTCTCAATCAGATCCGCCGCGTCCAGCTCTTTAACCACCCGAGCGACCGTGTCAAGATTGTCTTCCACCCAGAGTTTTTGAACTCGGCTAACCCAGTCTTGCCTCTCGACTACGACGACTTCGTTCGAGGTACCCATCTGGGTGTCTTCGCGTCGTACTACGAACCTTGGGGCTACACACCCGCCGAGTGCACTGTCATGGGTGTTCCCAGCATCACCACCAACCTCTCCGGTTTTGGATGCTACATGGAAGAGCTGATTGAAAACTCAAGCGACTACGGTATCTACATTGTCGATCGACGCAACAAGGGTGTGGATGATTCTGTCAACCAGCTCACATCGAGCATGTTTGAGTTCTGCCAAAAGAGTCGCCGTCAACGCATCAACCAGAGAAACAGAACCGAACGACTCAGCGATCTGCTCGACTGGAAGAGGATGGGCATGGAGTACGTCAAGGCGCGCCAACTCGCTCTGCGCCGGGCGTATCCCGGATCATTCGCTGGCGACGAAGAGGAAGACTTCATTCCGGGCGTCGAGCAGAAGATTTCTCGACCCTTCTCCGTTCCCGGTTCTCCTCGCGACCGTAGTGGCATGATGACGCCAGGTGATTTCGCCAGTCTGCAGGAGGGACACGAAAGCCTTAGCACTGAGGACTACGTTGCTTGGAAACTGCCGTAAGTTGAATCATGAGTCACGACAACATCGTGGTGGATCCTGCTAACGATATCATAGTGAGGAGGAGGACCCCGACGAGTACCCTTTCCCCTTGACGCTCCGGACGAAGAAGCCCTCGGTATCGGGAAGCGCGAGTCCCTTGGATAGCATCCGATTGAACGGCAACTAGGGGAAGTATGGCGTTCTCGGTTCGCCATTGAGACGATCGTCGGCAATGAGCGCATAACTATAAGAGATGGGGCTCAACTTGAGAACATGCAGAACAGGACAATGCCCAAACGACTGGTTCTCCCTGTCCGGTCACGATACCTTGGGATACACTCGCTTTGGGACTTGTGCTTCTAGAGCCATGGTGCAGAACCATACTCATTTCGGGACTGCAGCTGCGTAGCATGTCTCATTCAGCCTGCAAATAACATGGTGGCGGGACAAGGAATAAGGAGGTTGCTCTCCAGTACATTATATGGGATGGGTGGTTACGGTGTGGTGGGATTGGAACTCAAACATTGCATAGCAGCCGCATCAACATTTCAAGTGACTAGTATTTTTATAAGGAATGCATTTGTATTGGACTTATGTGGGCGCGACTTTGCATTATTTCGTTTCTTGAACACAACAGTGGATTGTGAGATTGATAATGCATACCGTACCTAGGTTTCTGGTTGATCAGGACTTGGAGCACGTGGATCGTCCAAGAAAGGCGGGCCACGACTGTATCTGGTTGCTTATACGGGATAAATGCCGTGGTGGGCATATATATGCGTGGTTGATCCCGGGTCATGATGGATGAAGCGGCACATTTTAGGCGTCCGGGTGGCACCTGCGGGCCGGGAACAACCTATCTGAATTCTATACTAGGCGCCGATATCGAACGAGATCACCTTTCCGCCTTGAGACAGTAAAAGTCTAATTGGAAATTACAAGGGCTGGTGACTGGATTGCTGATTTGCGCGTCATAACGTGTCGTCCTTCTCTGAAGTTTGACTTGTACAGAGCATGTAACATTGAGCCGCGCGTGCTTCGTCACAAGTGAGCATTGATGTAATGTACATATTACACCCGGGGCGATGGACGGGTTGAGCCGCCTTGTGCAGATGGGTGGTAGTAGAAGGAAAGTAGGCCCCATCATTTGGCGGGTGCGTATTTTAGTTTCAGGGTCCGCTCGGGGATTCGTTGCGAGAGGAAGAGAGAGACTGACTGATGAGTATTGTGTAGGTAGGTAATGAATATGCTATTGTTGTTTCTCCCGAGAGGCCTCTCGCGGCTCCACGTTGAGGGTCAAATATGTGGTTTCAATTGACAAGTCTCTTGAGATTTTTCTATTTTAGTTTGGGCAGTCGATCTACCTATCTCTCTCGGCTGCATTCTTTTGTGGCTGACATCATCGTCGAAGGGGTCCTCACTCCGTTGGAAATGAGCCCCCAGCAGATTTGCCAAGAGAGCAGAAAGACATTGGGCGTCGTCGTCCCTGTGCCGCCCGTTGTGGGTGATCGGCATGGAACTCTGAAACACTGAAACATGCTGTCCACTGGGCGGTCTCGCTCTCAGGGGTGTCAGAAATGCCTAACAACTAGACTGGCGCTGGCTAGCGCAGATCGCTGCTGTCGAAACAGACTGACAGCAACCAGGAAAACACGGCCGGATCTGTCATCCTGTCATCCCTACTCTGGACGAGTACCGTACCAATTGATTGGATTGGACGCTACGTGCGTATCTTGGGAGGAAGATTGCGGGGGGGTCCGGCCAGCGCAAAGCGAAATGGGAGAGAGAGAGAGAGAGAGAGAGAAAAGATCAAGAGATGAGACGAGCTTCCTTGACCTTTGGGCGGGGATCCAACGGCTGCTGCATCACCGTACCTTGGGAAACAACGACAAGCAAGACCTTGCCAGCGATCTAGGTAGGCATTCTTTGTCGTGACAGTCTACCGGGACGTCTGTGCGGGTTATACGTGTGTGCTACGGTTCTCGTCTGGTGCATTTTTCATTGTTCCCTTCCTGAATTGGTAGTAATGCCAAGAGAAGATCAGCTCTCAGTCCAAGTCAGGCAGTTAGCAAGATACCCAGCTAAGAAGGAGAAGAACAAGAAGAAAGGAGGGAGTCTGCTTCAAGCTACGACTTGTGACCTATCAATCATCCGTCCGACATACGTGCAGACAGACAACATACAGACATGCAGACAGAAAACAACAGACCGAGTTCCTAATAATAAACGCGGTATGTAATGTATGCAAGCTGCAGGAGGGTCCAACCGTCGTCTATTCGTACATTGATTACCTGCCTGCCTGCCAACCAGTCATTGAGTTTCTGCCACAGGCGTTGGCGTGTAACCCCACCCCATAAAGGTACAAGGTGCCACCCCTCCATTACAGCGCACCAGCACATCGGCGGAAACCCAACTAATGTACCCCGGCTCGTCGGATTCGTCCCTCACAATTTCCAAAGCAGTGACCTGACGAGGATCAGTGTTCAGCAGTCTTTTACACTAACCAGACCCTGCAAGCTTTCGTCTTGTTGCCCTTTCGTCACTTCTTACTGTGACTACCTCTTCTGAGCTCCTCTTGTGTTTCTTTCAAGTTTTGGCCCATCTTGACAGCTTCTCACCAGATCACGCAAAGACGAGAGACCAGAAGGAGAGACGAGCAGCCCGAACCCCTCCTGAGCGGAATTTGATTTCCCTCTCGGTACAGTCGAACCAACCAACCAAAAGCTCAGCACTACATCACATACGCACTACCCGATAGTCGGATCTACGGCGCAAGGAGGGATCTCATTATATTACCACTCTGCAGATCGACCTACCCCAGCCAGCGGCTCCCAGATAAAATAATTCGTCGGGATTGCGAACCCACCAGAGAGAAGAGCAAGCAGCAGCAGAACCGCAGTGGCAACCCGTCGGGAAAGGAAAAAGGAAAGCGCCTCGACCTCTGAACACGAACGAATCCGACCTGGAACCCCTCCATCATCCATCCACATCTACGGGAACCCAGTTGGCTGCCTCGGCGCCGCGCTGATCGATCCTCTCCATTCATTATTTCTTCCGGCGCCCAACCCACCAACGTCGAGTAGTACAGCAAGCAAGCCAGCCTTGCTTACATTTTTGTAACATCCTACTTGGTGTAAACAATTGGGAGGCAATTGTCCGGACACCAACGAACTCTTTGTTTCCAAGTTCTTTCACCTTCCAATCTTTGGAGCGAACCCCTCCTCACCATCCTCCTCCTCCATCTGGTACAGAAACACACCCCTCTACGGCATCCCGACCATGGGCTTCACAAAGCTCTTCCGGCGGAGCAAGAAGTCGAAATCCGAGTCCACAGACTTCAACTACGACCGCGACCCCCGCTACGCTTCCGAGAAGGCCAAGTATGGCGAGGCCGGCTACAACAGGAGGAACAGCCACTTCATGGCCCTGCCCCTGAACAATGGCGTCTTTGCGCCCTGGCTGGAGCTCCCCGTGCCCATCCTGCAGAGGATCTTCTCGTTCGTGAGCCCCCACTGCTACGACGAGAGCTACGAGACGTGCGAGCAGAGCGCCATCGAGGATGCCTGCATGCTGTGCGATTTGAGGGACATTTCCCACGCCGGTCGGGTGTGCAGAGCTTGGAGAAAGGTGGCCGTGCCCATGATGTAAGTTAACGGGAGCTTGCATTTTTTTCCCCCTCATGTTTGAGAGCTAGAAATCGAGGAGTCGAGAGCCCCGAGTTGCCAGTGACCCGCTACAGAAATGCGCGGGTGACTCGGTTGGCGGTGATTTGGTCTCGGCTAGGAACAGATGGTCATCCCTGGCTGCATTCGACGAATTCTTGAACATGCAAAACTAACAGCACTGTTACAGTTATCACAGTATTCGCATCGATGCTGTCCATTACTGCGAGCGCGAAATCTACCTCTCGGATATGCGAAAGCGCAAAACAAAGTTCGATCGCAATGGAAACCCCGAAGATCCGGCGAGCGCGCGACTCAACCTGCTCTGCCGCACCCTCCGCGATGACCCGACGAGACTGGGCAAGATGGTCCAGTATTTCAAGACGCCATACATGCTGCGAGAGTCCAAGACGTCGGACCTTGCCCGCACGATTGCAGTCCTGCCCAACTTGCACTACCTCGATCTGCCCGAGGGTGTATTCTCTGGAGACCCGGCATACGCCACTCTTACCCTCGAGGTGCAGGCTAGGTGCCCGGACCTCAGGAAGATGACGTATCTGGGCGGCAGCGAGCGCAACTTGGAAGTTTTGGCTTCGGGCAACGTATGGAAAAAGCTCGAGGTCTTGGAGCTTACCAGGATCAACATGGATCCGCAGGCCCTGAGACAATGCCTATCCGTCATGCAGAATCTGCGAGCGCTCAAGGTTACTGAGAGTCGGGTTATGGACGACGACTTCTTTAGATACAATGATGTCCTCCCCGCAGTGCCGGCTCTGGAGGAGCTCATCCTAAAGGAGGTGCCAAGAGTGGCGGCAGCTGGGTTGGAGGCCTATCTATCGCGTCCCGATGTTCAGGAGCGTCTCAAGGTGCTTTCACTCCAGGAGACTGGTATTCACCCGACAAACCTGCACGAGGTCCTGTTCAATGCGCCCAACCTGCAGGCCCTGTCGCTGATTGCCGAGGTGAATTCTGCGTTCCCATTGAGCTCCAACCTTCCGCCGCTGGCCAATTTCAACCTCAAGTCACTGCGCTATGAGATCACGGCCTCGGCGGAAGTGGGTGCATATGCCGGCATGACGCAGGGGTATTACAACTACTTGGCCCAATCTCTTTTCGCCGACGGATTCCCACTGCTCTCCTCTCTATACGTTCGAGATGAGAACTTCCCCGACAGGCTTATCGGCCTCCCGCCGCCCGCGCCAGGTTACGGAGGCGGTGGTCAGCGCCCGTCGAGCTCTGCATCCATGGGTCCGTTTGGAATGGGCTCGATGAGTCCTCAATCGACTGGCGGAGGCTTGCCGCCGTTCGCACCCGGACTGGGAGCGCCTGCTGCCAATACCAACCGGTTCAGCAGCAACAACCCGTTTGCCCAGCCAGCTGTCCAGCAACGCTTTGGAGGTCCCCCAATGTTGAATCTTAATCAGACTTTGGCAGTGTACACCAAGGGCGAGGACGAGAACGACTGGGGTCTAATCAAGATGGACCCCTACGACAACCCCGGTTATGCCGGTGGGCGTGGTGTAGGCGGCGGACGCGGCCACCATCGCAGCAACAGCTCCGTGACCCACGACCGACCCTTGAGCAGCTATGGATTGGCCGACGCCGGATCGAGATGGAGAGAAGGCAGCGGCGGAGCCCGCATGAGTGTCATCATGGGCAACGGCACAGGCGGCTTCCTGGCAGTACCAAACAGCCCCGAGTCGGCACACACCAGAAGGAAGAGCGAGGGCAGCGGCGCCGACGAGTGGCCAAGACCAAAGAGCAGCTCAGGCGCCAAGGCCGACAAGGATCTCTGGCGGTAAAGGAAGCCAGAGATGTCGCGAGGCATGGCGAAAGAGAGAAAGTGGTGGAAAGAGAAAATTTTAACGGCCGTCTGTAATGAGGAGAAGGCGCTTTGCAAAGGTGTTGGGAATTTGTGTGTTGTGTCCTGCCATGATAACTTTTATTTTCATGCGAGGGACGTTGTCAAAGCAAGCAAGCATTGCTTATATTTTCCCATTCTAAAGATGGACATTTGGCTGGACTGGAAGAAGGATACTTTATACCCAATGAGAAACAAAATTTTGTAATACCTTTCTCGACTCGTTGATTTTGTGTGATGAGATTGAATGAACGCCTTGTTATACAGGACTTCATCTACTATAAAATGGTTTGTTTCCGATAAGATCAATACTCGGTGTTCGGTATTACAGGTACGCCGGCCGCCCACCGCACCAATCCGATCTGACGTGAATTCCGAATGTCGGATCAGATCATATTTACCAGGCAGCCGAATTTCAACTAATCCGCTCCCCACCTCCGGATTGAATAGGTATGACCTGGCGTAATTTCTTGCGAGCCATGCATGTGCGTCAGAGCCGCGTGCGTCGCTTATGTACATTTATGCATGGGTCTTGACAGGGGAAGAGAGAAGGAGTCATATTCTCGCTCTTCTCTAATCGGTGATAATCTACGTTTTGGCTTTTTGACAATTATTGCATCCATCTCTGTACAGTCCATGTCGGAGGAGAGAGCAGTTCAATTAGAACGCCCAACATCNTGCATGGGTCTTGACAGGGGAAGAGAGAAGGAGTCATATTCTCGCTCTTCTCTAATCGGTGATAATCTATGTTTTGGCTTTTTGACAATTATTGCATCCATCTCTGTACAGTTCATGTCGGAGGAGAGAGCAGTTCAATTAGAACGCCCAAAATCCTATTCAGTCCGACAAGAACAATTGATAGAAGAGCCCATCCCTCCCATCTGAAGGCCGTCCTCGTGACGCCCTAGTCCCATCTAGACAGAAATGCCCTTTTCCACCGGCGAGGAAGGCCTGCTGCAGCTGGACCAGGCCGACTTTGACTTTGGCGTGCAGTTCGAGCAGCTCTTCTTCTCCATCATCCCGTCGGTCCTGTTCATCGCGACGTCGCTATGGCGGACCGCGTCGCAGGCGCGCAAGCCCGCCGTCGTCGACG
>JACVEI010000142.1:63107-216528 GCA_018115615.1 Pestalotiopsis sp. DP-2020a | reverse complement strand
CCCTGGGCAACTGGATGCGTGTTGATCCTGGTTGGATCCATGATGATGAAGGCTGTGACCGAGATCAACTGGCGATACATGGGCGATGCCATCCCGGCATTCTTGACTATTGCCCTCATGCCCTTCACCTACTCGATCGCCGACGGTCTGATCGCTGGTGTCTGCGTCTACATCGTGCTCAACACCACTGTCTGGCTGATCGAGAAGGCGTCGGGTGGCCGCATCAAGCCTGCTGACAAGGACCTGAAGGAGCCTTGGACCTACCGTATCCCCGGCGGTTTCTTCCCGCCGTGNCGGGTGGCCGCATCAAGCCTGCTGACAAGGACCTGAAGGAGCCTTGGACCTACCGTATCCCCGGCGGTTTCTTCCCGCCGTGGCTCACCCGCCTCAGCAGAGGCAAGAAGGACTTCTGGCGCGAGGACGATCTTCCCGTCGCCGAGGCCGCCTCGCACCGTCCCAGCCACGAGACTGTCGAGACAGACACCAGCCCCAAGACTGCCGACGGTTCTGCTAAGAACACCATCGAGGCATTGGGCATCTCTGAGAAGGGCGTCCAAGGAACGACTCACTAGAGCACTCCAAACAACGTTTTCGCATTCCTCTTTTCAGTCTCTTTGTAATGTTGTCAGCCGAGTTCTGTCGGCGGTTGTCGGGACTCGTGAAATACGAGTGATGCTCGTTTCGAAGCCGGGTTGACAAAGGATTGATGCTGTATATATGAAAACAAAGCAAATAATGGGCGAGATGTATTGATGATGAGAAGAGATACCCAGCAGTAGAGAGAAGAAAGAAACAAGATTGAAATTTCCCAAAATAAAAAATAAAAATTTCAGCTCATCTCACGAGCATCCGCAAGTGGTTTCACACATTATTTTCTTTCTGGAACGGCAGCAGGATCACATTGACATATATTCTAGCAATGCTGAGTCTCGCCCGTCTCGACTTGGACCAAAAAGCGTTGCTGTTACGTGACAGTTACCTAACCTGACGAGCCCAGCTGCACGGAGGCGGCCGCCGCCGACGGGCTCGAGTCGACGACAGCTAGCACCATGTCTACTATTGCCTCGGCCCCATCCTCAACTACCACGACAAGTAAAATGATTATTGGCATTGCAAAGTTTTGCTCTCTCAGGTTTCTTATGCATTGCTGAAAGAGAAGCCCCTTTGCGGGAGCTTCACCGTAGGACAAAGGTGAGAGCCGAGATCTAGTCTCGTGATCGGAACTAGGCAAAGCCACGCAACGGCATTGGTCGACTAATAATATAACAGAAAAGAGAACTCCTGAATGCTACCATCTATACCAGGCTCACCATCCAAGACGCCCAAACGCCATATTCGTGCCTCAAGAAGAGTATTTGCTCGGCAGTGCCAAATCATGAAGAGGAAAGGAGGAGCATCGTGCAAAAGCAGACTGGCGCTTAGACGCCCATGGTGAAATCGTGCTCGATGCCAGGTGTGACACTGGCCATGAACTAGAGAACTTGTCAGCAAATTGCAATGCACGTCCGTCAGCTGAAGTAAGACTTACCTTCAGGAACACGACCAGATACTGATCAACGCGGATGGCAACGTCTTGCTCCTCGGCTTCGACCTCTTCCCACTCGTCGTTGCTACCCGACTCATTGGCGGCGGCCGCCTCCGCGCTCTTCACGTCAAGCTTGTTGATCTCATCGACCAGGCCCTCCATGCCTGCATCGTGACCAACATTCTTGCCTGCCTTGAGCTTGTCGCGCCTGATCTTCAGCGCAGCATCTGCGCGGTCCAAGAGTGTCTTCATGACCGATGCGTGCTTGCAGGGATGTACGCTGGCCATCTTGACTGCGTTGGCGAAGAATGGGAAGTCCTCGAGTGTGACCGTCTTGTCCTTGTAATCACCGACAATATCCTCCATCATGGACTGCGGCGCAAGAGGCTGGCCGCCCGTGTAGCCCGAGAGGTACAGCCGCGGAGTTCGGTAGTACGGTGAGTACATGATGTAGAGATTATATGTGCGCCGAGAACTGGTAGAGTTAGCAACGAGGGCTTCTCCACGCCAAGCAGCAGATGCTTTACTTACGCAGTCTTCTTCTGTGCATCGCTATCCCTTATGATCGCCTCGTCATCATCTTCCTCGTCTTCCATATCCGGAATCTCGTCCTCGTCCTCGATGACGCCAACGTTGCCCGCATCGTCCACCGTGCGCACGTCCTTGGCCTTGAGAGGCTGCGAACTGCTAAGTCCACCGGTGCGCAGCCAGCCGTCGTCATCGTCGCCCTGGCCCTTCTGCTTGAAGTCATCGCCATCGCCTACAACGGCCTCCTCGTGGCCCGCGTCGCCGGCAAAGTCATCATCCAGTCTCCGGTGGCATGGCACGTTCCGCGTAACGAGATACTGCTTGTCGGCCGGGAGATGAGTCGCGCGCTTCGACTCGTTGTCGGCACCGGCCCACTGCCAGGTCGGGAACTTGAAGACCAGGTAGTCGCCGGCAGCGACGAACTCCTCCGGGGTGATCTGGCCCGTCTTGCGAAAGGTCGAAGTGTGAGACACGGGAGTGTATTTGTCCCGTATCTGGTTGACAGTCGAGTACAAGTAATTCATGGTGACTCGCTCGGGTCGTTGCTATAGCTGTAGCTGTAGCCTGTATGCGATGCTGCTTGTCTTGCGATTATGATTGACAAACTGTTGGCTGATGCCTGGTGTGTTGGGTTGGAGAGAACAAAGAGCTGTCGGGTAATGCCTAGGTTCGCTTACGTTCGTCCGGTATCAAGAGCTCAAGAGTGGTTTTGGTTGCAGTGTAAGTACAAAGGGAGTAGCTGTTGGAAGTTCCCCGCTAGGTACAGAGCATGCGTGTGCTGTAGAAGATGGGAGACAGAGAGAGTAATGTTGTCACCACGAGATGGATGTAGGAGAAATGCAGAATGATGCCTGATGTAATTGACAGATGATACTGACTATCCTTCCTATCTTGCCGGTTTCTTTATTCTAGGCGCCGAGTCAACGGGTTTCGTCACATGGGTGAGGCAACTCCCAGACAAGCACTGCCAGGTGATGAGGGATGGCGGGGCAGCTCTGCCTGACTGCGCGGGCGCGATGGAGGGAGGGGGGTGACAGTGCTAGAAACTGGGAGCTCCAGGCGGTCAGATTGCTGGGGGTCACCCAAAACTGGCCAAGTGACTGATCCCGCGTTCGTACTGTGCCAGTTTCTTATCTTAAGTCCGATCAGCATTACTCTCGATCTCTGCACAACCTGGAGCATAATCCAAAAAGGCTAGACCCGACGTTTTATGCACGACAAGCGCTAAAAGAGAATCCACTCTTTCGATTCTGGCAGACGGCAAAGCTTCGGCGACCCCACTCATCAGCTGATCCACGAGCCCCAATTGACCCGAAAGATTCTTGTGGGAAGGAAAATTGAGATTCGACACGATTGACAGGTGAAGCCGTACGCCCAATTCTCAACATCACCAAATCAGTCACCCAGCGCCGATTCCCCGATTAAAGGTACGATAACCTTTGCCCAAGGACACGACATTTCGCGTTCCTCCGTTCCTTTTCCTCGACAAATCTTTTACTAACCCAGCAGCAGAGTCAAGATGAGTGCGTACCTTCCGTCCCGCCGACTACGAACAAACGAACATTCGAATCGACGACTGCCAAATGGTTCTTGTACTGACATGATGGGATAGCCAAGGGAACTTCCAGCTTCGGAAAGCGTCACAACAAGACGCACACTCTGTGCCGTCGATGTGGTCAGTAGCGATTGCCCGATCTTGGAGGAGAGAAAAGTTTTGGACGACCCAGCGACGGATGGACTGACATTGGATCTCGAATTACAGGTCGCCGCTCTCTGCACATCCAGAAGCACACCTGCGCTTCCTGCGGCTACCCCGCTGCTAAGACCCGCAAGTGTACGTTCACCCATCCTCGATTCCCCGGAAAGACTGTTGGATACTGTTATCACGAAACATTGGAGGACTCTTGGTTGGTTTGTCACGATTTGGAACATGATGCTGACTGTAGCCGAACAGACAACTGGGGCGAGAAGGCCAAGAGAAGAAAGACCGTCGGTACTGGCCGCATGCGATACCTCAAGGATGTCTCCCGCCGCTTCAAGAACGGTTTCCAGACCGGTGTCCCCGCAGGCTCGAAAGGCCCTGGCTCCCTGAAGGCATAAATGGGTGGATGATGTGATAGGGTGGCATCTCGCGAAACGATAAGGCATGGAAAATGAATGGCGGTTCGGCGTGAAATGGGTTGCATTCTTCGGCACTGGTTCACGGAATCATACGACATCTCGGCCGTTTACGAGCATGTTATAGCAATACGAACAGGGTTGCTTTTTCTGACGCATGACAAGATCTTCTCTGGCCTTGCGCGACATTCAGTGGCATTTGGAATTCGTGGGAAAGAGCCCACGTGCTGGTGCCTCGAGCATACTCCGTCTCCCAGCAGCCGCGCGACGGCTGTGATAAATGACTATCGAAGCGATTTCCACCCATCCAAGAGGATTCATGTTGCCGAGCTGTGCTTGATTACTGGACTACTGCCCCCTCTCGAAGACTCGCACGCCACCATCAGAACCCACGAAATACAGCAGTTCTCTTTCTTCCGAAACGAATCCAACAGCATCACCTTCGGGCGTCACTCTTAGGACTCCGCTCACGTCCTTTGCTGTTCCCGTGTCGAGCAGCCTCAAGGTGATCAGCATCCCCGCCTCGTGAGCCAGCGATAAAGCGAGAGAAGCATGGTCTTTTTCCAGTGACGCATTTTGCGCCGATATCAGAGGTTCATCCGCAGCCAGTGTTATAACTGTAGAGGCGACGTTCTGTAATATCTTATTAGTAAACCTGTGACTGACGTAGTTTCGACTCCTTCCGCGAAGGATCGGCCGTATTCCATGTAACTCACCTCTCTCAAGTGGAGAATAGTCTGTCTCAAGCCCTCTCCAGACATGTTACTTCCAGACGCCGCAAGTAGAAGATCCGGATTGTCGAGAATAAGAACAGTATTGGGACTTGCACAAGTCTGCTGGGTAGACTGTACCACTTGTTGCAACTCATCGAGCGTGGCATTGCGCAATAGATATTCCCCGGAAGTTCCTCTCACCGGCGTTCTGGCATTGGGCCCGGATGCATCAGAGAACAGCCCGCTCAAGCCGTCCACAAATTTGAAAATGTTCTTCTTGGCAAGGCCATCCAGGTCGAGGCCCAGCCTGCCCGCACCCTCCTTCCAGAAGGCATAGTCTCTCATGAAGCTCACGAGAACGACGCAAGTGTCCCCATTCTCTGGCACATCGCCGTTGGCTGCGGCGGACGCCCTGCCGTTTGAGCCACCGAGCAGCGAGCACAGGTAACGCTGTACGAGCCAGTTCGTGCTGGCGCCCAGGACGCCCGAAAGTACGATGAGGGACGCCTCGGGCGGGAGACCGAGATATGGCTCCAACAGAGGTGGTATCTTATTAGTTGCCATGGCTGTCCACTGTCCAATGAGGTTTTGCCGTAGTGTTCTTGACTTCAGCAACCTTGACTCGACTGTCGTATAGTCAGGGGTTGTGAACGACCATGCGCCGAGTCAAGAACAAGCCCAATATCCCGACTGAGGGTTTCAGACCTGACAGTAGACTATTTCCCCCAACCTGTTCCCTGTACGATATGTGGTTTGCTGCCCACGCAGTTAGGTACCAGCTCGCTTGGACTTGAAAATATTGAATACTTACACAGTGTGAGAGGATACAGCTTAGACCACACTCTTTCTGAAATTGCCGACTATAGTAGCAGCCACTAATGAGATATCAAAATGTTTTGGCAGAAGAAATTTGGTGTTGCGTTGCTAGCATCAAAAGCCAGGCCCCCAGGCCCCCGGGACTCTCGACGAATCAGACGGCCAAGTCCGACAACGCACTGCTAAAATGGGCCACCCATAAAGAAGAAAAAAAAGTTCCAATGCGCTGACTGCCACCCGATTAGAGTGGAGTGGGCCATCTGAGCGGCGCCTCTGCGTCATATCTTAGGCCCTGTCCACCCGCTGGGATCTCCAGAGTTCAGGGTCTGGTGGTCCCATTGTTTGGACTCTGGGGGGTTAGAAAGAGATGCAAGACAGTCAGCCAGCCGTAATAAAGATGCAAACTAGCACGAGTACGTGTTCTCATCTGCATACATATAAAGATTGGGAACATTCCAGGGAAACAAACAGAGAAAAAGCATTCCAATGTATATCTGGTGATACGGAATTATAGTAACAGTGGCATGTGCTACTCACCGGGGTGCCAAGTAAATAAGGTATGCGCATACTGTACGTTAACTTGGTCCTCCATCCAGTCAATGCTTTGTGACGTCTGCAGAGAGGAAAGGTCCCTTGCTGCCTTGAACAAGGATTCGGACCCCGATGGAAGGGATCTTATTACCTTTGCGGCTGTTGACCGCATGGAGCTCGGAATCCCCAGATGCATTACGAATAAACGGCCCACAGATCGTGATGACCGAACAAGTTGTTCATGATTCCTACCTCGTGTATCCCGAGGGAGGGTGCGGGAAAGGTCAGCACAACATATTGTTCCCATCCAGGAATGTCCGCCACAAGCGCTCTGAATCTCTCTTTCATCTTGTCTCAAACGAGATATCCACTCGAGGCAGAGCGTGAGCATCTGACTGACATCAACTAGCATGAGGACGATACCACCTGACCACTTTCTTGCAGTTCATATCCATTGCGCACCCCATCCGCGCTACACCCTTGTCAGCACAGGACTGGAATCACTGGAAAGTAGCTAAAATAGTCCTATTGGGCGAGATATCAATCCATCAAACTGGGCGGCTCTGTGTCTATCCCTCACCGTTGGTTTCGAACTTGGTCCTGCCAGCCCCCAAACGGGCAAACAGCCAGGTTGCTAACTTGATACCGCCGTTCTAGCGGGCAGCCTGGGGAGCTGGTCGGTTCCCCTTTGTGGAGATTGGGCCAGCAAGACCAACCTGGTTGGACTGGGGACATGACTAGATCGCCTCGTTCTTTTCTTGGGGGTGGCATATCAACCGTACACTACCAAAGAGAACCCCACGCCGATCTTTGATAGATCAACAACAACACATCTTGTCGGCCGGTAGATATATAACCTACACAAACGTCCCAGGGACCCTCCTGAACACGTCGGTTCGTGGATTTCTTTGGCTCTTCCTCTTTTCTCTCTTTCCCCTCCGATCATCACTTGCGTCTATCCTGGGGAAAGGATATTCGTTGCTCGGAGCGAAACAAGTCAGCCCACTGAGAGCCGGCGTTGCTGTCAGTCATCTGCACGTTTGCGCCATCCACCAATTCTCCATACGAGACGGTAGCGTCAACTCAAACTTGGCCTCGTGTGTTCATATATACAGGAAACGACAATCCTTATATTTTTATCGCCCGGCTGCACTTTCTTGAATGTGCTTCTGCTTTGACGACAAACAGCTTTATTTCTTTTTGGATAACACCGAAAGGCTCAAACAGGCGTTTAGTCGGTCTGCAACGCTTTGCTACTCACATATCTACCTGCCAGATAAACCCCAAAGTTCAAAGTGGTTTATGGGATTGCATCTCGCGGTTTAAGACTTGGAACGCAGGTCACAAAAGACCGCCCGCATTGTCTGTTGATCTATCGACAAGATGGGGCTCTTTTCTAAGAAGCCGGCGGGAGATGAGGCTCCCACCTCGGGCGGCGAGGGAGAAAAGCAACCGCGGCCGGTATGGAACATGGGAATGCTAAACGACAAGGAAACCATCGAAGTGCCCGGTAGGTGCAAAACTCATTCAACCCAAGTCTTGGATACCGATGCTGATCGTGACCACAAGGATCCGTATTGCTGCTGGCTCAGGGTCGCAACGAGCCGCTGGGATTGCGGCAGGCACCAGCCAGGACATCGCACTCATCACTGCCCACAGGTGGCGTGCCCGAGTCTCCTCGCCTGGTTGTCGAGGACCAGAAGAAGACCACAGGTGATGGCCAGATTATTCTGGATCCCCAGCCTGATGACTCGCACAACGATCCCTTGAACTGGGCTGCATGGCGGAGAGACTCGGCCCTGCTCTCGCTTGGGCTCTACTGTATGATAGGCGGCGGTATCACGCCTCTGATCGCCGCCGGCTTCACCAACGTGGCGAACGGTATGCGATCACTCTCTTGGTCAATATGATGAGTAACATTGAACTAATTTCATGGCATAGACCTTCACGTCCCAGTGAGCCGTGTCTCACTGACCACCGGCCTGTACATGATGGGTCTCGGTCTCGGCTCCGTGATATTCTCACCCATTGCGATTCTGTACGGAAAACGGCCAGTCTATCTCTTCAGCGCTATTCTTTGGATAGCTTCAGCTGTGTGGTGCGCTCTCTCGCCAAGCTTTGTATCCCTCATTCTGGCTAGAATCTTCCAAGGCATCGCTGTCAGCCCAGTTGAGTGCCTGCCATCTGCTACGATAGCCGAAATTTTCTACCTCCATGAGCGAGCCTTCCGGATCGGCATCTACACCTTGTTGCTGCTGGGAGGAAAGAATCTGATCCCCTTGGTCAGTGCCGCAGTCATCCAGAGTCTCGGATGGCGGTGGACGTTCTGGATTGTCGCCATTGTCGTTGCATTTTCGGGCATTCTCTTGTATCTCTTGGTGCCTGAGACCTTCTGGGACAGATCTCCAGTCCCGAAAGCACGACAGCCCAAGAAGCGTCCCAGCTTCTTCAGCAGAAGATCTTCCCGCAACGTAGTAGCCCACCACGCACACCATGAGGACAGTCATGCGACGGAAAATGTAGATCCCAACCACGACGAGGCCGAGCCTCTTCCTTCTCCGCTCTCTACGCACCACCACCACCGCCACAAGGAGATGCACGTAGGATTTGCTCCTAGCACCAGGGCCCCCTCTGAAGAGTTGCAACGCGATGGTGTTGCGGCTCATGACCAGGTTCAACCCCAGAACACAACATCAGGTCTCGGTATAGCGACGGCAGACAGTCTACGGCCAGAGGATGCCATCACTCCGGACTCCCGCCATGGTCATGTTGAATCGCCACAAGACGAAAAGTCGCAGGGACACCTCCCTCCGGCCAGTTATGGAGGACATGACGAGATCTCGCGCGTTGAAGCAGGAGTCGTCAGTCCCGACACGGAGAGCGAGAGTTTGTCACTGAGGAACGTTCCCACCCGTGGCCAAGTTTACACTCACAATCTGCGCGATGCACCACCCAAGTCGTTCAGCCAGCAGCTTCAGGTCTACCACGGCAGACTCAACAACGACAAGTTTTGGAAAGTGATGCTCCGGCCATTCGTTCTGTACGCCTATCCGGCCGTGCTATGGTCGTCGGCCATCTACGCCTGCTCGATCGGATGGCTCATTGTCATTTCCGAGTCTGTGGCCATCATCTACCGCGAGGGGAGCTACAAGTTTGGCGCTCTGGCCACGGGTTTGGTCTACATCTCGCCTTTCATCGGTGGTATCCTCGGCACGGCCGTGGCCGGTCGCATTAGTGATGTAATTGTCAAGGCCATGGCGCGCCGCAACGGCGGGCTATACGAGCCCGAGTTCCGCCTGGTGATGGCGGCACCCATCGCCGTCACGACCGTCGTCGGACTCATGGGCTTTGGCTGGTCGGCCCAGGTGCACGACCACTGGATCGTTCCCACCGTCTTCTTTGGTGTCGTGTCGTTTGGCTGCGCCCTGGGATCTACCACGTCCATCACCTTTTGCGTCGACAGCTACCGCCAATACGCTGGCGAGGCACTGGTGACGCTCAACTTCAGCAAGAACATTTTCCACGGCCTGGTCTTTAGTCTTTTCGTCACTGGCTGGCTCGAGGCCGACGGTTCCAAGTCGGTGTTCATGTGGATCGGCATCATCCAGCTCATCATCGTCTTCTCGACCATCCCGATGTACATCTACGGCAAGAGGGCGAGAATGTGGACAGTGAGACGGAACCTGATGGAGAAGTTCTAAGGGCTTTTATGACCATGGCGGATTGAACGATCTGGGATGATCTTTTTTTTTACGAAATACGAAGTAACGGTCCATCTTTATTCAGCGTTGACACGGGCATCGATTGCATATTCATCATGATCGGCAGAATAGAGCTAGCTTCGACAGCACACACATACATACATACACACAGGGCATTGGTAATGGCGCATTTGGGTATAAGCAGGACTTTTTCGTATTTTGCATTTTGTAGCAGTTTGATAGGAGCATCAAGCCGTGGCCTTTGGCCGGCTTTCCATCAAATCAAAGCGAGTTTTAAAGGATGCTTAAGCAGCACATGTGCAACTTTGCAAGAAGGAAAAATAAAATCATGGAACCATCTCCTTTACGCATAGTAAGGACTTGGAGACTGACTATTCGGGTCGGGTATAGAGGTGACATTGAGTGGAGCCCATCAAATGGCCATCGACTTCGACGCGGGAACTTTTCGCGACGTCACTTCGCTTCTCTAATGACCAGCCAAGCTTCAACCTTCAACCTTCCTTCACTTGCAGTACACTTTTTACCAACCTACAACATCGCCCAAAATAACAGCACCGATTTGTCAATTGCTCCAATCGATTGACTCGATTGACTCAAACATACACGAATTCTTCGTTAAGATCCTATATTTCCGAAAACCGCCTTGATTCTCACAATCACAATGCGATCGCCGTTACTCAGGACAGCTTTCAAGCCCGCCTTTGCCGCGATGACTGCCGGGCCAGTTCCTCGGCGGGCTTTCTCTGCGTCGCAGCAGCTCCAAGGATCAAACGTGATACACAACCCGTGAGTACTCTTCTTCACAGGGCACTGGCTTGTGTTCAATCTCATCGGCACATGTCTCTTCTGACACCAGCTCTCGCCGAACAGCGTCCGCCGGCCCGACGACCTACACACGTACATCCTCCTCTCGTCTTCGGCGCGCGCGCCCCTGCTCACCCTGTGGACGACCAACTGGTGCGCGACGTGCAAGGTGGTGTCGCCGCTGCTGCACGAGCTGGTCTCGTCGGGCGTCGGCGAGGCCGAGGGCGGCGTGCACCTGTGCGCCGTCGAGTACGACTGCCCAGACATCATGTCGGGCGGGCTCGGCATGACGTACATGATCAACGGCATCCCGACGCTGCTCAGCTTCGACGCCGGCGAGCCCCAGACCGAGACCAAGACGGCCGACGCCCGGAAGCTGGGCGACCGCGCCTGGCTCGAGGAGTGGATCAGGAACGAGGCCCGGCGCCACGGCGGCCGCGGGGGAGGTGCCGGTGCCTCGGGGGGTAGCATATTCAGCGGCCTCTTTAAGAGCTTCAAATAAGAAGGGGAAGTTCCCCCTGGGCGACTGGTGACGTGGGAATACGACGGTTGAAAAGAGGCCAGGCGGCGGTTGAAAGAAAGAAAACTATGCATTGAAATGCTTCGCTATGCCCACGACATGTTACCCGACAACGACGACGACTCCTCGCACTCGCCCCAACGAACGCTCCCGTTTTCCTATAGTACCGAAATCTATGGGACGTAGAAGACCTCCTCCAGACCCTTCCACCACGACGGCTCGCCGGACTCGCTGCTCTTGGCGCCGGGCACCAGACTCTGAAAGGAAATATTACGTCAGCTTCGCTTGTCGACGAGGCACGAATGTTGTGCGGGGACTCGAAAATACCTCTTGCATCTTGTCCGTCATGGACCACCACTCCCGGACCTTTGGGTTGTCGCGCATCTTCTCCATGTCGCCGGCGTAGTCGTAGCCGACGTACTTGAAGCTGGCAAAGAGGATGCCGCTGGCGTCGTCCCAGGAGATGCTATCTGTTTTCGTACACGGAGATTAGTATTCTGCGTACAATGGAGCGGGGAGACGATTCAAAACGCACAGTCGACAATGTTGCACTCCTTGATCTGCTTGAGCACCTCGGGCCAGACGGCGGCGTGGCACTTCTTGTACTCGGCGAGGCACTCGGGCCGGAGCTTGACGATCTGCGCGACGCGCTTGCCCGGGTTGCGCTGCTTCGTCGAGTCCTTGGGCGAGGCCGCGCGCGGAGGGCTGGGCGCCTTGTCCGTCGTCGGGGACGTGGGCTGCCAGAGCTGCGACATTGTATGGGTTTGGGGGTAAGGTGTGTATATAAGTGTTGACGGAATATATGAATTGTCGCGTGACGATGAGGGGCAGCTCGGAACTAGTCCCTGAACGCTTCGTTCTACGGCGTCGTGATCTGTAATTTTGCGTAGCGATCCGGTTGTTTGTGCAGAGGTGATAATAATATTGAATGATGGTTGTGTTGACAGCGGCGGTATACCGGAGTTGAATACCTAATAGGTGGGATCCTTTCCTTCGGGGTATCTCAGTCGCGACGGCGGAAATGCGGGGTTTCGGGGAGGAGAGTAGTAGAAAGGAGGAATTATAATCACCGATGGATCAATAATCCCACACTCTCGGTGAAGGACTTTGCTGTTGGTAATCTTTTTTCTCCTTTTTTTTTTCAAAATTCTCAGCTGGGTTTCTTACTAACTGTGTCATGCAGTCAGCAAGCAAAACCAAAAGCAATGCAACATTTGGATGACAGGTTGCATATGTACCTATCTACTCGACAAGGCTCCTGTTATTATTGGGGAAGTGCGTAGCAGATGGATACATGCACACTAGTACAGAGTAGTAAAACATGGACATCCGCGCATACCCCCGTCCAGTCCAATTCTTGTCCGGTCTCCGGATTGCGGACCGGAGTAAGTGAAAGAAGCGAAAATCCGCCCCAATGCAGCCATCTCTCTTGCCTCTTGGTCTTTGATGGCGACTTGGCGGAGAATCAAAAAGAGGCAGAACCCCGAGTTGGTCGTCGAGTGGCCAACAATAAGCAGACAAATGAGTCCCGTATGACGTTTAAGCTTTTATGCCGTGTCTCACTCCTTTTTATTTATTCTTTTTCTTTCCAATACAATTTGTTGGATTTACGTACTGAAATTCGATGAAGGGACTGAGCGAGACCTGAGATATTTGGTATGAAATCCGCCGCCGCAGCGGAGAACAAAACCAAATATTGTGCCCTTCTTTCACAGTGTGTTCCACGGAAAATATATACCTACCCTGCCGTTCCGTATCGTGCAATATTTGGTGAAATAGTGCCAGATCATGCATTGTTTTCTTTGGTGCACCTGGACTGCCCATACATCGAGGTTTCATAGCACTACAACATCCATAATGGTATAATGATCATCTTGTTTGTCTGTTGGTGGCTTCAGCTTTGCCAAAGCTATACCATTTCCCAATTGTCAAGAAATATGGCCCAACGCGAATTAAGGTACTGACTGTACGCGTCTGTCCATAAGCAATACATTTCTCCCACAAACGCCGTCCATGCATCCAGTAGTCACATTGTCGCCGCAACTGACTTGTCCTCTCTGACCCATCAATCAGCCTTATAGTACACATTCGATTCGAGTAGTTTTAGAGGTTTGCGATCAGCACAGTGGGAGCCAACCAAGTTCCGGGACGCTTTACGCGTAGAAAGCTTCAATGAAATAGATAAAGGCAAACACCAGGAACGCAACGGCGCCTCCGACAGTGACTAAGTGGAAATGTTAGCACGACTATCGCAAATAGATGTCACGAGACTTGATCTCTCTTAACTTACCAATCTTCAAGCTGACTTTGCCTGCAATCGCCTTGCCACCAATAACGGCCACGCCTGTACAGCAAGCGTGTCCAACCATGGCACCCAGAGTGACCCACCAGTAGTCTTGTCCGGCAGCCATGGCAATGGTCGCAATCTGGCTGCGGTCTCCCCATTCGCCCAGGAATGTCATGACAAATGTCTGAACCCAAGCAGGGCTGAGCAACAGGGAGAAGAGGTTCGAGAGTCCACCGCCGACATTGCCCATGAAACCTCCACGAGGCGAGGGGCTCCTAGCCGGCGACGTCGAGGGGCTTCGGGGCGGAGTGAAACGGGATTGCGATCTAGACTTGCGGCCGTAACCACCCTCCACGGCATAGGCACTGATCGAGGATCGGCGTCTGCCTTGCTTCATGGCCAGGTGCTCCTTCTCCTGCAGCTCCTGCTCAACCTCCTGCATTTCGGCAGAAACACCCTCGTTGGGGTCCATGGCCATACCCTCACGAAGGAGACGCACTCCAAAGACGAGGAAGAGGCCGGCGGCCAGGAAAGATGTGAATTTCTTGGGAATGAGCGTGGGAACCGCATGGCCGAGCACGGCGGAGAGTACCGTCATGACAACCAAGGCACCATAGGCGGCCGAAAAGACCAGCATCCGGTCGTGCTTCATGGCCATGAGCGCAGCCACCAGGAAGGTCTTGTCGCCGATTTCCGAAACCAGAATCATGGCCAGAGACAGGACAAAAGAGTGGAAGGGCTGAATCAGGCCCTCGTTCTCATCACTGTCCTCCTTCCAGTCCTTCTTTGGCGTCGACTTGGATGGCTTCGAGACATCGAGATGGTCCTTTTCAGCAGAGTGGGGAATGGGGTTGGGGCTGTCGCGAAGCTTGTCAGGCAGGTCCTCGGGCTTCTCCAGTCCAGAAACGTCGTAGTGGTCCAGATGCGCATCAATCTTGGATCCCTTGGACTTGTCCGAGGTTGTGTCCTTGCTGCTCTCCTTGCCGCTGACAATCTTCTCCTGCTCGCTGTGCGGCAGGGGAGGAGCCTCCTTTGGCGTCTCGGGGATCTTCTCGGCCTTCTCTCCAGTCATCTTTTCCTCTGCTTTCCGGGCCTTGTCCTTTTCAGTCACGCCTCCCTCTGTGCCCGTTGTACCCTTCTTTGGGGGGGTGTGAAGGGGGTCATCCATGACACTGTCGGGATCAGTTGTATCCTTGCTCTTCGAGGAGGAAGAAGAGGACCGGTCGAGCTTGATATCCTCCACTACTGGCAGCTCCTTCTTCGAGCCGGTCGATTCGGTCAGCTTCGTGTCGACAAAGGGGCCCTCGTGCGGTTTGCCATCCTTGCCATCGACGGGAGCATCCTTGGTCCCAATGTCATATTTGGGCTTCGTCGAGTCCGCCAGGTCCGAGGTCGAGTCCGAGGCTCCAGAAGAGAGGGCAAGGGCTGTCGCCGGGAGAAGGAGAAGGAGGAGCTGCGCTTGTCGTTGTTGTATCCTCATCGTGATTTGGGGGTTTGAGCGGGAGAGGCTCAAGTCTCTATACTATAGACCGGGCAATCCGGGTTATTAACAAGAGAGAGTGGCTCGTGTCGCAGAAGTGATCTGCGCTCCCGAGTTGAATGGAATTGGAACTGGGGATTGCCAAGCGAGTGTTTTGAAGAAGTAGGCGATTGAAAGGGATGATGTCGCTGTAAATCTTGACTGCGACCTTCTAGAGCATCTGAACTCTAAAACGTGTTCAAAGAAGTTGGGGGAGGGCGATGCTCGTCAATGTCGTATCGCTGCCGCTAAAATGCTCCGAGCACAATGAGGGGGAGAAGAAGAAAAAGAAAAAGATGATACACAAGAGCAAGCACCCACTTCAGGGGGAAGAAGATCGAGTCTGGGAATTGAGTTGATGATAACGACTGGAGAGAAAAAAGTTTGGGAAGCAGACGTGTCGTTGTCGGTTGCACTAGCTGAACCTTGGGGACGCTTTACAGTGCCTGGAGGTCTCCGTAGGTGATGGGTATTGTCCCGCCCAGCGCTAATGACCTTTTGCTGCAGTGGCAATAGGGGGTTCAAGTGGCTGGTGGGATGAAATACCAAATGCACTACATACATACCACCCACCTTAGCTCCAGCACCTGATCGATCTTTTGGCAAGACTACCTATTACGCAGCGCTGCACTAGTCACCTTCCATAGAGCGCATGAGGTGAATGCGCAGAAAAGGAGACAACCATCTCGAGAGCCCTGGGGCTAGACCAGTTCTAGAATGTAGAGTCGCACTTTGACGCTGGACGAGAACGCAAGAGGCTGTCAAGACTCAAGACGCGGCACAACTCATTTATCTGAGCCCCTGTCGCATCTGTTCCAAGTGGGTTTGGCGCGTCAGCGATCGCCAAATAGCTTCCCTGATCTGCACCCTTTTCTTTCCGGGAAGCAATTTTATGTACCTATTTGGCCATTCTGGTGGGAGAATATTGACTTTTGATCGTGGTGTCGTTGCAATGGAGGTAGCCAACCCGTGGTGATGTGTCCTCATACGTATACCTTCATGTATATTGGTGGGATATAGTGGTGAAATACCTCGTATGTTGCGGCCATTTTGCTCATCTCAAGTCCAGTGCAATGAGAGAGGTGACTTTACAAAGCATCAATTATTAGCTGGTCATGGGTCAAGATCTTCGTACGTGATGTGATGGTGTGGTTGTTGGAACACTGATGGCAATTTGATTGTAGGTAGATGCCTTGACAAACACCAGCTACACTTTTACAGTACCTCTTCTGCATCAATTGAATTGGAGAATAGAATAGATGAAGCTCGAACTCGTCTCTCCGACTCTCGTCAATACTCGAGGGACGTGGATTTTGATAGATACGCTTGGCAACCACGTATGAATCCTTTGTACTCTCTCATCAAGCGAATGCACATATGTGACCAGAGCATTCACACTGCTCGTTTGAATACTCGACATGGTCACATAGAAAGCTCGCCAAACATTTATTCTACTTTAGGTACAAAGTGCTTTCCGTTTACTAAAGATAGGTCTCGTTCTTTTATGAAGCTCCACTGCAAAAAGTCATTAGAACTTTTTTCTTTGCTTGGCAAGCCGTTCATCCTCAAAAGCCGCTAACCAGCTAACTAACCTAAGGTGATGCTCCACTTCCCAATTTGATTGGCCTCAGCGCCCGACACGTCGTAAACAAAGGGAACCTCTGCCTCTAACCCTAACCCTGGTGACAGCTCTTTCATCACCAAAATCTGCAGCAGCCATAGCGTTGTTTCGCACCGTCAAATCGCGCATCACCACAATAATCTTTGCGCATCACCATTGAGTCCTCTACAAATCTGGAAATGCCGAGAAAGAAGGCTACCGCGCCTGCCGAAGAGCCTCCGTCTTCCGCTCCCCCTTCGTCTAGGAGACAGACGCGCTCAACGCGCTCTCAGCCAGACGCGCAGCAAGACGTCCCAAGCTCATCCAAGGGCAAGGGCAAGATCCGAGGCAACTACCAACCTTCGAAAGTGGCCAGGCGTACTGCGCCTCCGCGTTCGCAGCGCGACGAAAGTGCCGAAGTCGAGTTCTCTCAGTCTCAGGAGGAGGGGATGACTCAGTCGCAGGGAAAAGGTACGTGAATCTCATGATAATCTTTAGCTGTTTACTTGCCTAATCTTTCCTCGTTACGTAGCTGGCCCAAGCCGGAGTGCTGCAGTTCCAGCTACTTCTCCAATTCCTGAAGATGATCAACTCGACGAGGAAGCACAAGAAGACCGCCTCCAGGACGTCATTGACTTCACCATTCACGATCTCGCGTCCAGGGCTGATAGGCTCCATGATTTCGTCAAAAAGGCAGAGCTGAGCTCACCTGCTGAAATATCGTGGCCCCGCCTGGAAAAAATCCAGGAATCCTTTGACGAGCAGCGCCAGAAGATGACTTCCTCAGAGAAACACCTCATTATCCCGCGCGAGTTACATGGCTTTCTTGATGGATTGGAACATTCAGAACACGCTCAACAGGCACTCACCACCTTGACCCAGGCCAATACTGCACTTCTGCGCAAATTTGCATTGGAGATCTCCAATGGTAAAAAGGAGTCCCAGTCTGTTCTGGGAGAGCTGGACGACTATTTCCCAAACATGTTCAAAAGCCCGGAAAGTGCCGAGGACCCCCTTTCTGAATACGAATTGTCTTTCCGCATTAGATGCCTCATTCTTGCAAACGAGGTCAAGACCAACACAGACATGAGTCCGATCCTACTCGCGGCAGATCTATTCTGCGACCCGGACGCTGTTGCTGAAATCAAGGAAACCCAAAAACAAGTCAAGGCTGCTAGGGAACTCTTGACCGAGGGGCCTCACCTAGACATCGGCCAAGCGCATACAGCAGCTAAAGGAGACGAGCTCAATCGGAAGCATGCTGTGAATATGCAGACCCTATGCACAAGACTGTCTCAGAAGAACCGCGCCGAAAACGTGAGAGCCTTGGAAGCCGCTTACCCCGAGAAGTTGCTCTGGGAAGATCTGGCCGAGTGGGCCGGTGAAAGATACCAGAAGAACTTGGCAGGCCCAGTAAAGGATAAGGGCAAGGCTCCAATGTATCTTTCACAAGCAACCCAGGGGCCTCGGCAGAATCCAGCAGCTGCGTCTGCCAGGTCTTCTCAAGTCTTGTCTCAGGCGAATGGGTCGCGATTTAGAGCGTCCAACGGCAGAGGTGACGATGATCGCGTGGTCGATCTTAGCCGTGACTCCGACTCGGACGGGGAAGAAGAGGAGTCCATCGTCAGAACGGGTGCACCACGGTGAGTCTACTCCCCACTGTCTCGTAGCCAACATACATGTCTTGAAGAGAAAATGCTAACATCTCGCACAGCGGAAGTTACTTTGACGGCACGGCCGTTCTAGGCAGCCGAGATCGCGACTTGATCAGACAACACCGGGCTACGCCTCATCGGACTATTCCTCCATCCAATCAGTCGCTTGTGAAAAATCCGCTCGGCAATGTAGACACGGAAGAACTGGTCTCGTCGTTCCGCCAATTCTTGGCTTCTCAGCCTGAGCGGCAGAAGAGACCTAGAGGGGACGTTTCTGCTTATGGAGATGAGGATGAGGATGAGCAAGACTTGGAAAGTTCCTTTGCGCATGGTGATTTGGAAGGCTCGACAATGCATTCCCGACGAACCGGCACAAGCCTGCCCAAACGGCTGCGCATGACAAACTCGCAACATGTACGCAGCGGCAGTGTGTACGGAGAGCCTTCTACGTCGCAGTTTTCTAGATACAGTGAGCATTCCATCGCACAATCCAACATGGGATACGACGACGACGAATTGGTGGAGATTGGCCCGGAAGACATACCACTCTTGACACAGAAGGCCCGAGCAAACACTCGAATGGGCAGAGAGCACAGACCGGCACAGAGGCGCCAGAAGTGGGATCCCATAGACTCGGCGGCACTTATTCGTGCAATTCCGCAGTTCAGCTGTGGTTGGAGCCAGATGGAGAGTGAAGACCTCTTCATGGTGCCTCGTTCACAGCAGCAGATCCGCGACAAGGCGCGTAATCTCAAAGTCGACTTCCTCAAGGCTGACGCACCGTTGCCGCGCGGCTTCGACGGAGTTGTGCTGGGAAAGAAGGAGATTGATGCCGTGCAGGCGCTTGGCAGGAACCCCTTCCGAATGGAGAATGATCTCGACAATTACGGACACCCGGTCAATACTGTTTGGGACCCAGAGATGGAGTTGGAGGAGCAACGAGTTCGATACAGGGCCACAGGGGATCACGCAGCGGACTAGGAGTCCGATGACTACGATTGATGGCGGTGGTGCCAATAGTGTAAAAAGTCCACATGTCTGTTTTTCTTGTACACAGTTGACAAGTATCACTCTTGTCATAGTAGATATTTTGAGTTCTTGTGCCAAGCAATATTATGTAATATACATTTTTATGGAACGGTCGTCTTATACTTTAACATAATTCATACACACGCGTGCAAGTGCAAAATAGAAAGGTTGAATGTCGAGATCTCGAGACTTGGGCCAACTTGATTTATTCCTATCAAATCAATGGCTATGTGATTGCCAAATTATATAAATACAAATACTATGAAATCCTCTGGCTGACGTGACAACCACTTGTCTTCGATGAGCAGGCTTCCAACATAATAACAAGTACCGAAGGCAGCAACTGTATGGCTTTTGCGTTCCCTATTAAAGACCTGACCACCAGAAGTACTCGAATCATGTTTCTTTCTTCTCGGTACTCCACCAGATCACCAAAAGAGCCTCGCCAAAGCCAAAAAGATGCCTCGCCACCCAAAGAAACTACGCCCGCCACCGACACCGGCATACACGGAGCGCGAGGCGCGCAGCCAACGCCGGACGATGGCCAGGAACCCGGCCATGACCCGCGTCCTCGCGACGCCCGAGCTGCTTGAGTGCGTGCTGCTGCACCTTGACATGCGGACGCTGCTGGTATCGGCGCAGTGCGCGTGCCGGGTGTGGCACGAGCTGATCGTCACGTCGCCGGCGCTGCAAGAGGCGCTTTTCTTCAAGCCTGACGGTTTATGCGGCCGGGGCAGTGCGAAGACGAGGAGAAAGAAGGGACAGGGGAACGATGTTACGATGCCGACCGACGAGACTACAACTACTACCACCACCACTATCGACGGTGCTGCCACGGACAGAGCAGACGACGAGGAAAAGCACAAGAAGGCCGTCGTCGTCCGCAAGAACCCGCTGCTGGCGTCCGTCTTCCCGGCATGGTTCGAGGACTATACGCGATCGCCGTATCACGACGCCAGCCCGGGCGCCGTGCTATCTTCGGTGTCCCGCGTCCCAGAGTGGTCCGAGTTCGCCTTGCAGCCCTTTGCCGCAGCCACGGACCGCGTGCTGCGCTACCGCCGCGCGAGCTGGCGGCGCATGCTCGTCCAGCAGCCGCCCGCCCGCTACGTCGGCGAGTGGCGACTCGTCGACATCTTCGATCGCAGCACGGACCGGCACGAGGCGTCGATGTGATTCTACTCGTCCGGGCTGCGCATGGGTCGGCTTTACGACTTGACGTCGGAGTCGATGGGGTGGGCGACCGAAAATATGGTCCGGGATATGTACCAGTGCGTGCTCTGGGGCCCCGAGGGTATACGCCGCGTGGTGAAGGAATACTCGGCCTCCGAGCGGTACAAGCCGTACTGGATGGGCAGGCCAGACCTCGCCGTCTGTCCGCCGTGCAAGGGTGAAAGCAAGGACGTCCTCGACGAGCTCGCCGCGGCAGCCGACATTACGATCCTGATAAACGACAACGGTTTATACTCTCCTGTAGAAGAAGAACAGGTGGATGAGTTCTGTCTTAAGTTCATCTGTGGTGCCCACAAGCACCAATATGTTGGCAAAAGTTGGCAGGAGCAGCCGAAGGGCAGAGAGCTGTGGAGATAGGAGAAAAGCATTCGACACTCATGAGAAGAATACGTAGTATGATGAGCATAAGATGCGTACATAGATATGTACGCAGAATAGCAACATGATGGTTTTACAGGCAAGACAGAGTCTTGGGATAGTACAGTGACTGTCTCCTGCTCATTTACCCAGAATCCGGGACTGATCCGGGTACCCAGTTTCTCAAGAAGCACAGTTTCCATCACTTCAGTCGAGGGAAGAAAGAGCCATGGTCCTCTATGCTATAGTTGGTTATGGTACAAGGCCAAAGACGCCGAGGACACGCTCACGGCGGCATCATCTCTGTCTCTGTCCCTCTTTATAACCATATGCCTAACCACCTCCATTGTTCATGTGTTCGTCGCCTGATTAGCCCACTCCCACTCGGCCACCCACTGCAGCATTTGCCAAACAGTGTCTGCCTGATCTAGATGCCGCCGATGAAACAAAGCAGATAATGTGCAACACGCCGACAATCTTCCACCAAACCACCAGGTCTTCTGGCTTAGTGGTCAGGTGCGACAGACCTCTCCGCAACTGATGCAGACTCGACCCTCGGAGGACTGGAAGACTCTACCTCTCGGACCGCGGACTGTCGCATCTCCTTTTTGTATTTTTGTCTGATCCAGCCGTTTAGTGGCGCGTTATACATATAATGACAAGCCCTAGGTCTCGCCCCGAGTGAATATTTTGTGTTTTGTTCATCTTTTTTCGAAGTCTTTTGTTCGGTCTGTAAACTCAGCTGCTTTCTCTACTAAACTATATAGCATTGGGTAGCTATTACTTGCTCAATACGGAGATCCACGACTGGTGTCCCGCATAGCACACAAGGCACTTTCAGAGCTTCCAGCTTCCAATGGTGGTCATTGCTGAAGCCTGAAAGCACGAGTACAGGACATGACATAGCTGCACATTTGAGGGCTCTTGCAGCACTTGAAGTCCTTTGGCTGCCTAACACCGAGCAAATCATGGGGTTCATTTCCCGGGCCATCTCAGAATTTTATCGAGGATCAGATGGACGAATGGATGAGACTTTTGTTATGGAAGTTGAAATCCTCACCCGGGCTGTGATTGTGACTGGTTCCAGTCGCTACTCCATATAAAGGTCCGGCATCGCCACTGTGTGTTCTTCTCCTTGTCCCCCGAAGGTCCGAGTGGACGAGAACACATGTAGAATGACCTTCCTGCATGGATTGTTAATGTAAACAGAACTCTCAGAGTCAGTCCCAGGTAGAAGCTAAATTTTTGCTTACCACAGTTGATGCCCGGTTTCTTTGTCAATAGGCTCATACAATCCTCGCCATGCTCACACTTTGGGACCACACGCTTTCCCAAAATCTTGGACCATGACTCCTTTGATTCGATTGGATCAAAGACTCTCTCGGTATCTTCAGGTATTATTTTGTCCCGGCTCAACTCGCTGCCAAGGACCTCCTTGGCTTGGGAGTTCTCAGCCTGAGAATTCGAGGCCCCATCTAGACGACTCCCCGATTTCTGAGTAGTCTCTTCTACAGGCTTCTTACTCGGGCTTCCTGTGGACTTCGGCTTGAAAAATCCCATGAGGCTGCTTTGCCCTTTTGATAAGGACGGTTCTTTGCTGAGTGTGGCTTTGGGCTTCTTTTGTGGTCTACTTGACAAGGAAGCGGACGGCGTTCGTTTTACTCTCGTAGATCCTGGTTTGGAGGGCGAAGGGGCACTCGATTCCGATCTTGGTTGCGATGGTGGAAGTATTGACGGTTCTTGATCCTCCGGCAGTGGAGTCGGAATGGTAGATCCAGGCTCGCTCGCCGCGACAGAATCGGTCTTTGGCGTGCTGCTTGCTTTCTTGAAGAACATGTCCTTGATATTCCTCCTCCGATCGAACTCGGGAATTAGCTTTGCAGACATGGGGAGCAGGTCTTTTGTGGTCCACTCCCGAAGTCGCTCTCCGTCCTTGAACATGCCTTCGGGATTGATGATGTCTTGCAGATGAACTTCTTTGCCGCCGACATTGACTTTGTCACTGAGCGTCCCGAAAACAGGGCAGTGATCTGAGCCGTGTAGACCCTCCTGTATGTTGGAGTCTATGAACCAGTCTTTCATGTTGTCGCTGCAGAGGATATAGTCGATGCGACTACCAAAGTTCCCTGGTCGCGCATTCTTCTTGGTCTCCCAACAGGTAAACATGCCTTCCCTCGAAGGATTGTATAAACGGCCAAGGTCCCACAAGACAGGTTTCTCGCGGCCCTCTTCTCTAGCACCATAGACATCGCCCTCGTAGATGAGTTGATTGAAAAGTCGTCGGCCAGGGGATGAGAAGAAGTCCTGCATGGTCAAGGCATCCTTCCTGAGTCGCTCTGCAATATTTGCTGTATCAATACCGGCTCGGATGATGTTCAGGTCACCAGTCAGCACCACGCGTTTTCCCATCGCCACCAGATTGCGGACGCGGACATCTAAAGCGTCCAAATAACATTGCTTAAAGTCGTCCCGGGTCTCGTCGCGAGTGGCGGGGCTGTACGTTCCAATGAGCACAAAGGCAGGGAATTCCAAAATAACACACCGTCCTTCGGAGTCGAGCGTGGCCTCATCTACGACACCGGATAGCTGGCCTAGACTCGGGTAGCCTCCAATCTGCTGGTCTTCGGGCAAATCTCGAAAGCTTGTCGTTGAGTTGGGTCCTGTCAGGATGCCAGTGATACCCTCTTCAGCGCGAATCGGCGCACATACAGCATTGCGAGTGTATATGGCGACACCAGAGTAGCCCTTCTTGTGCTTGGGCAGGCTGAAGTAGACGTCCCATCCGGGAACCAGCACCATGTCATCCTGAAGATCTTTACGCTGAATCTTGGTCTCCTGCATGACCACAATGTCGGCTTCCAAAATGTCGAACATGGCCGTGAATATGCGCTTTTCTCTCCATGGCTGGTAGCTGAAGGGGTTTCGAATGCCGTTGACATTCCACGACGTGATACGGACGACCATCTTTGCAGGTGCCCGAGCTTATAGAACTGGTATGCGGCGGCTTATTCCCATAGTCGTTGCCGTCGTCCACGTCCAGAGAAGCGCCAAGTGAAGAACTGGAGAGGCGATATGGAAACACACAATGGATCGTTGGTCGAAATAGTAGATGTACCGTGTAACTAGTCCTTCCAATCACTTGCGATTGACGAAGTACGGGATACTAGATAGTATGGACCTCGGGTGCTTCATATCCACGCTTTCACCGTACCGTATGAAAATGACAGGACGCCGCAGAAAGAGCGAAAGAAAAGAGTACAAGAACAGTATTTTGCCTTGTGCGCTCACTAGAAATATGGAAGGCACACCAAACAATCCACGTCGTTGCTTCCGAGTTTCGTGACTTCCCTCTGCCAATGTCTTGACGCCATTTCTAGGCGACCCACTATTTCAACACGGCAATAGCACGAAAGCAGGTGACTGGTCACTGCACCTTAACGAACCCCCCCAAAGCTCCAAAACCCCAGCATCGTCCCACTGGGTTCAGGCTTAAGTGAATTTTTACCTGCCTCAGGCAGCCGGAAAAAGTAGCTCTCTTATGCCACTAACCGAGCTTTGCATCTCAAACTGACCTCATCCGATTCGACCGATTGCCCCGGATCGCACCACTTCTGCCAAACCACCAACCAAGACAAATCTCCGCTCTTTGTCAATTGACAATCAACCAACCTCGAAATCACAAAATGTTCGCCCAACGCTTCACCCGCGCCGTTCCCCGGCTCTCTGCCCAGCTGCGCACCCCCATGCAGCGCCGCTTTGCCTCCACCGAGAACGCCTTCATCAAGGAGCGCGAGGCCGTCAAGGAGCACGCCGGTGCCACCACTGGTACGTCTTGCACATATCTGCCGGCCCGGGCACGAATCAATTGGACTCGGGACTTTCGCATGAGAAGCAATTGCTGATTATTCTTTGCAGAGCTGTGGCGCAAGATCTCCATCTAGTAAGCCTTCCTAACACCTGCCCCCCAGTTTCCTTGCCGCCGCCCCGAGGGATCCCGCTTTGAGCGATTTGCACGGTTCCGCGATAAACAACATCACGACGACAAGCATACCCCAACGCCTGGGCGGATCATTCAGCAGCTATACGCCATACATCGCGGTGGAATCGGTTCTGGGAAATTCCCTCGGAGGACAGCGCTACGGAGAGGAATGCCGAGCATTGAACCGCTGGACATGGACAAACGCAAAAGACGGCAAGAAAGTCATGGGCTAACGGCCATACAGCGGCGTCATCCCCTGCCTGATCCTCGCCGGCGCCAACGCCTACAACCTCTATTCGGAGCACTGGGAGCACTGGTCGCACATGCCCGCCCTCGAGGAGCGCGTCGAGTACCCCTACCAGAACATCCGCACCAAGAACTACCCCTGGGGCAACGGCGACAAGACCCTGTTCTGGAACGACTCGGTCAACTACCACAACAAGGACAAGACCACCTAAGCTGGTCTCTGTCTTGCCAACAGCATTTTCTTCACCTCACGACGACAAACAACGACGAGACTTGTATACTCTTCTCGTGGGCGCTCCCACGAGAGATTTGCGGAACTAGCGCCAGGAGTAGTCGATGAAGCGAAAAGAATGAAAATAAAAATACAGCAAGATCAATTTCCGAAATAGAGTGTTGGGTTGCCCCGTGGCATAGGTGTGTGTGTGGTTTTCGGGAGCTCATTATGTGGTGTGTATGAGACGACTACGGTCCATGTGATCTGTAAATGCATTCCCTTTGTTTCAGACCATCAATCAATTCTTAAAATACTTCTGCTGCTTTACCGACGGGCGGACGAGAGAGGTGGCTCTGTGTTTGCCAAATCGGATGAGTTCTCTGTGACAATTGGACTTGACCGAGAGAGTGCACTCAGGACATATAACGAGGAACCTCAGAGCAAGCTTGGCCTTGAGTCGAAATGTGAGTGGTTCCATGTGATTATTGAATGTCTACCATAACAAAGCCATACGCCGCCATTCCGTGTATAAAAAAGAACAACGACCAAAAAATTCCCAAATGGCTTTCGACTCTCGACCTGCCAGAACTCCGTCATCCAAAAGCCTCTGTATGCTGGGGTATTTCTTGTCCCTTTTGAATTGAGACGCCCCCTTCTTACGCCATGCCATGTATATATGTATGCTGCGTTGGTTTGTGACCAAAATCAAGAGTGTAGTGATAATCAATGGGCCTGACCAGCCGTGATTGCCGTGTCCTGCCCTTCCGCTACAAACTCGGGGTTATCCAACCAGTTTGAATAGTCGTCCTCTTCATTTGCCGTGCTGCCGTGTACATCCACGCTGCGGGGCACATCTTTGGATATCGAGTCTGTTGTGGATTGTTCCTGCGGGACAGCCCTGTGTGCCTCATGTCCCTCGCTCGGCGGCGATTCGTTGCCCAAGCTGTCATGTTTTTCCTCATCTTCAATCCAAGGCTGCATATAAGCCGGTGCTGCCTCGTGCCCTTGCTCATGCTCGTGACCCTGTTCGTGCTCATCTCGGAGTGGCGTACTGGGTTCCGAGTCTGCCGGAGCCTCTACAACAAGGACCTGCTCCTCGAGCCCGTCATCTCCATGTGCTTCCGAGACCCTCCTCCGTCTCGGCAATGGGGGGACGGGCACAGGACGTCGTTCAGGTCTCGAGTCGACAGTAGTCGTAGACCCGTTCCGAGAAGGTAGGTCCGGGGGAGGCATTGGCTTCCGCTTGGGGGCAATGGGTGTCACCTTGGATCTTCTATCTGGACCTGGAAGTGGCATGCCTGGGGGAGGCAGCGGCTGACCGCGACCCATTGGCTGGTTCAAGTCTACGGCCGGCGTATCCGAAAGCTTGCGTCCGTTTCCGGTCTGGTCGTTCCGGCGTTGCATGGCGTTCCATCCCCACTGCTTCGCCGTGACCGCCGCTTTTGTCACGGCTGCCAAGGTGTTACGCTTGTTCTCGGGACTGTGGTTGCCAGATTCTTTCGACGATGTCGTATCTTTACGCCCAAAGAAATTCTTGCCAATGGAGCCTGTGTTACTCCTGACTGAGTTTTTGGCCGACAACGGAATAGGGGAGTTTGTGAAGCTCTTCTCGCTGCTATTACTCTCCAGAGATGACGCAGTGCCGCGGCGCGGCGGGACCGTTGGTGTTTGCTCGTTTGACTGTTCAGTATCAGAAACTTCATTTGAAGACAAGTCATGCAGAGACTGCATGGCTGATGGCGTCTTTGTGGGTGTTCCAACTGGACTCTGCGTCGAGAGTGTCGTCTGAGACCTTGCTGCAATACTGGACATGATACTCACAGCGTCGTCTCGATCAGGGGGCGTCGTAGAAGCTGGCGGGAGAGCATCAGCATTTGTGGGATAGGTGCTGATGGTCGGACTGGGAACAGAGAACGAGCCGCCCCGGATAGGGCGCGGCGGCGTCTCGGATGCCGGCGACCCGTTTGTGTGGTCAAGGGCGGTGGTTGATGATGAGGTGCTGCTGGCGTTTGCCAGAGCAGACTTCTTCGCATTTGTCTTGCGGTTCCAAAAGCCAGCGGGCTGAGTTGTTTCCAAAGCTGGGACGCTCTGGCTCTTTTCTACAGTCGGAAATTCACTCAGCCCAGGAGATGTTGGCATACCCGTTTCCTCAATATGTGAAACCTCTTCCACGTCGCCGAGCATGGCAGCGATTTCCTCGTAGTCCTCTGAATGTTCGACAGCATCGTCGCCCTCGAAAATGCCACCGCGCCAGTTTTTGTGCTCCGTCTTAAAGAACGGCGTGTCATCCCACATGGGCATCACCAGAGTTTCGGCCACAACCTCCTTGATACGATTCTCAATCTGACGCAGAATGACCGTGTAGGTGATCTGTCGTGAGCTCACGATAGGTTCAATCGTCATCTCCATCTTTGGCATTGACTGGAACGAGAACCACAGTCGATTGCTCGGCGGTGGCTTGATCTTGAAAAAGACATGCCCCTCCAGCTTCTTCAGTACCACGGCAAGCACCAGGTTGACCTCTCTGGTCTTGAATCGAGACCCGAGATCAATCTTGACCGTGGCCGCGACCTCTAGGCGGAAGTTGCCAGTATACTTGACGTCGGCCTCCATACCCCACTCGCCCTCGACGGTGAGGTCCTTGAGGCGCGGGTTCGTGATGAAAGGGGCCGAGTCGCCCGTGTCGATGTTTTGTATTGCTATGCGCGAGAGGATGCTAGGGCGCTTGACCCTCGAGATCTTCTTTGTGATTTTCTCGCGAATAAAGTTTTCTATGTCTTTCGTCTTGTGAATGCCCAAAAATATGCGGCCGATGAGGGCATTGAGCCATCTCGTCTGCATGTGGTCCTCGGTCGAATGCAGTCTCTGCACCAGCGATATAATATTCTTGACGTCAAACTGGAGCGGTTCGGGCCCCTTTTTCGTTGCCGCAAAGACCTGCTCTTGATTTCTCAACAGCGCAAAGTAAAAGTCCTCTTTTGCCGAGCAGTTTTCGCAGAAGAGATAAAACGGCTTTGACAGTTGCGTATCTGGCATTTCGGTTCCCTCCAGTCTTCTTGATAAACACAGCGCATTCCTCTTGATGAAGAGCTCGCCTTCTGGCGTCTTGTCTCCTCCAGAATATATGCTGACATCGTGGTGTGCGAGTGAAATCACGTGCCGGACTTCGAGTTGTTCGTCGTCGTCAAACAGCATAAGATGCCCATGACTGGTGTAATGGTTTAACAGTTAGCAGCATGATCAGGGCGAGATCCGCAGAGGAGAGTCGTTGGTTACGAACCGGAGAACAACATAAAACACATTGCCCGCCCGCTTAGGTCGCACGCTGGCGCCGTTGCTGTTCTCTAACGGGCTGGCGCCCTGCTTCCGATCAAAGATGCTGCGGTACATGGCCTGGTACACGCTCTGGCTCGGCGCAGCCACGGTGGCCGAGCCGACGGGCGTGGCTCGCTCGATGGGCTTCGCGTTGATGCCCATGGGCGTATACTCTCGGCATACGGCAAAGTAGCCGGCGGCCACGTCGGTCGTGTCTGCATACCGGGGTTTGTTGGAGGAGTCGCTGCCATTCTCGGCCTTGCGGACATCGTCCAGGTCTTTGGTGATGTCGCCGGGCTGGACTATATCGTCATAGCTGCCGCCCTTACCGCGCTGCTCCTCGATGGCCTCGCTGAGCACCTGGGGTAGTGCGAACCAAGCAGCGGCCAGGACCAGAGGTATGAAGGTGAGACCACCCAGAAGGTAGGTCAAGAGGAAAGCCGTCCAGCTGCCCATGGCTCCGGTATGAGACAGCTAGTAGCAGGAAGCGCGTCTGCTGGGCAGGAGGGAGAAGAGAGGTTCTGAATTCGAGAGCTCATGGATGTTGGGTGTTGGTTTTCGGCTTGTGGGATGTGTGTTTTCGGACGGATCGGTTTAGGCGTTTCTAGAGGGCGTCAAGTTCAAGCACATGGCCCTTTCTGTTCAGGACACCACGGGAGACATGGAGGTAAAGAAATAAAGGTTGGAGAATTCTTGACTCTTGCGCCAATATGGTGAATGTCTCGGCTAATAATATGTTGAGAGAGTTGGCATCATGGTAAATAGCGTATGTAACCCTTGGTTGAGCAGAGGTGTCTAGGTCCGGTCTTTGGTGTGCTGTAAGTCCCGAAGACGGGCGCTGCAATGGAGCTCCAAGGCCTGGGATCGTCCCACGTCACTGGAGGGCCACGTGCAGGGGTGCCACCTCTCTAGGCGCTCCCTGCCGGGGTGTTGTGGGGTAGAGGGAACCGCCTATTCGATCTATCTCTGGTTCTCTGGCAGCTTCATGGCCCGCTCAACACGCAAGCCTCTTGTGCAACGTCTCTATACACAATCTTGCATTTTTCTTGTATGTCTATGCGATGGACAGTGGGAAGATCCTCACTACGACTTTGCTATCGCCCTCTTCCGACTCGACTATACATTTTCACTTTATTCGTAACCCAAAAGCCTCCACGCAGCCATGAAACTTTGGGCGTCATCGTCACCGTAATTTGATCGTATCCACAACCCCTGCTGCGCATCATGTGCAATACGATCCAAGACTGTCGATACATGTAGTCTAGACAGTTCATACATATGTAGTGTATCTCGGAAAAGCCTCACAAGCGACTAGATCTCTTTGTACAAGTCCCAGGTCGTTACAGTCGTTAATGATATTGTCATTCAAGTCATTATTCTGGAAGTTCTATGGCTGGCCCCCAACTCCAAGAGCAACCTGCCGATCGACGGAACATATAACCCCGCCAAGCTATTTTATCCCCTGTATCCCTGAGGCCTTTCCACTGCTTCTTTTCTTTTCCAGAACGCCAATGCCATGCCGTTTCCAATCATTCACTACTATAATTATGAGACAAGACTTCTCCTTACTCTCTTGTATCTTGTTGGTAGCCAAGTTACCATTCAAGGTCCTGTCTCTCAACCTCCGTTACCAGCTGCTTCACCACTGGTTCCACCAGTCCTCGCTCCGTCCTGTACCTGGCCGCCTGCTTCATTCGCGTGTAGAATACAGGGCAGTCCTTCGAGTCGCAAGGGACGTCGTCAAGCGGAGCGAGACCTGCACAGGTCCGGCAGATGCTCAAGACATTGAGGTATTTCTTCTCCTCGGCTCCCAACTGGCTTTGCAGCTTCAGGAGACTGGCCGGTGCGTTGGTGAGACAACGTTCGCAAATCGCCTTCTCGTCCTTGGTCTTGCTATTGCACACCAGACAGGCAGCGGCTTTCATGTAAGACTCCAATGTCTTCTTCATTAATGCTCCGCCCTGCTCAATGCGGTGAATTCGTTGGACCTTGGGCATCTCATCATACCAGCCCCTTACATTAGCACCAACCAAGTTGAAGATGCGTTCAAGCGGTGGTATCAGGTTCTTCGAGATGTAATATTCGGCATCTAATTGGAGATGCGAATTCGTCAAGAGATCTTCAGGCGCAACACAACGATCGATGAGTCTGGCGCCGGGTGCGCCAGTGGCCACAACGTACGGCACTCGTTCGCCGTATTGTGGTTCTGCTCTTGCATCCTCGAGCATTCTCTTGGTACTGATCAATGCACCAGGCGGCGGCGGTCCCTTGTCGCTGTACGTGCCCAGTTTGACCTCCCGTGCGAAACAGAAATCCTGGATGGAGACTGCACCTCGCATGATCTTCTCGCATTGCTTTTGGAAGTAGCTCTTCACCTGGCTTAGATCAGCCGTCTCGAACAGAATTTTGAGTGCCTTCTCCTCAATCATCTGTTCGGCGGGTGTACCATCTCTCCGCACCGTCTCGATGCCTTTGGCATCAAAGTCGGGCTTGACCTGGTCGCGAGACTCGTACTTGTAACCGACATAGCGTTTCTTGGCAAGCAGTACACAAGGATGGTAAACCTTTTCGAACTTGAGCTTGATGGGACGTGGACTCATGTCCGTAATCGTCTTGGCAATCTCGTTGCCAATGTCAAACGCTTGATCTTTGGTTCGACCAGGGAGATAGACAAAAAGACTGTCGGTATCGCCATAAACCACCTCTGCCTTCCACTTGTCGACTGCATGAATCAGCGCGATGGCACGCTCCAACGTTTCACGTCCCGTCTGCACAATGCTGTCGGCTATCTCTGAGCATGGCATCCGGCCTGAAAAGGAGGCGGAAGTATAGCCGTACGTGACGTTGGCAAGCAGTTTGAGGGCCAGTTGCCTGTTGTTCAGAAGCTGCTGGAGTGTCTTGTCCTGCTTGTCCTGCTTCATGCCACTTTTCACCATGACTCTCGTCTCGAGGATCTCAGTGAGCATCTTTGCCAGCAGTGATTTGCGGACTTCCGTTTTGCAGTACATGATCCCGTTTGGCGCGATATTGATGTAATCTTTGAGCAGTTCCAGGAGTCTTTCTTGACGTTTGTAGTCGTCGAAGCCCATCTTGTTCGTCCCTCGCCAATTGACGATCCGACCCAGGAAGGTCGAATAGCAGTAGTTGTAGGCAATCATCACACTGGGATAGAGACTTTGAAAGTCCAACACCAGCAAAGGGCTGTTGTAGAAGGCGCTCTGAGGCTCCATCACAAGAGGTAGGCACTCAAGCGCATTCTGCCCGCCTACTTGTTTCCGATCCGGCGAGACCAACATGAAGTTCTCTGGCTTCGCGATACGAAACATGATGGACTCGACCTTGAATTGCGAACCGCGGGAGAAGACGGAAAAGAAGTCCACTCCGAGCAGACGAGCCTGCTCGCTTGTGCGAGGAATAAGCTCGTTTGCCTCTAGGATATCAATATCCAGCTTGGTTCGCGTGAGATAATATTGAAGGACCTTGCTCAGCTCCCTAGATTTGCCGCTCAGGTACCAATCACTCAAGGTCCGCCATGAGTAATGTGGCACACGACGATGTAGAACGTGCCAGGTCACGTTTTCCATTGTATACTGAAGCAGATTCAGCTCCCCTCGCATGGCCCTCCACACGTTGATCATGTGGCGCCCCGTCACCCGAATGGTCGATGTTGTATTGAAGCCCCAGCGATCAGCCTCTTTTCCGAACCTTCCAAAAGATTGCGATTTCATGCGGGAGAACTCATCGCACAGATTGTAGTCATACTTGTGCCTCGCACGTTCGACGAGATAGCCCCATGAGCTGCCGTGGACCTCGTAGCCAGTCAAGATGTCAGGATCGTGGGTTCGAACAATCTCAACCATCCGCACCATGAGGTCTAGCTCAGAGTTCTCCTCGATGACTTCGATATTTGTCTGCCGCTGCAGCTTCCGAGTCATCAAGCCATCTTCAGAACAAACAATGATGCCAGACTGGATATCCGAGGAGGCATGGTCGCTGGTCGCGAAGTTCTCGTCTGATTTCGAACACCAGAAGATGCATTGGACCTCATCTTCTTCGGGATTAGGTACTAGACGACCTCGAGTATTGACGTGAATTTCCAAGCTCATTGTACTCATATACTGTGCCTCGAACTGAACGCTGGTCGACGTTTTCTTCTGGGAGTATTTGAATTTCTTGGGCGTGGCACCTTCGATTTGTGAGAGATACGGTCTCATTTCTGGATCTTGAACGCTCATGGCGGACTCTTGATTGCGAGCAGATATTTGCTGGTTTTCGAGCCCCCATTTCTCAACTTCCGCATACGATGGAGGAGGCTCGGCAAATTCCCAGCTTCCGAGGCTGCACTCACGTCGGTCCCTGCTATATGTTTGCTCATCTGAAGCTCGTGGTCCAGGATTCTCGGGCTTGACACCAAATGTGGCGGGCGAAAATCCCGTTGCATCAAAATCTGGGAGATAAGGAAGCGTGTTGCTAAGCAGTCGAAATTCCTGACCAGCATATTCTCGCATCCGCAGTGGAACGTCTTTATCATTGCTATAGTAAGCATCCTGATACAAGACATCTGGGCGCCCTCCATGGTGAATCGTAGCTGCTACCTCACTTGCTGATGGAGGAGTGGCGGCAAAAACGAAGAACTGGGTGTTCGGCCTGGGAGAAATACCAATGCTGACAGGCTTTCTTTCGGCAACTGCCTTGATTGTACTGCCGCTTGAGCTGGTCGACTCTCTTTTTGAGGATTCAGAGTAAGACTTTGTCGGGCTGTCGTCTATTGGCGTTATGGGACCAAAAGTGACCTGTTTCTTTGGCAGGCTTTCTTGGCTGGGCTGCGAATTGGTGTGCTGGCTCTGCTGACTGAGACGTAGTTGTGTACTCGGATCGTTTGGGTTTTTGACCACTGGAAATTTCAATGTCTGATTACCCGAACCCTTGACATTCCCCGAAGCCGCTTTTGCTTTTTCTGTTTGTGAGCTGCTGTCGTCTGCGTGCTGACTGTATTGATTACCACCTGGGGCCGACTGGATTGACTTGTTCCCATTTTGAGTATCATCGAATGCGTCAAAGGCAAACTCAACACGACGACGTTTCGTCTCAATTTCAGCACCGGCGGGGCTTGCTGGTCGTTTTGTGATGTGATCTTGTGCCTCGGACTCAAGAAACCCTTGACTAGCCTTACTGACCAACCCGTTCTGCACAGCAGCGGATACCAGGCCGTTTGCGATAGGGATGCTGGCAAGTCGGCCGGTCTTCAGAGAGCTTGTGTAAATGCCATCCGCGGAGATCATGGGCGGTGAGTACCTACGGGACCTCGTGACCGGGGCTCGTGAGGATGTCGAGGCGGACCCAGCGGCCAGCTCGTGTATCGTCTTGTTATTCGTATTGCCGGCAGCATCAAGGTTGCTTCTCGATCCATGACTTTCAGGCAATGGGGCTCGGTCCGGTCTTTGTAGTTGATCAACTGGCCTCGATAATCGTGCCGCCTCCTCATCGAAATCCTCAGGAAACATTCCATCATCCCCTCCTCCGAGATCAAGGATTCGATCTTCGTCCACAACAATGCTGCTCTCTGGCGGATCTTCGTGGTCAGGCACAGTTCCAGAAAGACCAAGTGCGGACGCTAAATTCTTGGGATACAGATCTTCCACGGACTGCAAGAGGGTGTTCACAGTATCCTCTAGAGGAACTGGCTTCACGAAATTATCGAAGTCCAGGTGAGCACCAGCACCTTTACGATGCTCTCCCTCGATCAATTCGTGTATCTGCTGCCTATATTCTTCTTCATGTATCCATCCCGGGACCTGCGAGTCGCGCGGGTCTGCAGACATGGAGACCAAAACCTCAGGGGGGAAGGGACTGCTTCCAGGAGCCGGATTGACCATGCGCCGTTTCCGACGTTTGGTCTCGTCCTTCCAGAGTCCAGCCATACTGGCAACAAGCTTCTGATCTGCCGGCAGAGGGTTGTGCATCTCGCCAAAGTCATGATGGAGCTGCCGCTCCTTGATCTCAAGGCGGTTGAGTATGTCCTGTACGCATATATCGACCTCGACGGAGCAATGACTGACGCGGGGCAGATCAAAGTCGTCGGTGATATGAGCATTCGATACAGACTGGCTATGCCATAGATGCGGCATCTCCTCGTCGTCGTCATGCTCAGGAACCGGAGCTCGAAAGCGAGCCTTTCGCGCCAGGATATAGTCGCATCCATAAAGATTGTAGTCAGTCATGAACTGCAGCAGATACTGCAAGTGCGCCTCGTAGGGCTGGAACTTGCACTTCATGATAACTCCCTGCTGAAGAAGTTCTGCCAACCTAGTCATGACCAAGGGGTTGAGCATATAGATCTTGAGGTAGAAGCGATACCCAACATAATATCCGTAGAACGGAATAGCCTTGCAGAGAGTAATCCTCGCCACAAACTTGGGGTTCTCCGTGTATGCATTGCGCCGGTAGCTGACTGTCAGGGCATGATCAATGGATAGATGGAGCCGATATATGTAGGCACCGACTATGATTTTGTTAGTTTCCTGAGGAGAGTGTCCAGAGGTGAGTGCCCAGATTGCTGCTCACCTTCATCGGGATCCAAACTGCCATTGTACTCGACGTATAAATACGGAAACGCGCCATGAATATGGGCGCATACCTTTTGGCCTGTTTCCGTTGACCCAAAGAGGCGAATCACCGGAACTTTGGGCCCTTTGCTTGCTTGCGAGAGCCGAAAGTCATTTCGCAGTTGAGGGTCGTACTTGGTATGCGCGGCTTGGTAGTGGTCGATGCAGTTCAACCGCACCCGGAAGAGATCCATAGTGGACTATTTTGTATGCATCCATGCATCATGACATGGGTCTATGTCACCTGCAAGCGCGTAGCAGAGCGAATGCCATCTAGGGAGGGAATGAACAAAAAAAAAGCAATGAGGTTTGTTCTGTGGACAAGAAGAAGTAATCCGTAAAAATACCAGCAAGGATTTCCATTAAACGAGTCGCGTTACAATGCAATTTTCCAGGCAGCGAGACGCGATCTGAGAGTCTTGAGATGCTTGTTATGGACTTGGCTGGTTGGTCGTCGGATTTAATTATTTAGTGGCAGGCAGAAGGGAACAGAGCAGGGATTCCAGCGCCACATCTGAGATGCATCCAACACTAGCCACTATCTTATCGCAGCTACGCCTTGTACTTTTCGCAACTTCCACGCCCCGGATCTCAACAGCATCAACCCAAGTTTACATTGCGCCTTTAAGCAAGTAGGCATCTATTCCGGGTCGCCAATCCCGCTGCCTTGTTCGAGTCCTCGCCATGCCTCCACCTGCCCCTCCGTCGCGGAGAAATGACCCTTCCAAGGGCGGCGGCGCTGCCGGCGCGGCATCGAAGGAGGAGAACGTCTACATCCCATCCTTCATCTCGAAGCGGCCCTTCTACGCCGGCGAGGGCGACGACTCCTCCAACGACTACCTCGAGCACCAGCGCCTCACCCAGCAGAAGAAGGACGACATCGCCTCGGCGAAATGGTACGACCGCGGTAGGAAGACCGGCCCCGCCGCCACCAAGTACCGCAAGGGCGCCTGCGAGAACTGCGGCGCCATGACGCACAAGGCCAAGGACTGCCTCCAGCGGCCGCGGGCCAAGGGCGCAAAGTACACGGGCAAGGACATCCAGGCCGACGAGCTCATCCAGGACGTCGAGATGGGCTGGGACGCCAAGCGGGACCGCTGGAACGGCTACGACCCCAAGGAGTACAAGCACGTCGTCGAGCGCTACAACCAGATGGAGGACCTGCGGAGTCAGCTGTCCGGCGCCAAGAAGGAGGATGGCGAGGAGGACGGAAAGGACGATGGCGAGAAATACGCCGAGGAGATCGACATGGGCAAGCACCAGAGCACGGCGACTCGGCAACTGAGAATACGAGAGGACACGGCGAAGTATCTGCTGAATCTGGACCTGGAATCTGCCAAATATGACCCCAAGACGAGGACAATGGTGGACGCCGGCGCCACCGCAGACAAGGCAGCAGAGCTCTACGCCGAAGAGGGCTTCTTGAGGGCGTCAGGAGATGCTGCCGAATTTGAAAAGGCCACAAAGTATGCCTGGGAGAAACAGGAGACATCGGGCGACACAAGCCAGCATCTGCAGGCAAACCCAACTGCTGGTGAATTCTATCGCAAAAAGGAGAAGGAAGACGCTGAAAAGAAGAAGGCTGAGCGGATCAAGGCTCTCCAGGAGAAATACGGAGGCACAGATCACGCCATGCCGGCTGCTCTAAAGGACATGGCCATCACAGAATCCGAAGCATTCGTGGAATATGACGAGGCAGGTCTGATCAAGGGAGCGCCGAGAGCCGTCGCGCGTTCCAAGTATGCGGAAGATGTATTCGTCAACAACCATACGTCTGTATGGGGCAGCTGGTGGTCAAACTTCAAATGGGGCTACGCATGTTGTCACTCCTCCATGAAGAACAGCTACTGTACAGGCGAAGAAGGAAAGACTGCCTGGGAGGAGGCCGAGAAGCAAAGAACCGGCGCCAACCTGGTCGCAGATGCGCCAGCAGAGGAAGACTCTGGCGCGCCGCTTGTCCCAGATACTGAGCCTGTCAGGCCAGCAGTAAAGAAACGGACAGCGGAGGAAATGATGGAAGAGGAGCTCGAGGAGTACAGGAGAAAGCGGACTGCAGCCGACGATCCAATGGCCAAACTACTTGGCAAGGACGAATTGGTTTCGTAGCAGGTAATCTGAAAGTAGTCTTGGAAATACATCATACCCACCAATCCAGGTCATGGACAATATGCACACATGTAAAACATCACGAGTGGCACGGATGAGACTAGTAGCACGAGTCTCAAAGTGGAAGAAAATCAATAAATCATGTTGGCGACGCAATTCTTTTCATGCATTCCTGATCCCCTGGCCTAACGCCGCGAGCTATAAAGGCTTTTTTGCAGTCCTTGTGCCCATAAAGAAACCAGATTTCTCAACCAGTGGATTCTTGTCGCAATCCACACCATGGTCATGCCGTCATACAGTTGAGCGAGGCATCTATTCCTCCTCCTCTTCCTCCTCGTCGCCACCCTTCTCAGCGGCCTTGGCCTTCTTTCTTCGGACACGGCCGGGGCGGCCACCACCGAAGGGCGAGGTCAGGGAGAAGTCAATGTGCTTCTGGGAGTCGAGACGGACGATGAAAGAGGGGACGTTGACGATCTGCTTGCCGACGCGGATGTGGCGCTGGCGGATCAGGACACGGGCGTGGTGGATGGACTTGGCGAGACCGAGCTTGTAGACACAGGTCTGGAGGCGGCGCTCCAAGAAGTCCTCAACCTTGAGGGCCAGGACGTAATCGAGCTTCATGCGGGACTCGTCGAGGACACCGACGCGCACGAGACGGCGAATCAGGGCATTTCCCTCGAAGAGACGCTTGGGGTCCTTCTCGTCGAGAGTAAGCAGCTGACTGTTGAGGTGATGAGTAATTAGCACGTGCATCTATCATACGGTCGAGACCCGCAAAAATATCAATATCTTTCGAGGTGTAATGGGAACATACCGGGCAGCACGACGAATCTTGGACAGGGTGAGCTGGACACGCCAGACCTCACGCTTGTTGCGGAGACCGTACTCTCCAACGAGCTTCAACTCGGAGTCACTATAATATTGTCGCAAGTCAGTTTTCGGATCACAAACGACTTAAGCAGAGAACTAGCTCTTGCTCATTGGCCGGTGAATACTGACAGTCGGGCAGCCTCGAAGGGACGACGGGGGACCTTGGCGGTCTTGGAGTAAGAGAGAGGAGCCATTGTCGCGACTCAAGAATCTCGTCTTGCTCGTTTGGTGTTTCCGGGTGGTTGAGAATTGGGCGATGGGGGGGAGGGAACAAAAAAAGAGGCACGAAAATCTCAAGACCCAGACGATGCGCCTTTGCTGCCACAGAATTGGTGGGCTGCGAAAGTTCGGGAAAAGCGGGTCTTTAGGGTAAAAGATTGGAGCCTGAGGCAGTGAATTCTTTTGCGCTTGCCCATTCAGCAAACGGCCAGGCGGGCCAGGGCAACTGGAAAGCGCGCTGGGCAGGCGGCCAGCTGCCCCTTCCCTGGCTAGTGGGTCCGTGCACCAATCAAAGCCGGTCCTAGTTCTCCCACACATTTTCGGGTCCTAGGCGAAATTCCACCTTGGTGAGGGAATCGAAAAAAATCACATCTTAAACCCGACCAACGCACCACTCAACAATTACACCCCTTCAGTACCGACCACCACAACACCGTCAAGATGGGTCACGCTGCAGGTCTCCGCGCTGGTACGAGAGTATGTCAATCCTCCGCCAAAATTTCTCCCGATCTCGCGAAACGGCCAGGAAGCTAACGTGCGACTTTGCGATCTGTAGTACGCCTTCTCGAGGAACTTCCGCCAGAAGGGTTCCATTGCCCTGTCCACCTACCTCCGCCAGTACAAGTATGTCGAAACCAGATCGAACGAGCCAGCGAACGCGGTAAATCTGACAATTTTTGCAGGGTCGGTGACATCGTGGACATCAAGGCCAATGGTGCTGTTCAGAAGGGGTAAGAGACAGCTCCCCCAGTTATCCTCCCACCGTCCACTCGAGGCAGCCAATTCGACGACACCCGACGACAAGACATGGCCGCGAGTGGAGGCGGGGGCGAGGAAGAAGCACTTGGAGCAGGGCTGACAGTTTGGAACAGTATGCCTCACAAGGTCTACCACGGCAAGACTGGTGTCATCTACAACGTCACCAAGAGCGCCGTCGGTGTGATCATCTACAAGAAGGTCAAGCACCGATACATCGAGAAGCGCGTCAACCTCCGCATCGAGCACATCGCCCTGTCCAGATCGCGAGAGGACTTCATCAAGCGCGTCAAGAAGAACGCCGAGCTGAAGAAGCAGGCCAAGGCCGACGGCACCGTCGTTCAGGTCAAGAGACTGGCCACCCAGCCCCGTGAGGCCCACACCGTCTCCGCCAAGGAGAACAAGCCCGAGACCATCGTCCCTATCGCCTACGAGACAACTATCTAAGCGAAGAGATGGGTCGGTGTTTGTGCGTTGTTTCTCTGGGTCTCGGTTGCTTTACATCATTGCATGGGGTTCATGTGTGGTCTGGTCAGGACTAAAATCCTCTTATGAGCATGGCAAGGCAGGGAAGAAAATAGCCGATGCTGATAGGATCATAAAAATATGATTGTGATGCCCAAACAAGAGCACAAAAGACTGCACGATTTGTTCCGTCGCGAAAACTTGGGGTGCTCGTGAGGCGCGAGGCCAACGAGCCGGGGCGTAGCAATCTTGGCGAAGCGCAAGGCTCTCTACAGGACCCTTGATGAATGACGATAAGATGTACAGGTCAGGACTGCCCAGGGACCAGCGAATGTGACTTCGGATTCCAGAACTTTGCAGCCGTCTTTTGTGATGTCACTTCGATAGGTGTACAACATTTGGAGCCTCCTACTCTCGGCCGACTTATATTATAGGTACATTATAGGTACATCGCTTTGATCAGCAGCGCCATGATGTTACGCATCCATTCCACTCATCGACTCTAACCACGATCTCACGGTTTCCTACCTGTTAAGGTTGGGCCTGACAGTGATCCACGAGAGGAACATAGGCATGAGCCATGAGCGGAACTGCATCTTCGGCTTCTGGGCAGAGACCAATACGTCTAACCGAGCACCAGCACCACAAATCGAGATCGAGATGGAGGGCGCATCAATGAGCCCGCGGTGGCTCTCGTTCCTCGATACTACGTGCAATGCGCCTGTTTGATCTCCTTTGTGGGGGTTAAAATTGCAGTGAAAATGTACGTGCCAGACCTTTATGGACACGGTAGGTAACCGATGCATGCCAAGCCCAAGCCCTTCGCCATCCATCCATCCAACAGCAGCTTTTACAGCTTTGCTAAGCCTTGTCTACTAGGTAGGTATAGCCCGCACCGTTGCCTCGTTCATTGCAACTCGTGACTTGCAATTTAGAGATCGTCAACGACCCAGTTATAACCGCATCATCCACAGGCTGGCACCAATGTCTACAAATACGTGTACATGTGCCTAGATCATGGAATCTCTAGCATCTTGATGCCTTACAAAGTGTCCCACGGCACCTTCGACCTCCGAAGTCATGACTTATGCTCAAATAATGTTCATGGCTGCTATGCCTATACCTGGGTGACTACTCGTCTTCTGATACGGTGCTCATCTTCCAGCACTATCAAGTTGTTTACTACACAACTTCAAGCATCAATATCGACATCTCATGTTACAGACATGGCCTGGACATCTACCTCTTGTTCTCCTGCGCTGTCTGCTCTCTTCTCCTTGTGCCATGTACCGGGCCGAGCCGTGATGAGATCTTCGAAAGCCTCCAACAATCCGCTTCGTAGACTTGACTCCTCACAACAAGAAATCACACTCTCATCATTCAGATTTCAGAAGAAGCAGTTTGATACACTCCGCAACTCTCCTGCCTACGTGCAAAGATTCATGGATCAAAAGGTTCATGGGGAGAAGCAATTAACTCGACATCAGCTGCAGAGAGGCCTGTTCCATAGATGAGGACCCTGGCGTCAGAGCCAATTCACGTCGAGACTCGAGGAAACACTCTACCCAAATCGTATGCCACGAGAAGAACAACTCCTATACCGTTTATACTTGACGCTCCCGAGAAACCGTGGCCGACCCGACTCTCGCCCGCTCCGTCCGGCACTCTCTGCCCTGGGAGAACTCTGGCAAAACCGTGGCTCATTGTTCCGGCTGCAGCACCTGAAGCAAGGTTATCAGGAGCATTAAGTCAACTGCAAATAACAACATCCGGGGGAACTGGCCGAGCCGTTTAGGGCGCTCTACCAGGGTTATCCGGCTCCAGGCGCTGATCTACCTTGGGTTTATCCGGCCGCTGATCTACCTCGCCGAGGTTATCCGGTGGCTGATTTACCTTGGGTTATCCGGGGCAAGTTTGCTGATCTACCTCTCCCTCTCTTTTTTTTTCTTCTTTTTTTCTTCCTTCCAGTCTTCCTTTTCATTAACGTGCCGTCGGTCCAGGTAGAATGTTGTCCATGGCCACACTGGAACCGCCGGGGACGGGTGGTTGTTCAGAGTCGCGCCGGCCATCGTACGAGACACCTTGCGCCCATGATCCTTTGCAAAGGCCAGTGATTCTCTTTTCGGAACTACGCACTTGAGCCAAGTTATTTTGATGAGCTGGATAACATCTTCACAAGTCCAGAATGTCCGTTCCTCGAAATCAGTGGCTTGGTAATTTTTTCCCAATAGCAAGAAGACATGTGGACAACTCTGAAGCCAGAATCTGTGGCTTTCCTTGATACACAAACGTAATGCTAAAAGAATGTGTATACAGCGAAGAAAAAAAAGACCGCGAGAGGAAGACGAGAGGTTGCAATGATGGCAGGTGAGGTAGAATACCTAGATCATCGATCACCACCTACCTATTCGAGTTGTCCAGGATGTACTCAGCTCGAGCACACTGCCTAGCACGTTTTCGTCTTGTAATCTTTTTACCTCATGCACTACAGATTGTCACTTGTCACGAGGCGTTACCGGTAGAAGGTAGAAAAGGAATCAAATTCCAAAGATCAAGAAAGTAAGTACAATACAAAGGGGGATATCATTGCTCATGGTGAACTGCTGCCGCGGGCCCGCACTCCATACATGAGTGCAACTAAGCCTGTAATGCCATTCCGGAAGAATGTCTTCCAAGAACAAACACAGTATCATTCTCCAGTTGGATGACTTGCCCAATCAAAGACCAGAGTCGTGTGGATTATGACCAACGAACCAAAACTATGTACCTGATGACTTCTGTTCTTGTCCTGTACCAAGATTGTTGGGCAAGACGGTCGAGATGGAGTACCGTGGCCGGCGAGATCTCCCCATGACCACAGAAAGTGTCGGAAGAGGATACCGAAGTGGCTACCACTTGTAACTGTAAATACACATGCCCTGTCGGGCATAGCCAGGCCATGAGAATGTAGATTATCTAACATTCGAGGAAATCCTTGATTTGCGCCGTAGGGTCAAACCAGCCTGCAATTTTTTGGAGTGCCAAGAGAATACATAGAAGATTGAAAGGAAAATAGAACAGTCGGGGTATGCTGCATAGACGGAAACAAGGGCGGAAAGAAAATCGCTAGTCATGCGAAAAAGTGGCGTCGTCGACCGTGCTGCCCATATATAGAGCGCGGCTAAGAATAAGCAGATTCCAAAAATTGGAACATTCAGATCCTGCCCTGTCTCTATCGGCGTCGGACGGATGGTTCTCGATGCTTGAGACGGCTGGTTCTCCAGCCCTCGTACCACTGCTCTCTGCTCGCCTCTCGGAGGTCGCCTCGCCAATCGCTGAAGACCGCATCCTTGAGCTTAGTAAAGTCGCAGTGCTCCTCGTCGTAGGGGTTGGCGAATCCCCAAGGGAACTTGCGTCCAACCACCTCAGGCTCGTACACATCGGGACTGATGATGGACATGGGGAGCAGCGGAATTTCATCAACAGCTTCTTCGGCGGACTGCTTGTTCTTGTACGCTGCGCTAGGTTGCCTCTTGTGGCCGGGTGTTGTCTGACCTTGGATGGGAAATGCATCGCTGTCAGTGCTTTCTTCACTGTGTTCGGCTTCATCCTGGCCATCTTCAGCGGCGTCCACCTCGGCATCCTCGTCGGCCTCGTCGATTCTGCTAGTATCGGAGTCCTCTTCATCTAGGCCCAGTGCCTCGAGAGGGTCAAACTTGGCATGCTTGAGACTTGCCCATACATTCTTCTTCAGGATGGCCATGTGTTTCGAGGTGATTGTGTCGGCCTTGGAGATGATGGGGATGACTGTGGTCTTTCCTTGAAGAGTGCGCAAGACTTGCAGATCGAGGTCCTCGTCGAGAACACCCACGGTGCGCGAAATGGAAGGGTTCTTGCTCAGAGACTTGGCGGCTGAGATGTTGCGGTCAAGACGAGCGGGGTCGAGAATGAGGAATACCGCGTGAATGTGCGTATCCTGTACGCCTGGCGATCTTATCACCTTCATCTCTTCGGCAAATGTCTCCTCGAACTTGCTCTCCAGGAAGGCAGCCATTTCTCGCAGCTGGAGATCAACAATATTCTTCTCAAAGCCCTCCGAATCCCACAAAGTCAAGCCGACGCGCTCGCCGTCAATGTCGCTCTCCAGGTAGTGGGGAATGAAGTTGCCGGAGGCAGTGGTCTTCATGGTGACCTCCTCGCCGATTTCGTTGGCACGCTGCGAGCGCTTCTTCTCCGGCAAGGCCAGTGACTGCTTCAGAAACTCGAGAAAAGAGGTCTTGCCGGAACCACGAGTGCCCATGATCAGAATGCTAGAAATCATCAAGTCAGCAAATCGGTCTCAAAAACCGTCCTATGGCTGCGCAAGCAAGACCATCACGATTGATAAAAACAGGCCAAACATACTTGAACGGGGTGGGATCCTTGCGTCTGCGAACTCTTCTCGGGCTGTTGATGCTGACAGCAGCGGTACTGGCATAGCTGTACCGGCCGCGGTGCGTCATGCTCTCGGTGCGAGCATAGGGGTCGACGACCGGCTCATCGGGAATCGGAGGCATCGGGGGCTGAGAGGAGATGGAGGGACGGCCAGGATCCATGGAGGCGCGTCCGGAAGGAGGGTACTTTGGCTGATATCGAGGCTGGTGTGCCTGGCCCGAGACAATCGCTAGAGAATCGGGACGACCGTCTCCTCCAAAGGATTGCAAGTCGGGGGCTGAGAGGCCATTGTAGATGTCAGGTAGGCGGGGAGGGGACTTGGGCACCTGCTGACGTTGTTCTTGTTCTCTGTGCTTCCTGCCCCCCTTTCCCAGGTCGCCGGACTTGCTGCGTCGAAGTAACATCCCGAAGCTTGTGCGACGTGATGGGTCTTGACTCATATTATGTAAGTCGGTTAAGCATAAACTCTGACGGTTTCAGCTAGCAGCTTCCGTTCGCGCGCTGTGACTGAGTGAATGCCTCTTACTTCGATCGCGCGGCAGGTGCGGGCCGAAATAGGGACAAAGACACGGCAGGTCTATTCTTGGAAAAGAATTCCAGCAGAGGGAAGACGCGGTCTGAAGAGCGCGACTTCTTGGTTTCGAATTTGTTTTCTTGTGACTCGGTGTCTCAGCGAGTCAAACGAAGTAGAAAGTCCGACGTTGAATGGTCGGGCAAAGTGAATATGGAAAATGAAGGGAGGCGTCGGCGACTGTAGAAGTAGCTGTTCAATTCCTTGTAGATGGTCGACCAACAGACGCTTCTTCCGTTTGTAAGTAAGAGAATCTGTGGTGAGACTTGAGATGGCAAGCCCGATTCGCTGGTTATATGCACGTATGCGTGACTGTAAAGTCGTCCTTTGCGACTTCAACTATTGAGCTTCTGGCGTGACGGAAAAACCGGAACAGGCGCGTCGCGACAATCGCTCTTGCTTGTGGCTGTGCGAGTGCAAGACGAATTGGAAGTCGTCGACAAGGCGGTCGCAAAGATGTTGTGGGTGATGCGAATCTAGAAAGTCACAAGAGACAAATCACGGTTAGCCTCTTGCCATGATCCCATGTGCAGACAAAGTCGACTGGAAAAAGGAATCTATGCAACTGCCATCCGCTCCGACAAAGGTTTTGTCGACAGCGATGATGGTGTTGACGCTGGAAAGGAGTTTCCCTTGGTCGCTTCCCCTCATGCAGGAGACGACGCGCGCGAAGAGAAGGGGAGCTTCTTAATTATAATATAAACACCTCAAGTCACTGACTGGCTGGGCTTTCACTAGCAAGCACCCGTATCAGCTCTCAGCGCCAGCTCCAGCGCCAGAGAGGAGAGCGAGCCCCTTGCAGATACCCAACCTAGATGCGCGGGCACAAGGATTGGTAAGGGGTTTTGTTTCCAAGAGAGAGAAGAGGCGCCACCCAACGGGCTCCGGCAGGACTGGCGACGGCATTTCCTCATCCAATGCGCTGGACCCCAAGGGACTGGATGGGCGCCAGCAGTGGTGGTCAAGCGGCAAACCAATTGGCGCCTCTGTCGATCTGCAGCTAAGAGGTGACGGTCTCGTACCAATTCCCTTCTCAGTACCTCACTATCCGGCTCGGAAATCCGCTGAGAGTCTGCGACCACCGCCGAGGCCCTCGAGGTGCCGGATATGGTGCCTGAGCAAGGTGCATGCTGGTCTGACGATATTGCGGCGCTCTCGTTGCGAAACTCGATGCCGGGATGCGTGGGAAGAAGGAATCGGAATGCCAAGAAGATTGTTTCATCACGTACCGGTATTGTTTGAAAGAGGAGGATTCTTGGAACTCGACTCGACCTTTTTGCTCTGGACCAGAAGCTCTGCCAACGATTGCGGGATCGCGGGAAGGATTTGGAAATAGGATTCTGTATGTCGTAAACGGGAGTGCCGCGGCTGCAGGTGGTACTGTAGGTAGGTAGGTGTTCGTGCAGGCGATGCAGGTCTCACAAATGGTCAGGCCTAGGTTTGGCGCGGCGCGTTGAGCGAACGAGATTTGGGGAATCTAGTATCTCAGCACTGGCGTTTGGCTGTCTGTCTGCCGTCGACCGGGAGAAGTGAATGTAGTAGGACGGTGGGAAACAAAAAGTAAAGATTAGGTGATTGGATTGGAACAGGTCTGGCCGTTTGCTTGTTCGCGCTCTGATAGTGGCAGCGAGGAATTAACGAGTGTACACCACAGGTGGACTGGAGGGGAAGTGAAGGTCGGGAGATTCAATCGCGACGTTGTTACAGAGACAACTTTTCTTCCGTCTCTCTTTTTTTGTTGAATTTTTTCCTTTACTCTCCCTCTCTCTGCTACTCTACAAAGTACGTACTCCAGTCTCCGAGAGTGCTGGAAATTTCATCAGTGCCCTGTCTGCCTGTCCAGTCGCGCAAATAGGGGAGAGGTGCCCCAACGCGGTTTGGTCACTTTGCGCTCTCATCTCAGAGAGGTGGTATGGATGTTTGCATGCAATTCATTCATTCGTGGTTGCTTGGGCCGGGGAGTGGATGCCTGGTTCTGATCCACGGCCAGGGTCCTGTCCTCCAGACGCAGGTACAGATTGCTGCCGCTACACTACAGGTACATTACCGAGCTTCTGCTGCTAGGTAGGGCTAAGGTATGTTCGGCTTTTATTCTCGCTTTCAGTGTCGGTGCCCATTTCCATTCTTTTGTGAGTGGGCTCTTGCCAAGTCGCAAAAAGAGGCCATCTTCTGTCAGTCTCTAGTGGCAGCTCCTCTACCACAACCTCGCCGCTGCCGCCATATCCATCCGGTACATATTCCAGGCGTCGTCCAAAGTTGAAGTCAAAACAGGCTACCGAACTTGGGAGAACGGCGTGTACAGCCAGTGCCAGTGAACCCCTCCCCGTCTCCACGCGGAGCTAACTAAATTAAGTCCCACGTGTGATCTGCGCGCCGAGATCGAGAACCAAGGACCAAAAAACCCGTTTGTCCGTACATTACCTACAGGCAGGTTACATGTGCAGCAGTGTCTCTGAGGTTGATTGACTGATTGATTGAGTCTGTCTCTTGCTTTGCTCCCGACGGCAGGGCCCACGCGACAAGAATGTATATCTCTCGATCTCTAATAAGATTTTACTATACCTTCCTAACTGGCACGTGAGCCTCCGACTCTGCAGCTAGGGAAAGAAAAGGCCAAAGCTACCAGTTACTTTAGTTGACCGGGCTTGTAAACCATGGTTACCTTACCTTTTAAAGCCCCCTAAGATTGCAGTCATCCAAGAGTTCCCACCCTTGCCGTACCCTGGAAGGGTATGTACATTATAGCCGCATCTTTTCCTCGTAGCGCGGCCCAGCGCACTAGAGCGCCATCCATAGAAGCCGGGCCCTGTCAAACTTGTCTTTGGTCGTGTGGCTTGCAGCGAAACTTTCCGCCGTCCTTTCAAGAGGCGCCTGACTTGCGTTTGGGATTTTATCGTAGGGAAAGACAATGTTTTAAATGAGCAGAAGAAGCATAAAGAGGCAACTGTTCTCGTGGCCGCCACACCACGAGAACAGATATACTTTATTAGCAGGACCCCATCGAGATCCCGGACGCATAAACGACCCTCGGGAGCCAAAAGCTTTTTTTTTTTTTTTGCATTCTGTTTTCTCCGGGGCCCGCGCGAGGAGGGATCCGGCACGCTACATACATTACAGACGGCCACTAACTGCAGACCCTGAATTTTGCAGGAAAAAAAGACAGATTATAATTATGTTTATACAAAAACCTCCCCAAGCGACTTGTTACTTTCCTTGCCCCACATGTTCAAAAAGCAAGAAAAAAGAGGCACTCTCGGCCATGATGTTTCACATCTCGCTAGTTCTATTTCGATGGCCAGTGGTTTAATTCGACAAAGGTCGGCGCTTAGGCGTCAGAAATGCGCCGACGTCGTATGCTGGCGCGTGTGCCATTATGGGGTGGTCTCTTATATACTAGGAACTCCAGTACTTTCAAGCGAGCGGAAGAAGGAAGCTTTTTGGCATATGCCACTTGAGAGGGTCCAGCAAACAAAGATCGGCACAGTATAGTCAACGCCGGTATTTGACAAAGTATGCATTTCTAGAACAAAATGTCAAATTTACAAGTCGTAATGCGTGGCGGGGATATATATATACAGTCCTGACAACATGTCCTCTGTCCGATCAATCCGTCGGCACTCTGTACTATATCGCTGTACATGGTCTCTCTCTATACCGTAGGGACGCCGGCGACACGTACAATCGTTGAAGGCCCGTCTATGTCTCTTATTAGCCTTCAAACACCTCGTGCTGCAGTTCAACGCCAAAGTCCTTGGCCATGTCCCTCATGCGTGCCTCGACCTCGTCCTCCATGCCGCCGCCCAGGCCTAGCCACTGTCTGACCTTGAACGTGTAGAACGCAACGTCCGTCGCCAGCAGGACCGTCTTGAAGAGCATGTGCCGCCACACGTTGGCCATTCGCTCCACCCACGGCAGGTTCGGGTCCTCGTAGAGGGACCGGCTGGCCCAGTTGCCCATCATCTTGATGCGGTTCACGGGCGAGCCCATGAACTGGTTGTTGCCCTGGACGATGCGCATGTTGCGGCCGATGAAGACGAGCTCCTTGGGCCACTTGTCCTCGTCGGCCAGCACGTCGCGGATGCCCTGCTTCATCCGCTGCTGCGCCTCGAAGCTGCGCTCGGCCTGCGTCTTGCCCTCCATCTCGCGCAGGATCTCGGCCCGGGTGCTGTTGTCGCCGCCCTCGTACGGCCGCATCAGCGTCGCGCTGGCGAAGATGTCCGGCGCCTTGATGCCCCAGTCCTCCGAGATCTCGCCAATGGTCTTGTTGTCAAACGTCATGAGCGACTTCCAGAACAGGCTGTACTGGTGCTTGAACTTGGGCGACATGTAGACGTAGAGCCCGTGGTCGATGAGGACGACCTCGGCCCTGCCCGAGGGCAGCCGCCGGACGAAGATGTTGCCCGGGTGCGGGTCGCAGTGGACGGTGCCCCATTTGAATATCTGCGCCGAGAAGAGGTCGACTATAGTGGTCATGACCTCCTTAGGCGACAGGCCGAGGCCGCCTTTTCCGTTTCGTCCCCTCCACGTCTCGCGGTTCGGCTTGAGCTTGTCCGTTTCCGAGTTCTCTCGTAGTTGCTTCTGTATCGCCTGCATGTCGGGCGCGTTCAGTTGTGCGCCGTGCACACCGGGCGAGCCCCGGCCATATCCGCCGGTCCAGCGTCCCGTCATCGCGGCCTTGTCCCATAGACGAATTCCCTCGATCCACTCCGTCACCAGAACGCGCTTCGTGGTGTATTCCGGGTAGACCTTGGGGACGTATACCCTGCCCTTCAGGCTAGGCTCTGTGCTGATGAGCTCCCGCATAATCTCCGAATTGCGAGCTTCGGACTCGAAATCGGTCTCGAGCATCAGGCGCTCGGTGATGAAGGGCACGATCGAGTAGAGCGGCAGGTCAAACCACCATGTATATACCCTCATGACGACCTTGAAAGCCCATAGATCCCAGCCGACCTGTTTGGCGATCTCGGGCTTCTGGATCTTGATGGCGACCTCCCTGCCGTCGGGCAGCCGAGCCCAGTGGACCTGCGCGACGCTGGCGCTGGCTCTCGCCTTTTTCTCCAGGAGGCCCTTGCCCTCTTCGCCGGCGAAGCTGACGCCAAAAACCTCCTCCGCGCTCTTGCCGCCGAAATCCTGCCGTATGACCTTCTCAATGTCCTTCCACTGGTCCGACGGGGCGTCGTCGAACATGCGCGCAAACATCTTCTGGAACTCGGGCGGGAGGACGGCGCTCTGCATGGCGATGGCCTGGCCGATCTTGAGGTAGAGGCCGCCGTTGTGGCGCAGGAGCTCGAAGAGGCGCTCGGCGCTGCGCCGGTGCAGGTCGCTGACGGTGCCGCCCGTCAGCGGCTCGGCGCTGAAGTTGAGCTTGTAGTCGAGGGCGACGTAGAGGCCGTTGCCGAACGTGCGCAGCGACCGCCCCACGCCCGAAGCGAACAGCTGCCGGTCCGCGAGGTACAGCGACCCGCCCACGGCCGCGAGGATCAGCGCGCGCCGCGTCCACTTGCGCCCGCGCTTGAACTCGCGCGCGGCCTTGGGCCGGCCGAGCGACTCGGGCGACGGGGGCCGCATCGGCTGGAACTGGGAAGTCGTCTGCACATGGCGGCGGGGTGCGGAGGAGAAGAGGTGCTGTCTGGTTGTGGTTGGGAGCCGGCGTAGGACGGTCGGTGTCGAGGCGTCACGAGACAGGGTCCGCCATGATGATGACGACGCCGGCAAATGCGATAGCGAGGTCCTGCAGGAACCTGCCAGGCGTGAAATCATGACTGCCGCTTTCACGAGGACATGGAAAGTCTCGCTCGGAATTGAGAGAGAGAGCAATCAGACCACAGCGAGGGACAAGAGGTAACGAGAGGGCTGAAGGAGACAAAGCATTGCCTAGCGACAAGAAAATTGTCATCAATGACGCAGTCATCCTGATAGGCAAATAAGCTTTGGATCTAACTAACGGCCGAATTGGCCGGGGCCGGTCTTCGGGTTCCACTCTGCCAGAAGCCCGAGTGCCAACGGAGTTTCGGTCCTCGGGGAATTGGTAGCTCAGTCTTACAACGGCCGTTCTAGTTCTCGTACCAATATATTGTTTTAATGTACTGTATAGGCGCACTACTACTCAGTGTCAACATTTATGGTCTCCTTGCTGTGATTCTTCTATTTGATACTGAGTACTTCATGTCATGATCTCTATTCAGTAATCTGTACCGTATTCTGTCTCCCTGTGGGTCTTTCTTATACACGACTAGTCCTAGTTTAGGTCAGTAAAGTCCAAGAGCGATACTATATGGGTTTATTATCACAGAGTCAATATTATTGAAGAAGTTGTATCCGACTTTGGACTGTCCTCAATTATCATCCGTTGGGTTACGATGATGAGATATTATATTGACCCTTTTTAGGTGAAACTTGCAGATTGCGACTTTCAGCGCCCAAGATACGTCACCTGATCTTGGAACAAGGACGAGCAATGAGTCAGGGTTCAGCCTAAATGAGCCGGAGAAGATGATTTCAGAGACCTGCAATCATCTGAGCGAGCCAGTTTGTGGGTAGCCAGAAAAGACTGAAAATAGTTGCATAAATTTGTCTTTTAAGTATTCTACCCTTAAGTCATGGTGACAAGGTTGGATGCATTATATTATGACTGCCTCGAGAAGAAAGACTACTTGTAATCAGCTCGTCTAACATAGTTTTATTTCTCTGTAAGTAAGCAGGAACCCTGAAGAAAGGGAAGAAGAAAATGAAAATAGTGTCCGAGAAATTGCGAATCGGAGACTTCTATGTGCTTACCGGGCCTTGATTGGCCCGACGGGCGCCAAAGGTGACAGACAGCATTCCGTATATGCAGTGTGCCGCGCGACGAAACGTCGAACCACGTCCACTCGACAATCAATCGTAATGGAATACTAGAAACTACAGAACTTTCTTGCGGATTGCCATGAAAGCTAGACCTGTCAGTATTACTCAACAAGTATATCCATTACCGCTAGCTGGTCATGGCCCCTAAGCAGTACGACCGCCGGTACGAGCTGATCGTCTTGGGCGCTACGGGGTATACCGGCGCCCTGACGGCGGAACACATAGCACGGTATCTGCCCACGAATCTCCGCTGGGCCATTGCAGGACGGTCAAAGGGGAAGCTCGAGGATCTGGCGGCGAGATTGCAGAAACTCCAACCGGATCGTGTACAACCTGGTATGTATGCAATGGTCCTCACTGTGGGCTGAAGAAATCAACGATGCGCCAGCCTTACTGACCTTAAGCCAGAAATTGAGGTGGTCTCGTTCGATCGAAAGGATGAGCTCGGTGCAGTGGTGCGCAAGTCGACGGTCTGCATCAGTGTTGTGACATATTGCCACGTCGGAGACCAGGTGGTCGAGGCCTGTGTTGAGAACGGGACTGACTACTTGGATACGTAAGTAATTCCTTCGTCGAGTAGATGTAGCCCTTTCTCGTCATTGTATCTTTGACAAAATCTGACAACGGATAAAGTGCCGGCGGTGTCGTGCAGTTCGGCCAGTGGTTTTCTCAGTATCACGAGAAGGCGAAAGCAGCCGGTGTTGCCGTAAGTTACGGAAATGCTGCACCTAGTACACGAGGGAAAGGACGAGAGGACTGACCATAAGTACAGCTCATCCACGCCTGCGGCGCTTACAGCGCGCCCCAGGATCTGCTGGCATGGCTCGCTGTTCGCGAACTGAAGCGCCAGACCGGCCTTGCTACGAAAGAAGTGATACTGGCGGTCAAGAAGATCACCATGGACCCGAGCGGCGGCACTGTAGAGTCCATCTTCAACAGGTCTACCCCTGACGTCGATACTCTGGCCAAGTCAAACGACCCGTGGTATCTGTCGCCGGTCCAGGGAAAGGCCATCCCGAAAACAACAGGCTTCCTGGGGATTAGAGAGGCTCCTCACCTGGGACTCCTCGCGCCGACCTCGTACGGCACACGCCAGGACCGCGCCATTGTCCACAGGACCTGGGGTCTACTGGGCGGCGGAAGCGAATACGGTGCCAACTTCCGATACAGCGAGTACGAGAGCGTCTCCTCGACCTTCTACGGCCTGTGGAAGATGCTGAACGGAGCGCTGCTGGGCTTGTTCATGTCGCTCGGCCCCGTGGCGAGGCTCCTGCTGCCCAAGGAGGGCGAGGGGCCGGACCTCGAGAGGCACGGGAGAGCCCCGTCGCAGTGGGAGGCCGTTGCCTTCGCGGACGGCGACGATACCAAGAGGGCGGCTGCGCGGTTCAACTTTGTCGGCGGCTCGTACTATGTCACGGCTGCGGTTCTGGGTCAGGGAGCCGCGAGTCTGTTGTACAAGCGAGAGCTGCAAGGCGGGTATGAGGGAGGCAACTTGACGCCGGCGTGTCTCGGGGAGGACTTTGTAGACAGGCTGAGGGCAGTGGGAACTGAGATTGATGCAGAAGTACTATGATTGCCTTTGGACAGTCAGATACCACTCCTGCCTGTTATATTGCAAGTGGAATTTTACGCAGACACAGACACAATGACAACAGTCAGTGAGAGTCCGTATCTAATGTGCTCACACATGTCCTGCAACTTGATACATGGAAGATGTGGGAGCAGCTGTAGAATCAATTATGAAGTCTGGTCACATCACAATGTATGCTTGAGTGTCCACGGTGCTATATCCCCATATATCAATGCTCGCGCACATATAATACGTATTTTATTAGCCCAGATCTTAATGTCTATTTTTGTTATTTAAGTACGACATTCTCTGACGCGTTCCTGCGGCAGGTTTGATCCAGAGACTTCACTGGAGAGGCGTTTATGCACAACTTTTGGGATGATGTCCCTTCAAGCCCTTGTACTCTATAGACCTGCGCGGTCAGGCATGACTGAGAGCCATCGCCACGAAGGATACTCAAAGGTGGTAATAGGCTTTTGGTCAGTCAAATATCAGCTGAGTAAAAACAAGTCAAGCTGCGGCTCCTCAGGGCTTCGACTAAGCGAATGAAAATCCCCATGTCACATACTGTTTGATGTTCATGTAACCCTGCCAGGATCGGCTTTAACAAAGAGGGTCCCTTCTTTTTTTGAAATCCACAAGTGGCCAATAATTGCAGTTTGGCATGAACCGGATCATCACGACTCTTTCTAGATAGGTACCGAGCCAAACAGTTCTCCAGAAAGCCTAGGAGGTTTCGCTTGGCTATGTGTGTGCCTTGGCAGCCCACGTGATTCTCGCGGTATACACTGTACGAGTTGGCAACTCCCGCGGTCGTGTTTTCGTCTTCTTGAAGAACGAGGAGCAAGGCTTCTAGAACGCTTGAACGCCAAGAGAAGAACGATGCAAGCAGACAGACAGAAGCGAATTAGCCAGTCGCTTGCCCTCGCTTCTTGTCCTTTTTTTCTTCTTTTCTTCTTCCTATTTGGTGCGTATATACATAATTGTGGGTTTCAGATTCATGAAACAATTCTGGTAGTCCGTCGATGACTCGAGGAGCAAGGTCACATGTGCGGCGGTAGTCTCTGACTTGATCCACCAGTTCCGAGCGCTTCGTCTCTCTCGCACACGAATCAACGCTGCTACTTGGGTCAGTCGAATAACGAAGAATCCACGACGGGGTGTGTTCTAGTTGGCGCGCTGTTGACGACACTATAATATTGTTTCCAAGGAGGTGAGAATGCATTAGCTCTGGCGAAGAACATTCAATAGCGGTGAGTTATGGAGGGAACTATGGCAGGCAACGTGATCTGTTCATATTCGCTCCGTCTCATATATATGTCGCCGTGAGAGGGGTCGTTCTTTTGCAGATCCGTGCTTGACCTTGATTGTCATGACATGAGAAGGTTATTGGCCTTGCATTGACGGACGGGGCGCGCGCTGTCGTAATAGCAATGACGTATTCTCTCCCCAGTGTCCACAGGGCGAGTTGCAATAAAGACGACGAGCAAGTCGAAACGAATTTTTTGGATGAATTGCACAAGTTATGCGGGAAAGCCGCTCATCTTAATAGGCATCTCCCAATGTTTCACCCTGAAGAAGACAAAACTGGGCTGGCTCCTTGGGGCCTGGGCCGCACGTGAATTGCGCATAACGCTCGGGGTGCCATAGAAGACGTGCTGGCGGCAGTCGGCCGGAGCTGGTTGGACAGGGCTGGACTTGGCTTTGCTCTCTGGCTTTACAGTGGACAGTGGCTGCTTTCTGGGGGGCAGTTTGGGCAGACTGGACCGTTTTCCCATACGCCCCATCAAGTGTCGTCAAGAGCAGTTGGATACCTGTGGTCCACTCTTTTTAGTGTCAATCTCAAACGCAATCTGGACTCGGAATTTGTGGGATGGAACGGCGCGAGTGCCAGACCCGCAAACCCGGAGCTTATGACAATGTCCTATTATTGCACAGCCTCAAAAGGTCGTCTTACAGTAGGTCAACCTACTGCGTAGCAATCTGTCTGCCATCGACGGCGGCATGCTCACGAAACAGACTTGCTGCCGAATTGTGGCTACTGGACAGTGGCGTTGATTTGCGGCCAGTATCTGGTGTATTAGTCTCATCATAACTGAGGTATTCATGTATCATCACATCATGCAAAAATGGCAAGATTCAAACCACATAACGACCCCGACGCCACCCTTCTGGAAAGGTAGCGAGAGAAGAGCGTTCGCGATAGGCTTGCAGCTGGGTTAGATTACCACCCAATAGCCAGTGTGCAAGATTGGCGATGCCCGAAATTGGCAACGGGACCGGGGCACACAGGTCTCGTCATTGGCGGATTTCCCTGGGTCCCCCATCTGGAGGCCATACTGCATTCAGCTCCCTCCCGATCCTTGCACTTCCCTCCCTCCTCTGCTCCGCCCGCAGGCCGTCTCGGACTTGTCTACGGCACCCTACCGTCCTTGTCGAGCCCGTGGCGCATGGAGGCAGGCGTGGCGGGAAAGTTCTTTCAGTCGGTCCTGTCAAAAGTTCTACATATTGTTGTTGTCAACGGGATTCAAAATGGGGAAGTAGGGCTGTCCAGTTGAAACGCTGGTCAAGTGATGACAATACGAAGAGGCTAACTGAGTAATGTAGGCAATGTGGGGATAGTAGTCGAGTATACTGCAGTAGATGCAGTGTCAACAAGAACCAACCTCCTTAGCGGCCCGCGGAGCGAAGTTAGAGATGGGCGCGTGAAGAACAGGTTTATTGTAGGTTAAACATGGCAACATGCGTACATACATTAGTAAACATGCCTATCACAGGTGGGAGCATGTAGACTGCGAATGGGGCGCAAAGCAGCATCAGGCGGCTTCCAAATAAACAGACCTCCCGGGCTGTTGATATGCACAAATACCGGATGTTGAGAACTACATACAAGTTGTTTATCATGGAAAGAACAAGGCTGGTTGGCTTCCAAACAATCCAAACAAAACAATGGTTACTTTCTTGAGATGGTTCAATGTATAGGAGCCGTCTAACCTAGATGATGCCCGCTATAAACCCTATACGTGCATACGTGCGGAGGGCTGGGACGGCTGGTCCCAGGCACACGGCCCTTGACGAGACGATTGGAAATAGCAGCACATGGTACGGAGTATGTAGGATTTTTGGGGGGCTATACTGTGTATTGTAAGGAAAGCTGTCAGTGGTCGTGACGCGCGCCAAGTGAGGCTTGGGCCCAGTTGTGTCGTCAGCAAGAAGAGGAGGCGACCAGTGTTGGAAGACTGAGAGAGAGAGAGCAGTGGTGGGAGGACTTCTGTTCCAGCAGTTCTATACTGTAGTTCAACTTGGTCCGTTTACGCCATCACGACAGTTGCATGATGATGGTGCTTGGACGATATAGAAATCCCAATCTCGCTCAATCACTGGCTTGTCACGACCCATGCTAGTTCTTTAGTCCATGCTGCGCAAGAGAGAGTCTGGAGCACACAAACTCAATTAACCTCAGATGGTTCCAACTTCCGGCCAACGTGGAGTGACTGGGCACCTTATACCAAGCAAGCCACAGCTGCAGCCACGAATTGCACAGGCTATGGGCGATGTAACAAACATCTCACCCGATGATAGTATCTGCATATGGGCACGAAATTGCCTGGCTCTCATCACTGGTCCGTACTGTGTATGCGGTAGCACTTGAGAGCCAACCACATTACTACGCCGTGTGCGTGCCAGTACTAGTAAACGTGGTGTGGGCTCATATCGCTTATTACCATTGACATACAAGACGACTTACACACCCTGGCGTCTGCAGGGTTGACCCCAATTTCACGGAAGCTACCAAATCCCTATCAGTGGGCCGCCGCTGCGAAACCCGCCGCCAGCAGGGGGACACGCGACGCATGTTCGAGAGCCAAGACAAGAAGAGTCTCTCTTTCAACCACCGGGGCTAGCTAGGTAACCTAGGTAGGTACATACATGAGGAATGCCCGAATAGCAACAGTCAAGATGGAGACAATGCGGTATATACAGACTGGAATCCTTTGTTTGTGTAGACTTGCGTCTGGTAATAACAAACTTGGGATGAGAAGCGCTGCAAATAGGGACCTGTGATCAAGTACTCGGCAAAGTACCACTACCTACATACATTGCCTGTAGGACGTCCAGTCCGTTATGTAGCGCAGGACTGAATAAAAGATTGGGGGGACTGGAAACTGGGAAAAGTTGAAAGAGAGAGGTGGTGCTATGCACGACACCTGCGCGCTGCACCCGGCGGCTCCACCGTCCACACGTTGGAGCTCTGGACGTCCGCTCTGGACTCAACTCCCACCTTAATGTACCTGGACCACACGATCGGCCCCCCTGGCAGGGCTCCTCTTAGGTGCCTAGGGCCCCCCCCCCTCTAAGCTCTTTCCCCGACTGTCCCCCATCCCAAAAAAGGCCCACACACCACCATCGCACCGAAATGATCGTCCTTCCGCCGTCCCATTCTTCGATTCTCGCTGCCCTTTTACTACACTGAACTACTGCAGCCGACTCCCACACCCACTCTACTCTACTCTGGTAGCCAGGCTTTCCAACACCTTTCTGGCGTGCGTTCGACACGACACGGCTCTGAACCGACCTGATCTTTTTGACTCGTCGCCGCTTTCCTCCCCCGCCTCTAAAGAAAGCGTCCCAAGACGAATCAACTTGACTCCTCCGACGAACAGGTCTTGTTCTCAGCACTGCCACTGGACCCCCGGGACGTCACGAGCACGCCCACGCAGCTCGTCCCTATTCCCTCGCTGAAACTCCCGATCGATTGACTTCGCATCGCAACCTCACTCGTTACCCTCAATTCTCCCAGTCGGGCTGGCATCTCACAAGAAACCGACCAGCGGAATCACCAAAAGGACAGGAATCGGACGTGCAGGATCACTCGCAACCATTTACATCTACGACTTGGACGCCCACAAGCCGATTGTTTTCCCACCAGCTAGCGAACAGTTCGCCGCATCTGCATTCGACTCGAGGAGGAGGATAATCGCTGCAGGCCGCCAATCAATCTTTTTGAACAAAGACGGCAACTACGACCAACTTGATCGCAAGCAAGCAAGCACGAATCCAGAGCCGTGCATCGCAACCCCACAGCGTCTGGACTTCTATGTCGCGATCCTTTTGTGCCGGCAATCTCAGCTTTCGTCGCTGTCTCAAACCTCTACACTAAGACGGTACAGCCCAGACATCAATCCAGGCCAGGCTCGACCACGACGATAGTGCTGTTAATAATACGCTCAGCGACGCGACTCTGAGGAGTCGGCGCGCACCCACCAGCCGCCCATCATGTTGCGCCCAGCGACGCCTCTGGCGATCATGTCTTTTGCGGCCTTTGTCTTGCTTCTGCTGTCTGTTCTGTCTACTCCCATCATTCATGCTATACCTCTAGGTACCTTTCAGGGCGTCGACTTTGGTGTTTTTGGATTCTGCAACGGAGCCAAATGTAGTCCCATCGAAATCGGCTATAATTCAGGTGAGTTGCCTGCAGATTACTTCCCTGTCAATCTGAATCTCATGCTCATACCTTGTAGGATCTGAATTCAGTGACTCGGAGAACGCTACGTTCGATCTTCCCACTGGAGCAAGAACCACCCTTTCGGCCATCTTGATCTTGCATCCCGTCGCATGTCTGTTCAGTTTGATCATGCTGGGGCTGGCTGTGGCTGCTCACTGGCACGGCCCTTCGCACTCGTCCCGTTATCTACTTGTTGTCATGATCTTTGGCATCCTTACCGTTCTGGTATGTCTGCTGGCCTTTTTGATCGATGTTCTTCTATTCGTGCCTCATATGGCTTGGGGCTCTTACATCGTTTGTGCTGCCATGGTCCTCGCTTTACTGAGCGGAATCGTGTCATGTGCTATGCGTCGTACGGTCGTAAGCAGAAAGGCGAGGAAGAAGCGCATTGCCGAGAACGCAGAGATGAGCGGAGAGAACTACTACAACAGAACTGTCGGCGGACAGAATACTACAACCGTCGACGCTTCGAGTCTGTCACCCACAGTACCCGTCGTCAGTGGTGGCAATGGACCTGCTGAAAACAAGCTCCCGACCTTTGCAAGTTACGAGGCCAAGAAGGATGATCGTAGCAGCGACGAACGTGTACCTCTTACTTCCACGAGCCCTTCCCAGAGGTCTCCAAACGGTGGATTTGCCTCCACGGATGGCACGTATGTCAACCGTAATAACTCCACACCATCCGTGCGCAGGGATCAGTATGGAAATCCTATTCAGGTTCCTCAGGACGCCTACGGTGTTGCGCGTGGTCCATCGCAAGACCGAATGAACTCGCGTGGCCGAGGAGGATATGGCGCACGCGGCGGCTATGGCAGAGGAGGTTACGGCCCCAACAATGGCCCGCCGCCGCCCGGTTCCAGAGGCGGCTACGGTCCTGGACCTGGACCTCGAGGACGAGGCAGGGGAGGCTATGGCCCGCCTCGAGGTGCTTATGGTCCGAATGGTGCACGCGGTGGACGCGCTCCGCCGCCTGGTTATGGAAATGGAAATGGCTATGACCGTCGACCCACTGGACCTCCTGGCCCGGCTGGCCCAGCCATGTACGGCGCGTACGACCAGGCTCGAGATGCCTCTCCTGGCCCTCAGCCAGGCGCAGCGTATGGTGCGAACCCATCCATGCCGAGCGTTTCGACCGGAACCACGGGAACCTCGGGATCGTACCAAGCGTATAATCCCAACCGAATCAGCGAGTATCCCCGAGCAGAATCTCCTCCGCCCCTGCCAGGAATGGAGGAAGAAACGATTGCACCAGCGGCCGTAGGACAGGCAGTAGAAATGAACGCAAAGACTGGCAGTCCAGCTCATCCGCCCCAAGACTTCGGCCAATTCCCAAACCAACAAATAAGGGACAGCGATGCGGACGTGGCAGGCATGCTCGCTCTGCAGCAGGCAAGGGTCAACACACCTCGGCGTCATGATACCTACATGACGGCGAGCAGCAGGTACAGCCAGGACGAGTGAGTATTTTCCAGTCACCAGATATGTGAACCATACACTGACCAAAATGACAGGAGCGCCTATGTTCCTGCTCGACAAGCTTGGGCCCAGGGACCTGGTCGCAACTCACCAAGAATGCCTTCGCCACTACATATTCCTCAGAGACCGGCAGACGTGCCAGTGACCACGGCGCCATCACAACCTTCTGGTGGAGCCGGTGGAGCTTACTATGAGGATGTCGACCCTCGTTTCACAGCTGCCGAGTCTAATGTCCTCCCGAGGTCAGACGCCAACGCCTTTAGGGCAGATCCCAACACCTTTGACGAACTCCAAGCAGGCGCAAGAAGTCCCGCCATCTCGGAGCATTCAACATTCACATCGGTGTCGCAAAGAGGTGTCAACCCCCGCTGGAAACCCGGCCCGGGTGCCCCTGGTCAGCAGATTCCCCGAAGACCGGTAAACCGGAACGAAGTGAATATTCTTAATAGCAATCCGGACTTCCAGTTACAGGGTGCTCGAGGAGCTGCCAACGCAAGGGGAGGCATGGGCGGAGGCGCCTACCCCGGACTATAACTTTTCCCACCTTTTTTCTCGACCAAATATTTGACGATTCACCATCTCCAACGGCATCACATTTGCCACGGCGACTTAATTGATGTATACTTGATATAGAAGGACCGTGGAAAAGGCGTCACCTCATCCCATCAAAGCCCCATGGCCGCTGGGAGTCAAGTGTCAGGAGATACTCTTTTCCTTCTCAGTCCTCACACCTCATTTGTCCCTTACTCTCATTCTCACTTTCTACGACAAGCAACCATTTGGTTTTCGTTTCGGATACCCCAGTCACTCGACTTCCTCTACCTGGCAAATCATGCCAATCTTGATTTTCATTTGAACACGACCTACTTGGGGGCAAGCATACTCTTCCTCACGACTGGAACCATATTTTCTCAGAAGTGCACCCCGCTGCACTCATTCCTGTACCTTACGAAATTCGGCGGCCATTTCCACATGATGCATCAGGCCAAGGAATTCCAAAAATGATTCGGCGTCTCACTTGGACGTAATTGGGGGGGGCTTGAAGCTACTTACACGAGGCTGAGCCATGGAATGGAATGACGGGGCGTGAGACGCCTGGCGCGATTAAAATTCGGCTTCTGACGCAAAGCGATCTAGCAATGTACATAGAGGTGGATTGCTTCAGGACACATCAGAAGCGTTGTCATAGCTTCCTTCTTGGACTTTCAGCGCTCAGGCATTAGCCTAGAAGAAGAACCTCACGATGATGTTCTTTTTCCGAAAGAATAAACAATAAAACGTCACATGAAAATAATACCCGTCTGTCGTGATTGCCATGCGGATGCTCTGGTGCCTCGTGATTGCCAACCGGTCGAGGCTGCTGATAATTACTTGACCCAAGGCCGACTCATGAAATCACTCGACAGCCATAAGGTAGAGCACAGTAAACCTCTGACGCCACCATTGGTTTTCTGGGTAGAATGGAATGAGTGATATTTGTCTATTGGCTGACATGATGAATAGCAGTAGAAGATGGCCTGGGCCACTCTAATCCGTATCTATAGACAGACTCTTCCTTCCCATCTGCAAAATACCTCGATAAATTTGTAGCCAACACATCATGATCACGAGCCATGCTTGTGCAGCAGATTGACTACGATGCCCAGTGAGATCCACGGGTCGTTCATCTTGTCCATGATTGCCGTCGACAACTGTCGAGTATTTAACAGCATCCCCACTACAATACGGGCAAGTTAGTTACTTCTTTCCGAGATTACAAGAATGAAGTTGCGGGTTGTATCTCTCCATGAGCAGTTTCGTCGCCTGGGACGGGCAGCCGTTTGTCAAGAAGCAGCCGCAGATGGAGGTCATCAACTGCTTTGGGAGAGAGGGGCTGGAGCGTCTGGCAGATGGATAATGACGATGAGGACGAAAAGGAAAAGTACTTACGCAGCCGCAGCAAGTCCCGTCTCCACAGCAGCTATATGTCGAGAAGAGAAATGATCAGTTTTTCTGGAAGCATCAAGTGGTGGTAGTCACGGGCAAGGTGTGTCTCCCCATGTCTTCTTCTTTCTTTTCTGTTTCCGCAATATCTTGTTCCGCTCGGCACGGAGGAGGGAATCAAGTATACCCGAGATGCAAGAGGAGAGAGAGCCGGGGAGCCTCTCGAGACCGGGAGCATCTCAAGGCGGGGGGAGAGAGAGACGTACTCGGGGACTATAGCGCAGGCCTCCTTGACGAGAGAGCTTCCCATGTCCTTGGGGCTGACGGGGTTGGCCTGGACGAAAGCGGCCATGGCGACGACGGCCAGCGAGGCGAGGGTGGAGAATTGCATTTTGTTGTTTGTATGTAGGAGTATAATCTCGGGAAGAAATGTTGCGATACGTGTCTGATATTGCGTGCTGTGAGATGGACGTGACGGGCGGATGGGATGGTCTTGGCCTTTTTATACTCGTTCTCCATGTTGGACGAGGAAGACTCCTTGTACGCCCCGAAAGGATTCTGCACTGCTTCTGTTCTCTACCTTGCGCCCTGTTCTGGCCCGTCGTATGGACAGATTAGGGCAGCGGAAAACGTTGGAAAGTACCATGATCGACCTCCCCCCATGCTGGCCCCATGCTCGGTCTCGACGTATATGAATGCCAGCGGTAACGAACAGGCGTGGAATACTACTCGCCGACGAATCATATTTCGGTAGAGAGACCATCAACTGGGGCGGTGGAGCCCGTCGCGCTCGATTGTGATAGTCATGCGAAATCCTTCGGCGGGTTCGCAGCAACAGAGATGGCCATAAGCAATGGATAAGTGGTGCCCCTTCGAAGGATGAGTCTCCATCCAACACAGAAGGCTTCCTCCTCCCCGACCGGCGATCGTCGTGTCATCATACGCTCTGGCGTATACTGCGCTTTCCTCAACATCAATGTCGATATTCCTGTTTGAGTTATGTGTTTCTGCTGTTAGTGCTGATTGGGATACGTGCCTGTCTATACGACGTCCCGGTGGGCCGGGTGATAAGCCAGCCTCTCATCACCAACAGTGCCCCTGCATGGGTTGGTTCATATCTGGCAAGGAAAAAGCGACGAGCAAGGACTATCGAATATCCCCCATCATCTCCGGGACCGAAGGAGCAAAGAAGAGAGAACGAAGAGCTTGTTGGACTTGTTGGCGATGCACACCCCTGGATCTCGTTGCATCTCTACTATGCCTCATTCGTTTGGCGTACCACATCCCCGGGTTTTCCCAACGACGGCCAAGACGTGGATTGATGACGAAATATATTCTCCATCTTATATGTTTATATCACCATATTATCGCCATGGTCCCATCCGGTCTTTCAGAGTCCCAGAATGTCATCGTAGTTCCGATCTCGTCCCGGATCAAGTCGAAATAGAAATCCGCCATAAGTCCGGATGTTCACAGATAGATGACCTACTTACCTTGCAAGCCACATGAAATCTGACGGAGCGGTATCCTTGAAGCGGCCGCCCAATCGACCCCTCGGAACCCATCCGATACGCCCGGCCGTTGGTTTCCGGGAGAAGAAAGGTGCTTCTTCAAGGTTGAGCCGCGTGGTTCGTCTATTGAAATCGCCAACTAGGTAGGGGGCAGGACGCGGATCAACCTTTGACCCTATCGTTCGCGATGCTCCAAGTCGGGAAACATGATCGCCGAAGAACGTGTCTGTGGGGTGCGGACACTGCGGACCCAAAGACTTGATGGCTCGGTTGTAGTTCCCGATAGATTCAACATAGACTGAGGCAACGTGCAAAAGTGTTTCCACCAGTATCATGTAATCTTTCTATGTCGCACCATTTTATTCTGTATCAGAACGTTCCTTGTATCTCATTATATCTTATACCTTCGTCCAGTCGGATACACATCAATACCGTCATAAAAGTGCCGAGTCATCAAAAACCTTAAGACACCTGAAGCGCCTGAAAAACTCCGCAGATTTATATACTCGTGGCCAGCGAGACCAGGGGATGCGTCTCTTTCCTTTTTCTCCATCTCACTTCCTTTGCGGGCATCATGATGAGCTCAAACACCCACGTCTCTATTCTCACATTCCACTTACACCTTCGTAAAGCCCAGGCTCGACCCGGAAATGTTCCCTTTCCAAGGGTCGAGGCCTGTGCGGGATTGCTAGCTTCTCTAATGGGAACCATAGAGTGTAGCATGGCTTTCATTTTCAGCAAAGTGTTTGCACCATGAAATGGTGAACACACTTAGTTACTCTTCTTGCCGTTGGCTGTTGAGTTGGCCATCTGCTGGCTCTGGTCCTTGTTGTCCTGGCCTTCGACGTAGGGGTGCTTGATCGTAAGGCACCAAATGTCGAGGTAGTCGCAAATGGTCACAATGACGTCAACCACGAAGCTTCCGTAGATACCGATGGCCATGCCCAACATGCAGAACATGAATGCGACCTGGTAGACGTCGTCACCCAGGGCACTGGGCCAGCCAGAAGCCCAGCCAATGTGAGCCTGCAGCAGAGGGCCAATCGAATCGATGACACCACAGGCGATGGGGATCACGAGCACATTCCAGTACGGGAATGGCAGCTTCACAAGGTGGGCCGTGATCATTTGGCCGACCGAGTAGGCGTTGACGAGACCAGCAAAGACGACAAAGGGGACCAGATGCTTGCAGCGGATGACGGGCTGCAGCCAGAGGTAGGCGGCAATGAGCGTCCAGGTACCGAAGAAGGGGACGAGGCCGAGCAGGGCGCCGCGGCTGCGGTCGCCCCTAGCTCTGCGAGCCTTGATGACGTTACGTGCCGACGCAAGCGTGTTCTGGACGAGGACGACGGTGCCCTGAACCATGTACCACTGAGTGAAGTTCAGCTCGTAGATGACCTCGGGAATGCCCCAAGAGGCGGGCACGCCAAAGGTGGCCAGCATGCTCTGCTGCCAGAAGCTTGCACCGCCCATGTAGCCCGTCAGAGCGTAGACGAAGACGAGGATCAGCACACCTTCGACGGGGCCATTGACTACGCCGAGCGTCAAGGTCTTGGTGTGGTACTCGTCCCAGGTCTGGACGTAGAAGGTGCAGAGCGAGGCAAAGAGGACGGCGACTGTGTACCAGGAGTGACCCATATTTTGCGAGCCAGCAAAGATGAGCACCTCGAGCGAAGTGTTGAGAGCGTCGACGCCGTGGTCAAAGAGCTCGCCAAGCGGACCGGACTGGTGGGTGCGTCGCCTGCATTTTCGTGTTGTTAGTTTTGGGTAACCCGTCTACAGGCTATGTATGCACAAGAAGAAATCAAGAGAAGCATGGCACGTACGCCTGCGAACCATCGACAGCATCGAAGGTCTGGTATAGAAACAGTCCGGCAGCCCATGAATAGTACACCCACGGCGGGCAGTTCTGATCCAAGGTAGGGTTGTACCACAAGAGAGTGAAGAAGTTGGCAATGACAAAGGTGAAGCCGGTCAGGGTGATCAAGTTGGGAGCCATGCTCATGGGAAAGCACTTGATGACTACATTGGTGTAGAACGGCTTGAGGATGTACTTGGAGATCAGGGAGTGGTCGACTGCCGAATACTTGTATTGCTTCAAGTTCGGCAGGAACTTCTCCCGTACGTAGACCATGTTGGCGGTGAACTCGCGGCGGCGAGTGTCTTCTCTTGAACTGTGTCGTCGGATTGGGGGTCGTTCCCTCTCTGCCTTGACAAAGCAACAGAGATGTTTGTGATTGGAATATCGCTGGAAGTTTCAGCGGGTTAGTTGCGCTGGTTGCTTCAGCAGTTGTGCATCTGGAGAGCTTCGTAACGAGAAGTCGGGACTGGCTATTAAACAATAAACACCAGAGAAATAGCAGCGACGGGATGGGGCAGATTCCATAGATAAACTTATCGGACACGCGGCGCCGCTTCCAAGGTCTTCCAATGCTTTTTTGTGCGCGTGTCAAGTCCCACGTCATAAGCTATCCCTGTTCTTGGCCTCTTAGCGCGTCCGGTCGCGTCCAGTCTAACCTAGAAGCAAGCACTATCCCTATTTCAGCTTTAGTGCACTTCACACAACGTTTACACAGTAGTATTCTTGGATCGCCGTTGGGATGTGTCGACATGTCACAGAACAGGAATTTACTACTTGAACTGACCAAACAGTCATTCTCTCTGCTCGCATAGCATCGAGGTTAAGAAATTCATCCTCTTTCACTACCACCAAGAGAAGAATGCCATCGTAGTGACCAACTCCATCCCTTCATCAGTCGGCATTCGTCATGTTCGCAGAGACAAGAAAGGCTTCCTTCAGCTTGATACTAAATCATTTCAACCTCATATCTGATCTTCTACGCATCCCTTCCCCGCAAAAAACACCCTCCTTTTGACCGTTTTTGGGTGCTGGAAGGAGATATATCCCTCCTTTAGCCGAGTATGCTGTGCTGCCCTCGGTTCATATATCTATCGAACCCTGTCGCTTTTCCCAGGGCAAACTTCTTTGTGGATTGAGCAGGAAACAACGCCATAAAACACTTCATCATAATCAAGCAACGGACGCAATGACCAACGCTGCCACGTTCTCTTCTTCGCTGCGCACCGTGATCTTTGTTGTAACACCCGACTTGGACGAGTACGCCATCCGGATGTTGGCAACCACGCGTCCGCCGTTGACCGTCTTGCCCAGCAGCTTGAGCTGGTGCGTTGTCTGGTTGATCGGCACATCGGTGCCCTCCAGTGGCTGGAGCGAAAGAGTCTTGGCCAGTTGCTCCGTGGCATCTGCGATAGTCAAGTTAGAAAATCTTCGCCCTTGAACAGTATCTTGATATGTAGTGTACTTACCCGCAATGCTGTTGATGCCAGACAACTGCAGAGTTTCCTCCGCCTCCTCGCCAGAAGCGCCAACCTGTTCCCAAATGTGTGCAAAGTTTCCTGCAAATGCGGGAACCACGTAGTCACTGCCGGCCAGGTCAAAGTCGCCAATCTCGTACTCATCATCATATCCAGTATCCTCCGGCTCGTTCGTGGTAGGGTCAATCTCCTTGCTGGTAAATTTGAGTATGTTCGAGAAAGTGCTGGTAGGCATGGATCCCTCGCCGTTGACCTTCTGGAACGCAACGTAGACCTTGCCAGGCTCGTCTGTCGCAAGCTTCTCGGCCTGGAGAATAAACACTTCCTCAAGCTCCTCCTCCTCGGATGGTATAGCGACCACAGAGACGTTCTCCAGCACGGTAGCCGGAAGAGTGTTCTTGACCTCATATTGGAGAACCACGTGCTCCTTGAAGAGGTGCTTGACGACGCTCACGACGTACTCCGTCTCGGCCTCGGTGAGCTCGACGACTGGCGAAGACTTCAGGACAGCACCAAACTCCTTCAGCTCGGGGATGGCCAAAAGCTCTTGAGAGTACTTCTGCTGAGCCGCGGCCGCAGTAGCCTGGGCCTCGACACCCGTAGTGGCCGCCTTGGTAGGGCCGGTCTTCGGTGGCTTGAGAGACGGGGTAGTGGCTGTGAGTTTCTTGGTACGGTCCTCTGCATCCGCCTGTTCCCTCGTCACGACTGGGATGCTGCTGATATCGAAGGATGCGTCGAATGTGCTCTTGTCATCCGATGTGACGTACATGACAAGCTGGTGCTCAAAGTATGGAAGCGAGAACATGTTCTCTGCCAAAGATATTAGCTGGGATCCACTGGGAGTATTCGATTCGGTTTGTTTGAGCTTACCATTCTTGATGAAGCGTGCGGCCTCTTCATCTTCGTCTTGCATCAACCTCAGGTTCAGGGCTGCACGGTCACGAACCTCGTCATCAACATCATCCAAGCAGCGTGTAAGCAGCACGTGGACACTGCGCTTGACTTCTGGATCTTTCTGTCCAACACCGAATTTGGCCAGAGCAGTCACAGCAGCAGCGCGAACAATGGCGTTCTCCAGAACCACTCGGTTGTAGATGTAGCGAATGTACTTGGTAGGCTGCGAAGTCTTGGGGCCTTCGAGACCAAGTAGATGGAGGATGCGGACTGCCAATTTCGTGAACTCGCAATCTTCGATGAACTCGCACAGGTGGGCGAGGGCGTCTTCTTTTGATTCCGGCACGAACTTGATAAGGTCGAACATGCTCTCGACCACGGCGCGCTTGAACTCATAACCTCCCTCGTCGCGAAGAATGCCACTCAAGAAAGCAAGCATACCAGCCTGCTTGCTGGGGAACTTCAAGCACAACGTGCGGATCGCCTCGACAATTGTAATCTTGAATTCGTCGGTGATCTCTGACATGAAGCCGCTGATCTGCTTCATCAAGCGATCGACGGAAGCCTCATTGCCAGTCTTCAAGAGGGTAGTGATAGCAAATGTGGCGATCGATCGGTTGCTATTCGAGATGAGAAGCTCAATGTCGGGGTTGCAAACGTTGACAGCTTGAGGCTTGAAGGAGGCAAAGTTGTGAAGGATACGGAGTGCTGCGAACTTGGTGACAGCACGTGGCGAAGAGAGGAACAACTGCAAAACGTGAACAGCCTGCTCGACCTCCCTGTCCGTGACGTCCCGCATATCGCAGATGGCCTTGGCAGCTTCGAAGTTGACCATCTCGCTCTTGTGTCGCAGCCAGCCGTCCAACAGGGTCATCATTGGCTTCCTCAGAGAAGGGTCGTCCTCCGCCAGCTGGGCGGCCAACCGAACGAGCATGACTGTGGCAGCGGGGCTCTTAATCGTACCAGGCTGGCTGAACTGCTGTACCATCTTGACCAGAGCCATCCTGTCGTGTGACCTCATCTGGTAGAGGAGGCCAATTGCATGGTACTGCGTCATGGTCGAGTTGTTGGTGGGCAGGGAGCTCGAGGAAGACGAGAATCCAAGGGAAAAGCCACCGGAGGACTTGGTCGAGGCAGCGGCCTCTTGCGTCTCGGACTGCCATCTTCGGACGACGTCTTTGGCGATGGGCAGAAGATGGTACGAGGAAACGAGAGCGGCCGAGGAGACGGAGGGGTTCTTATCGACAATGGCTGTCTTCATGACACGCTCAATCGATTGGACGGTAGTGGCCTGGTGTCGTATAGTCAGCATCCAGGGGACAAGTAGTATGTGGCAGGGGCGGCGGGGCGTAACCAGCTCAACGTACATCTATGATCCGGCACAGGGCACGAATGGCATTGGGTCTGAAGATGGCATCTGTGCTGCCGCCGGTATCCTTCATGATGGTGCTCGTGACCATGATAATGTCCTCGGCGGAGGAGGCAATCTCCTTGATGACAAGGTGTACCATCTGTCGCAAGCTGGCATCTTTGTTCTGGAACAGCTTCGAGATACCGAAGAAGAGGTCGGTGGCTTCGCGGGTCGGGAACTTCTCGCCAGTGTATAGAAGGAGGGCGATCTTGGTCAGAAGAATGCGGCATCGTCGCGGCTGGATGGGGGAGCTGTTGAACAGTCGAGCTGGATCACGAACGAGTGAGCTACCGCTTCGCAGTACCTAGTGGGGGGGAGTTTAATGGGAACGGATTGAGGCCGAGGACTTACCCTCCTGAAAGACCTGGACTCTGTCGACCTTGACGAGGCCGAGGTCGGCATCCTCGTCCTTCTTGCCGTAGTTACCGTAACTCATGATGGGCGACTGGTTGGTTACGGTGTTTGGTGGAGGTCGGCGTCGCTGGTGGTCTTGACCATTACACACAGCTTTGGGGAATTTCGATTCGCGACGTTGTCCAAATGGTTGTCGGGTTCCAGCCTGTCACTTCCAGAGCAGGTGTGGGTCGATGGTAGCCCCACTTAAGAGGACCAATGGGGAGCCCGCTTAGACCCCCTTTTACGCCAGCCTCCATATGTATCCCCAGGTCGGTGAAAGATGTACCTAACCTACTTGGTCTGTATATAAACTCTCCCACATGTTATATGTAGGACATGAACAATTCTACACGTCCGTTCTATTGGTATGCCGTCAGAGAATATTTCTGATGCCACCGATAAACTGTTTGGTGGAAACCTAGGGAAAGAGCTTTGTAGTTTTGTAAGTTCTACAAGCTGTGACGTACCTGTTTAGAGTTCCCTCCACCGCAGCAACGAAATGATGGGACTTATACAGGCTGTATAATACAGCCTGCCTATATATGTAGGTAGGTTAGAGATCTTCTCCGACCTTGTGCACGAAAACATGTTTGCAATTTCATGTTCTTGAAAGAGATATAACTTTTCCGAGATATGATTGTACATCAAAGATTGACATATCAATGGCTTCGTGGACCCTGCTTTACCAGCTTCATAACGTTGTCCGCATATCCTTGAGTACCACCATATTTCTCCATCACGCCATCGAGGTCGATTTCCTCGTAGTCTTGTTTCCTCTTCCTGCCAATGAGACCGGTATTTCTCGTGCTGGGTATTCTCAGCATCTCCGTCTCTACTTCCCATCCGCAATCTGCGCCTATTTGTGATACCCAATCGACGAGGGAAGCGTATGCAGAATGGGATTTGCTCTGCTGCTTCGGCACCGGTGCTCGATACCTCGCGCCCGTCAAATTGTGACTGCAGCATGGAATCATGATGAATGGGCATTTCGATGCTGTCGCGAGAATGGGCGTCCAAGGCGTCAGCTCGTCTGCATGGTTGGAAATGATAAAGGTGCCCTCGGGAAATCTGCCGCCGTGGAGCAAGTCGCTGTCTTTGTCCTCGTTCATCGCCTCCTCCGTCTCTTGACCAATGATATACGGCAGCAGGACGTGCTCTCTTAAACTCGGGTGACCCTCGAGCGTAGGGGTTCCGTCAGCTTCCGAATCGTATTGCAGCCATGACTTGCGTTTCCTGGCATCAAACCCCCAGCCCGCATAGCCCTCTTGACGAAGAATGTGCACCAAGAGGCCGTTGCCACAGCCTATGTCGACGAAACCTGGAAACTGTTTGCCACGGTACATCTCGGCCCACAGCTCGATGAGGAACGCTGCGATGCCGAAATCCTCAAAGACATGCTTTGCGGGATCTGTCACCTCGGCCCAAGACTCGATGAGCTTTCTCGCATATTTCTGCTTGAGCCTGGCGTATGTGGTCTGCACAGCGACCTGCGGGATGATGGTATCATGGTGCACACGCTTTACATATCCCGTTACTTTACCTTGCCCGTGCTTGTGGAGCACCGTCAGCAAGCTGAGAGCGGTCCTCGTCAGCTTCGGATCACGATCCTCGTCATCGAAGAAGTGATAGTGGATAGAGATGACACCCTGGTTTGTGCTGGCGTTCCATTCATGGAGAAAGGCCAATCCTTGGACCTTGGGGTGGTAGAAGGGAACTTCGGAGGCAGAAGAGTAATGTGGGTTATACACCACCAGGGTCATTTCCGTCTCATCTGCTCGCCTACCATGATAGACAATACATGTTTGATCCAGAGGTTGATCCCTCAGGGTGTTTCTGGGTATAAGCCTCCGCACCAACGTTTTTTCCCGAGTAAAGTCTCGTAAGTGAATAGTTCTAGGTTGACCTGAAGCAGCTTCTGGCGGCCCTGTTCCTTCGGGCCCATCTTCGAATAAGATGTCGGCTCTGAAAAGCCAAGATGAGTTGACATTGGGGTTCCGTATCATGTTCATCATGACTTCCATGAAGCTACCCTGGTTGAAGGTGCAGTCATGGTGGAGTATAGGCTCCCATGTATTTTCAGAGAGGTCTTCGAAGACGGGAGGCGAACCCGCTGGGTAATATGTCGGCTCAAAGCCCATTTTGAGATTCTACTCCCCAAAATGCCCTTTTTCTTATTCTCTTTTTCCTTGATCGCACCAAGTATCAGGTCCTAATTCCAAGTAATGCACACTCGACATAAATGATTAACAAAGCTTACCGAGTTGGGTTGAATGGCTTTACTTCAAGGCTCTCTTGACACTTGGAGGGAAAGACAAAGGATTGGCTGGGACAAATCAAAGCAGCGTTGGGCAAAAGTTTGCTCCCCAAAACCTCTGATCATGTCTTAGTCAGTTGGTGATGAACCAGGGTCATCAAGTGCCGAGATCTGGGCGGGCCCAAATTTTCGGCGTCTCCTTTGAGACGAAATGGGCGAAAAATGCAGGTGTCTGACAGAATAAGCAGCCGCAGCGTTGTTGGGTCATTGGGCGAGACAAGAAAACGAGATGAAGTACATGTAGCAGTCAAGGCACTTACTTTGTCCTCTAGATTAGATCGGTCACTCTACTGTGAGCCTGATCATCGCGCAAGCCGGGACCTACCTTTTTAGCAGTGCAAGACTGTCAAAGCAACCGAATGCTGGAATTTGTGTACCGGCAGGCACTTGATCATGGCCCCCACTTTTCATAGCCGCCTTTCGTCCCTTTTTGTGCCCGGCAGCTAAGGCTAAGCACCTGTTTAGGCCCAAAGTCGCGAAAGTTGCCAGGTGACTCGCACTTGACGTGTGACTGGACCACCCCTCTTTGCCCCCCGACGTTAATTCCATCCGCCCCAATCTCTACCTACATCCCACCATCAACCACTACTTAAACAACATCACAGCAAAGCCACCCGCAACACCCTGCATCAAGTACTGACTGCATTCCCCCCCCAGTAGAACACTCCCACTTCTACTCTCTTCTCCAAAACAAACAGCTTGTCGCGAAGCTTCACCGTTCGTCGCGCCATCCCCGAAGTCCCCCAAACACAAACCTTTTCCCCGGTTACCCAGGAAAACTCGAGTTTATGTCCATCGAAAACCTCAAGACCTACGGTGCGTGAAACTTCCACCACTCCTCCCTTGTTTCCCTTGTCGCGACCCTCGGCAAGCACCTGATCCATTTCCATCATCGCCGACGTGCTTTTCAGTCGCTGCTGGCAAGAACGAACTTTGCCGCGCTCAGCCTCAGCGCTGCCCGTTCACGCGGCGCTACCCTGCACACGATCTCTCGGGCCTGCCAGATGCTGACGTTTTTTCTTCCATTAGACCCCTTCGCCGAGGCCGACGAAGACACCGGCGAAACCAAGCAGGCTTCGAATTACATTCATATTCGTATTCAGCGTATGTATACGTCTCCTTTCCCCCTCAACCTGTCCCCGCACCCCCGCCCGTACTACACCAGGAGTGCGAGATACGAGGTCTCGCGTGCGACCCGTGATTGCTCCTGCCCTACTCTGCAACTGTCTTGCGCATCGTTGCTCTGCCTGCCCCGACTCGACACACGACTACTCGAATCTGCCAGCCATCTGCGCGCGGAGAGACGGGGTGCTTGATATTATGATGGTTGGTCACGAGACGGCAAATGCCGCTACGGCCGGCAGCATCAAATCAAAGGCAGGCAACTCGGACCACCACCCGCTACGATCTACCACGCCTTCCAAAATGCTCGTATCTCAGGAATCTGCTTGCTGACATGAATCCCTTACAGAACGCAATGGACGCAAGACCCTGACCACTGTTCAGGGACTTCCCAAAAAATTCGATCAGAAGAAGATCTTGAAGGTCATCAAGAAGAAGTTTGCCTGCAATGGCACTATCGTGAACGACACCGAGATGGGCGAGGTCATCCAGCTTCAGGGAGACCAGCGCAAGGATGTTCAGGAATTCCTCGTCGACAAGAAGGAGGGCCTCGAGCTTGATCCTAAGACCATCAAGGTCCACGGTTTCTAAGCTGGCCGCTGCATGCCTCGTGACTCTGGTCCCTGTCTGCATCACGTGATAGTCGCCCATCAGCAGTCGAATGGTGGCAAGGCAGTCTTGTCCCACTCCAGCCTAACGGCCGTGGGCAATTCTGGCTGGCCGAGGACATTCATCTTTTTATTCGGCAGGGGTTCTATCTCGATACAGGCGTTTCAAGGGCGAGCACGATTTATAGGCATGATACCCCCTCGATGAGGATTGACGATACTGGCATGGAGTTCTTGATAACGGAGTCTTTGGTTTCTTGCCATTCGTTGACTATCGCAAGGAATTGTGAGCAGGTTATGGCTTTTGTCTTGCACGACTCTCTTTGATGATTCTGCAGACAAGGCAATCGATAGGCAATGGAATATATGAATCCCGAAAATTCGCTTTGCTTTGGTGAGAGTTACAATGATCCAAAATCAACCACTTGGTGTTTGTAAATTTGAGAATCTCGGGATCTGGAGAACTGCTGCAAAATGAGTTTGTTCTACATGGATTTGGATTCATGTGCGTAAAACTTTTGTCTTGAGAGGAACCCGAGGAGTATCAACCAAAAAAAGAGGATCATACTCTACCCCCGATTATACATGTGACATACATGGGTACACTATAATACAATGTCTTGCTTTTGGCCTTTCAGATGGGCAATGCATTGCGAACCCTCAGCATCCTTGCCCTCGCGGCGACTATTTCGTTTGCTCATCCGCCATTTGTTTGTATGCCGCCATCTCGGCAACAAAGGCCTCAAGCGTGCTATCCGGCAATGTGCCCCAGACCTTCCATGGACCTTGCTGCCAAGTCTTCGGATCAACGTAGCTCGTGAGCACGATGTTTTCCCTCATGGACTTGGCCTTGGCAGTGCCGGGGACCTCGGCGCCGCCGTTCTTCTTGTCAATGGTGACGATGCGCTGTGTGCTTTCGACGGCAACGACAGCCTGGCGAATCGTGCGGTTCTCGGTCGGGGTCATCGGGATCATGGCGATTCTGTCATCGCGCACGCTGCACTTGGCCCGGCCGCCCTCGATCTCCCACTTCATGGCGTGGCCCTTGGGCCGCGAGTCGATAATGCCCGACAGCTTCTCGTACAGCTCCTGCGAGCACACCTTCTTGAGCTCCGTCTTGCTGCCCGAGGCGATCGCGCTGTTCATGCGGGCGTGCAGGTCCAGAGCCGCCGGCTTGATGCTCGACTTGCGCATCTTGAACAGCGGCCGACTCCGCCAGCCCGGCTTCGAGTAGACCTTGTGGAGGATAAAGTACAGGTAGTTGACGAACTTGCTGGTGCCCACCAGCCAGCCCATGTGCAGAAAGTCCTTGAAGCCGCGCGGCCACTTGGACAATGGAGGCGGCACGAATGTCATTGGGACCAGCATAGACATGTTGTCCAGGCTGACGGGGAGCGCCTGGTCGCGAGAGTACGGCGACTTCTTGGCCGTTGATCGTCGCGTCGTCGGCTTCTTGTTGAGTGCCCTCTGGACGCTAAAGGGTCTGGTAGTTTGTTTCGACGGGGCGGAAGCGACAAAGCTGGCTGGTATCCTCAGAGAACTCGGCGTGAAGATGGACTGCCGCGTGTAGAGGGACGTCGTCGGCTGCGAGAGCCACGGCTGCAGGAGCCGGGCTGCTTGCCGTTCAGCCATGGCTGGATGTGATTTGCGGCTCGAGCTTGACGGGCGTGTCGAATCGAGAGCTCACCAGTCGAGTGGGAAGCTCGAGACAAGCTCTCACTTGCTGTGGAGAGTCGGCGTTGTTGGTTGCGGGCGAGCACTGGCCTCCGGGTTGCGGCGATAGCTTCATCCAAGTTCCTTTTCGAGCTTTCGAAAAATTTCCCCCAGAGTAGGCCGCTGGCGCCGTTCAATTGGGACGGAAAATGCAAACAGGGATAGGCTCGCTGGGTAGCAAGGCTGGCCAATGAGGCTAGGTTAGCGCACTTACAGCTGTCGTGGTCCCCTGTCGCTCGCTATACTTTAGAGGGACAGGCCGCTGATCAGACCCCTAACCAATGCAATATCCCACCTTGCCAATGACCTCACAGCTGCCCTTTTGGCGATGTGGTCGGGGACATGAATTGCACCATTTGACCTGCATCCAACAGCCATATAAACGAACGCCGAGACAGCCCTTGAGTACCTGGAGTACCTGCATATCTCTGCCCAGGCCCTCACGCGACACCTTTTCGGTCTCGCAGATTTTCGACCGAGGATTTTTGAAACTGCGACGCAATTAGTCTATATGCATTCGTCACACGACCACTCCCACGACCGCGCACCATTTCAACACGAAACAGTCTGGACATAGGAACACCTGCCATCACAAGCAGTTTACAGACGAACAATACGACGACGACGATCTTCGAAGCATCATCCCGGGCCTGACCGTTGAATGGCCGGCGGGAACACCACCACCGACGATGAAACGATCGTCGACGACAAGCTAGAGCGGAGGCCAGTCATCGCCGTGAGCCTGCTGCAGCCCCGAATCGCCGTCGTCCTCGGCGTTCCCAAGCACTGGCACTACCCTCTGTCCATATGCCGGCTGCTCTCGATTGCGCCCGCCATCGCTTGGGGCCTACGATTTGCACTGCGGTTCCTCATCCAGGACTTCCTGCGAAGCGATGCATATGGATATGGCCTCGAGACTTTGGGCTTCGAGCAGATGTGCAAGTCACAGCCCAAGATAGTGCCTCTTGAACAGGGGGAGAGAAGACTCCGACTGACGGAGACTGCGTTGTCCATCATATGGGTAAGTATCACATGTCGGCTGCGAAGAGTAGGATTGTCACCGGGGGAAAGAAACCTCGGCTGCCTGTTTCCGCTGCTACTCTCTATTGATTTCTGTGCATTGTACTGACTTCTGTGGCTTGACCCCCTGCAGTCCGGAGCCTCAGCATATCTCTCCTTTATCTTTGCCGACTGTCTCATGTCTCGATGGCTGCTGAACTATACCCCGCATGCCACCATCGTGCGCCTCTTTACGCTCTGCTGCATCTTCGGGTCCATCTCGCAGCAGCTCACCTACGTTCTCGGCGGGGATCAGTCGCCCAGCCTGCTCTTGCCGGCCTGGATCGGCATTGCCACGACACTCACGGCTTGCTATCACTTCTCGCAGTGGCGTATCAATATCCGCAAGGAGACCAGGTCTAGTATCAGCATGTTCAGCATTGCGAGCTTCATCAGCATGGTCGCTCTGCTGGTTAACCTGCACCTCGGCACCCCGGGCAGCAGAAAATACCCAGAGGTTCCCCTGGCGGCATTGCTCAGACGAGCCGCTGATGTCGGAGGTCGGACCTTGGTCACGGTGCTTGGGGTCAACAGGGAACGTGACGGATTGTAGGATACGTGTCATGAAATCTACTACTGCCACCCTTTGCTCTTGTTTTGTTTGCTTTTGTAAAGACTGGCTCTGACTCGGTATTGGAGTATACCTGGTCGGAAGAGGCGTTCAGGGGTTTGGTGTGTCACTTCATATACCCAGCGTGGCTGCAGGTTGGCTAGCCAAGGCATGTTCTACAGTTTGCTCAGCTTGGATGTTGTGGTTACTAGTCAATAAGATATGATGTACGAACTTGATGGAAGAACCAAATTCACCGACTGTCGTTTGGGTGAATGGCATCGAGTATAGATAGTATACTATACTGACAAAAGCCCCCGAACGGAGTATAACTCGGGATTTGTTTGGGTCTCGTGCGTCTACCGTCTAAGAAAAAGAAATATGCATGTTTGCATGAAACAATTTTCATTATCACAGAATTGCCAAAACGACAGAAAGGAGAATTCACGCAGATTTAAGCGTAAAGCCATAGAGACCTTTGTTGGATCATTGTATCACGGATGCTTATTGTACGAGGGACCCAACGGCCGCAGTTGAATTGCAATATGGCTATGGTACACCTCAAATCTACCGCCTTGTTGAAAGCCAGAATGTCCCCCATAGCCGGAGACCATGAGATCGATCCAGCATCGATCGACTTCAAAAGTCCACGGCAGTCTTGATATATCTGTCGCCTGCTTGATGCACCAATTGACACCAAACACTCCACCACCATATGTTTGAACTAGTGATTCTCTGTGAGAACGCAAAAGTGATGATTGCGAGCCAAGAGATTTCACCCCTAAGCCCCATTCGTTTCCTCGGGATTATTTCATTGTATCCAGCTCCGCCACGGTTAGAAGAACTTGCCAGTGATCTTGGTGTTGATGGCGACGTGATCCCGATCGGCACCGACCGGTACGCTGTCGTCGTCGTCATTGTGCTCATAGCCGGCGACAAAGGGCCGGTCGAGGGCGTCGAAGCGGCGGCCGGTGACCTTGGCGCTCACGAACTGGAAGCCGAGGCGCAGGGCCAGGGCGCCGAAGCCCCAGAGGATGCCGCCGACGGGGGCGGCGACGAAGGCGCCGAACGCGCCCCAGTCGCCCGTGTACAGGCCCTGCTCGAGCAGGATCAGCTCGCCGCCGGCCTGCGCGTCGTCGTAGTAGATGGCGCCGTAGACGAAGACGGTGAAGATGCCGCCCAGGCCGCCGACCAGGACCTCGAAGCCGTGCCACCACCAGAGGCGGTCGCTCAGGCCGAGCATGAGCACGGGGATGGTGGCGGCCGAGAGCAGGTCCGAGATGAGGTAGATCTGCAGGATGCTGGGGGCCTTTAGGGCGAGGACGACGACGGGCACGATGACGAGCACGACGCCGGCGCGGATCCACCAGATGTTGAGCCGGTTCCGGAACAGGTCGTTGGAGGCGCTGCTGACCATGGCCGACTGCAGCGAGTCGAACGCCGCCGTGCTCAGCGCGATGGTCATGACGAGCACGATGCCGACGACCCAGCCCGGCAGCTGCTCGAGCAGCAGGAAGAAGGCGACGGAGCCGTCGGCGTCGGGGTCCGAGGCGTCGTACGCGCCCGACCACGCGGCGATCAGGCCCGTGCAGCCGACGAGCGTCAGCGTGATCAGGATGACGACCATGGCGGCCGTGACGCCGATCCAGAGGTCCCTGTCCGTCTTGGACGCGAACGTGCGCAGCCAGAAGTTGGACAGGAAGAAGTCGTTGGTCAGCACGGCCACGGGCAGGATGTACACGAGCTGCCAGCCGATCAGGGTCGGCTCGAGCAGGCCCGAGGACTGGACCAGCTCGGGCTTGATGTCCGTCTTGGCGCCGACCGTGATGGTGGCGATGATGATCAGCGCCACGATCATGGCGCCCTGGATGTTGTCCGTGATGAAGGAGATGCGGAAACCACCGAGAGCTGCGGAGGATAGAATCAGCTTCCTGGTTCCATGACAAGCATGAGGGCTCTTTCTGTGACAGACTTACAGGTGTAAATGGTGGTAATGATGCATTCTACTATAATGACCGGCAGTCCATCAAGGCCAGTCAAGGCCGTGACGACCTGTCCGATGGCAGAAAGCTCGGAGACCATGTAGAGGAACAGAGTCAGCAGCGTCAGAGCGCTCAGGTAGAGCGACGTGACGATTCCGTATCGCTGCTTCACCCACTCCGTCAGGACGAAGCCTTCCGGGCACTTCTTGCGGATGATGGGGCCGAGGAAGGCGAAGATCATCAGCGGCAGGGCCGACGCGAGGGCGTACACGATGACACCCTGCAGGCCGGCGAGCGTGGCCAGCTCGGGGTACGAGAACAATATGCCAGATCCCATGGCTGAAAGATTCATCATGTCAAAGTCAGTACAGCTGAACGGAGGGGGGGAGAAGGGGGGATGGATCGGAGCGGCAGCACGTTTCCCACGCAAGCATTAACTTGATCGAGTAATCACGGTACAATCTCAGCTTCGTCGTCGCGGTGATTCCTGTACGATCTCCACATCCGAGGTCCAGATTCTAGACGGATGAGGTTGGATCATGACAGAAGACCGGCCCGAGTCAGCGCCCGTAGTGAGCCGCAGTCCCGTCCCTCGCAGAACCTCGGCGGATCAGAAGAACTGACCGCCGAGCTGCGGAAAGGGACGAGTCCTGTTGATCGATGGGTACGAACCTATTGTCAGTTGCGAACTCGAATTCAAGCATCATACTCTGCAGCCACAGCCGCTGCCATTTTAACCTTGTCTTGCTGTGGGTGGTCGGTATAACCCATCGCAAGTCGTTCCGACGTGTCGAATAATCGTCGTTTGTGTGATTTGTAAAGTGCCACCGCCCGTTGATCTCAAAGAGATGTGCTTCATGTAAGCAGAATGGCACGTGGTAACTCACCAGCCGCGATGAAGTTCAGGGCCAGTGGAAGGGCTATATAGGATGAGTCAGCTCCGCCAACATGCGATATAGTACCGAGAGCCTCGAAGAGACAAGAAATTCTCTGCATGGGCCTCCCGAGTTACGATGTGTCTTCTAACCGCTCTGAGTTCTGTTTCCAGACAGGAAATCAGCCTTGGGCTGGTTTCTCATCTTCCACGCGAGCGCGGTTCCCAGGATGCTGCGAAAATGTCAGTAATTGGCTCTTGTCTTGATCCGAGAAGAGTAAAGGATGCTTCTCGGACGAGCAAACGCCTACAGGAACGCGCCATAGGTCACGTATATAATGGCATTAGATGCCTGGAACGAAGGTTGGCCCATGACTGTCGGCTTTAGAGTCGATGCTGTACGTGGTCTTGAGTGAACTGCCAAGAAAGGCGATGACAGATCAAAATGCCTCTCGATAGGCCAAAAGATGAGACAACGCGCGCAAGAGTCGTCGATAAATAGGAGTCCCTGAGAAGTCGACGATATCGCGAGGTATATAAATTTTCCAGCTGAGATTAGTAGTCGCGTAATAGGCCGAGTAGCGCGGGGAATCGCTAAAATTCATGACGCTATCCAGTTCACGTTACGTTTTGTGTGGGGAGATGAGAAAACCCCCATGCATTTGGGGGATGGTCAAATGGTATTCTTTTCTCTTGGCTTTTCATCTCGACAGGCCATAGAAGAATGTCGCCAATTAAGAGTTCATGAACTAATCGAGAAGCTCGGCAATTTCTCTCCTTACTCTCCTAACCAGGTAGACCGAACTGCCTTCTCATCATAATTTTGTCACCGAGTTGCTCTATGATATGAACTTACAAAAGATGGTAGGTTAGACTATTCTTAGCACTTTGGCTCCACTAATGTGCAACCGAGATTGCAGATCAACTTTATGGTAGATCTCTCAGTCTGCACTCGGCGGATATATATGATCAGATAACGTATTCTTTGAAGCGTAACTATGTTTTAGACGGCACACTCGCTACCATGGAACAGTCCCTTCCACCTGGACCATCTGCCCAGCCTCATCATCTCTTTCCCCAGCAATGATCTTCACACAAGCTTTTCCGGGAACATCAGCTTCCCATGCTCCTGTCTTTCGTCGCAGCTCTACAGGACCGAACAGCTCTGTGATTGTATATCCTGGATTAAAAGCAAACACCTTCACGTCGTGCTCCTTCAACTCATAAGCCTGACAAGCAGTCATCATGTTGAGAGCCGCCTTGCTCATCCGATATTCCGAGTTGACGATAGAGTAGGCATAGTTGCTAGGATCGCTTCTCCAAGTGATGGACCCCAAGTCGCTGGTCACATTGATGATGCGCTTGGCCTTTTTGCCCTGAGACGGCTGTTCTCGTAGCAGCGGCAGGAATGCTTCGCTGACGGCATATGTGGCGACGACGTTGGTCTCCAGAGTCGTTCGCAGGTTGCTGACTCGGTCCTTGTCCTCGTAGATGATGCCGACATTGTTGACGAGAATGTCGATGTTGCCAGTCTCGGATTTGACAGTTGCTACGGCTGAGGATATAGACGAGTCCGATGTGGTATCAATCTGCAAGGCCGAGACCGTGTTGCCATGGTCAGCTGTCAGGTTCGCGGCTGCCTTCTTTCCTTTGTCGAGATCTCTGGTTCCGAGATAGACGTGATATGGAGCACCTCCACTGGAGCTTGTCGGGGCTGTCGTGAGAAGTGCTTTCACTATCTCAAGACCGATGCCTCGGTTTGCACCTGTCGCATATTAGTACTCTTCTTAGTTTGTGTCTGAGTTGCCTACCGGTGATGACTACAACTGTCTTGCTTGCGTCAATGGCCATGTTTATTTCGGGCCTGGATAGCTGATTATCGATTGTGACTGGTATCAGTTCTCTTGCTGCAATAATGACTGAATCATAGGCTCTTATGTGGGCTGCCTTGTGATATTTGGGTAGTCATTTATACACATCCGTCTCGGCCGACAAGTCCGGCGAGGAAACCCGGGTACCCCGCAATGCGGCGATAATCATAGATGATAGATCCGTCATTGCATAGTGAAAATTGATAAATTTAGATGGTAAGCTGGCGTCAGAAACTAGCGATTTAAGGCATGTCTCGTATAATAGATTGAAAGAACGTCTAGACGCATGGCAAAATACTTGGCAACGATAGGTATGCTACACTTACATCCGTACGGATCACAGAATGTGCTTTGTCGGAAGGGCGGGGATTTGGCGCTTGAGAAATTTAATTTTTTTGGTATAAATTCTTGGAGATAGAGCAAGAGTTTCGAAGTTATTTTGTGCTAATTTTTTTTAAATAAGTTCATTTTGGTTTTGTCAAGAGAGAGAAAAAGCATAATCTTGCATAACGTAGGTACGGAGACTTTTGTAAGATCTTTGTACATACGGTATGTGCAGTGTTTGTAAGACGAATGGCAAGGGGAAATTCAAACTGTTGTATGTCGAGAATCAAAGATTTGGCATCTTACGGCGCACAAGGTAAGATACACAACATAAGTATCAAGATGGACGAGGTCAACACAAAACTCGAGCAGCTGCGGACCGCCGTGAGCTATGAGTCAAAATATGATCAGCATCTAGGACTTTATCTAATGCGTTGCAGTGCAATATACTTCAATGGTATCAATGGACGCCCAGCTTGCAGATTTGTAACTCTCTCAAATTATGAGATCGATATCAGAGTCTGCCATATTGATGCCGGAAAAAGTGCTCAACCATCTGCAGGCTCAAGCTACGCGGTACCAAGCATCGCAGTACCTCGAAGTGGAAGCTACCACAACGTTTCTTTGGTTCATCCAAGCTTCGAATGTGGACAGAAGGTGATAATACAGGCACAGTGCTGGCCAAGGGAAATTTCCGAAGCCGCCAGCCACTGCAGAACTTCTGCTTTGACATAATAACACACCTTCGCGAGTCTAGGATTCATGCCCTGCTCGCATTCAAGGTCCATATTCAGGATTCTGACCCGGCCATGGTTACATGTGCCGACGTCCTGAAATATCTAATTTGATAAGGCCTGCAAAATGCACAATCCCTCCAAACAGCAAGCTCTATGTCGCTGACATGCAGCCGCTTCCACGGAAACCTTACTGATACGGAATTGTTCCAAATTCTGGAGGCCGCCGTTTCTTGTATAAATGAACAAGTGTACCTAATAGTTGACCTGGCGCTTTTGAACCGGGACTTCAGGCAGCCCGGTGGTGGGGGGGGGGGGTTTCTTGGCTCCAGGCTTTCTTGCGCTTTTTCACGAATCTATCGGCACGCAAACCGACCCATCGCGTCAAAGTTCTGCTTCTGAATTATGGGCCAGAGTTCCCCTTTGATCTGTCACACGACGATGTTATGCATTTCGTCGTGAGAGCAAAAGTCGTCTGCGGCAGTCACAGCAACGAAGACCATGGAGGCCTGGAGAATCGAGAACGAGAGGAAGACTCCGTGTGCGTGGTCACAGAGGCCGTTTTAGCGGGTAGATGACTGAATGAATACCTAGTCTGCACATAGCTCCGAGTATAAGAGGGACACATACGATGGTTCAAATAGCCAGAGCCATGATATTAAGAACAAGCCAGTGAAAGGTGCAGAAAAACCACCTCTACTGTTTTCCAATTCCCAGGCAACATGAACTGGTGTAAGTCGTGACATGATATATAGTATAACAGAACAGGCTTAGTGCACCTAAGGTTAGAGCATAGCGGTGGATCCCAGCGCACCTCAGTGGTTCCACCACTGAGCTAAAGAGCTCCAACTCTCACACATGCAACCAGGGACATTGAAGCTCCAAACAATAATTTCTACCTGGCGCTAGGCATCACCATCGTCCTGCACAGCACTCTCACGCCGTGCCCACGCCGATCGCACCATGGCCGAGAAGCGCCGTGCCGACCACGAGGGAGACCACACGGTCAAGAAACACCGATTCAATGGCTCCTCAAATTCTTCAAAGCGACACGGCCAGGGCGTAGACGAGACGTACGGCCAGCGATTCGCATTTGGCAACCTCGACGCAGCTACCATTCCCGTCGACGAGGACTTGGAATGGGAGGATGAGACCGACGCTCTCGCCTACCTCAAGTCTGTCAGGAACCAGGCAGAAGGCATCCCTCACGTGCTCATTGCTCGCAAGGCGGGACCCGAGCTCCCAGCAACCGACGACGGCGCGGTGGACCGCAGTATCTATCAAGATGGTAGAGGCGATTTTAGGGGATACTACCACGATGGCGCATATACTGCCTACCCCGACGGCTACAAATGTCAAGAAGATGACGAAGGCGGAGACGAGGACGAGGCCGACGACAAGGAAGACGGGGTGTCAAGCGAGGTTAAAAGCGAAGAGAGCAGTCTAGGCGGTCCGCGCAACAGCAATTCTGCCGAGATCCACGATGCCTACTTCATCAGTCTTACCCGAAGATATCATACCCTCCGCGACATACTGCAATCACAGCCGCCCGGCGCTGCTGTCAAGGCCCTCCCTCCCAACCACCCTACAGAAGTCCGCGGTTTCGGCACAACGCCAAGCCCTTTCAAGGAATGGGCAACTAGGATCCGGAACACGGACCCGGCCCCAGCTCAGATCGCTTCCATGCACAAGGACAGCGTACTTCGTCTGCTTCGAATCATCCTGAATGGAAACTTCTTTAGAAGAGGGCAGGAGTTGCGTGAGAGAACGAGTCGCTGGATCTGGGCTCTCCTTGCCCGTCTGCCCGACAGAGGCGAGCTTGACTACACAGAAATCGGATGGGTCCGTGAGCTTGGAAAGAGGGCAGTCATGTTCATGCTGAGTTTGGCCGAAGCTGATGTCTTGCGAGAGCAATACGGCGTTGAAGGTGGCGGCCGAGGCAACGAGGAAAATGGTGATGGGGAAGTTGACATTGATCACAACCATGAGTTCAGCCCGGACGACGATGAGCATGATGAGATGGGCGCCGACAGGTCTAAGAGTCCTACAGACGCCCAGAACGAAGACAACAACCCAGATCCAGCTACAGACACCGCAGACGCGAACCCCATACCCCCTTCAGTACAGGAAAAATCAGAGGCGCCTGACGACGTCCCATCCTCGCAATCTGATGTCGAAATGCAGATCGACTCGGACGAGGAAGACGAGGAAGTATCTACCGAACCCCAAGAGCTCCAGAACGCAGCAGCTGACGTTGAAGCGGCCAAGGCCCGGCTTCTGGCTCAGCTCGAAAGCGACTATGAAGATGAGACCCAACAGAATCAGCCGGTCAGCGCTGCTCGTCCACCCATCACAATAACAGGTGAGGCAAAAGCGGTCGACGACAAGGCCGAGTTGCGCGAAGCCAATCTGAGGGCTACCCTCAACATGATCCTTACCGTGGCCGGTGAGTTTTATGGCCAACGAGACTTGCTCGAATTTCGAGACCCATTCGGACGCATGATTGGCGTGTAAGTTGTAAGAATACGTGTCATTGTGCTGCCAGCAAACTGCACATTTCCAGTATTGTAGCCAGATCAATTGTCTCTATGGCTAGGTAGATACCCAATCCCACGAAGAATAAAATGATTCAAGAAGACCACAATATGGACATTGCATCGCAATAACAGGAAAAGTGCAAACCAGCATATACGATCGAATAACGTATGTATTTTATCTGCCACGGCCATTGGTCTACCCACTCAATCAGGCGACTTTACAAGAACTCATACATGCTGCGTAATCACAGACAGCAATTTCAAACAGAACCGGACCATGTGTCCGAGAGTAAACTCCAAGAACGCCAGCGCAAATGCAAAATGATGCCGGGCCTCTTCCTCTGGCGTAGCTCTTTGACCCGAGCACCCAGTAGCCCCTATTTCCAAGCATCAATACTTGAAAGCCGCCTCAGCTTACAGAGATTTGGTACACGCGATTGTCCGCGATCCCCTATTTGTTTCAAAACGACCACGAAATCAAATATCGTTCATGTCAACTTCCAAGCTCGGATCCAGAAAGGAAGCCTCCTCAAAGTCGTCGACGACCATGACATTCTCCTGGCCGACCGTCTCGCCGAACTTGCCCCGGAATCTGGCCTTCCGGGGCGTGGCCATCCGCCTGCCGTTGCCGAGGTCCTGCAGGTGCTCGACGGTCTCCTCTTCCTCGTCATCGTCGTCCGCGGCAAAGAACCGCTTTCGCGTCCGCGACGACTCGACGGAGTCGTTGGACTCGACCGACTCCTGGCTGAGGGTGAGGCCGGGCACCGCCTCCTCGTCCATGTCGAGCAGGCCCAGCGGGCCGTCGCCGCCGGTCGCCGGCAGGCTGAAGGCGAAATCGTCGGCGGCCGACTTTTGCGTGTCCATGCCGCCGATCTTGTGAATGCCGCAGAACGGGAGGAGCTCCCGGGGCGTGGTGGCAGCAGCGCAGCCGCGAGGAGCAGCGTCGTAGGCGGGTTTGGTAGGGGTCGAGACCGAGACCGAGACCGTCTTGGTCTTGGCGTTGTTGTTCTCGTCCCACAGCGAGAAGGCGCAGTAGCCGCCCGTCTTGTAGCCCTCGGGGATGGCCTTGCGCACTCGCATTCCGACGGACAGGAGGTTGGCCTGGACGGACGAGTCGACGGCGCCGAGGCCGTTGCGGGAGAGGGAGGGCTCAGAGGATGGGAGGGCGCTGCCGCCGGAGGGGCTGCTGTTGAAGAAGGAGGTGATGCGGCGCTGGGCCGGGTCGCTGGCCGCGCCGGCGAATTGGCGCTTCGTGCGTGGTGCGATCATGGTGATGGGGGGTTCTTTCCTGGCCGGTGATTGTAGAAGAGGAGTTTCCAAATTCTCCTTGTTGCTTGGAATTAAATGTCGAGCCGGGTTGTGCTGGGAAACAGCTTCGCTATTTCTGGCGAGCAGTTCTTCTTGCGTGAGGTTATTCAAGCCTAGTCCTTTTAGGGGGTATCTTAGGTAGCTGTCTCGAGAGGATGACGGGAGTCGCTAATGCAAAAGAAATTGTGCAGAAATGACGAATGGACACAAAAATGAGATTCGATATGAATTGGGCTGGCTGTGTAGTTGTTTGAGTGGGAAAGTTGCGTGGGCGGCGACGAAAGGGAAATTGAAATCAGGGGACGGGGAGAGGCTGGGGGGATTTGAGGCCCGCCCTTGCAACGGGTGGGGGGAGAAAATACCCAAGGTTTCACGCGTAAAGTGTCAAATTCAAGCGCGTTTTTACGCGTTTAATGGGCGCCCAGGGCGCTGGATAAGCAACCACTGTCGATCCCCGCCTCCTCCACGACCTGGCGCGCACCATTACATCACTTTCTGGGGTCGGTGCATGGGCGTTGCAGGACATCATTGTCGATACTTGACCATTCTGAAAGATAAGACCTGGATGTGATGTCACTTGCACACCCATTTCGAAAGCACAATGACGAGCCTCGTTGAGAATTTAGCCATTGCTCATTAAATTAGACTCACAAGCCAGCGACGTAGAGAATGGACAAAGCGAATTGACAGATTGATATTCCATGATCTTAATAGTATCATTAGAAAGACTTTCTGCCCGGAGTCGTTGCCGTACGCTCATGCCAAATTGTACGGCTTTCCCAGAACTTGTGTAACGAGCAGGTAAATGAAAGTATAGAGGAAATGATGCCAAAAGCGTTTGAGCGGAGAAGAAGTATTCGCTTCATCGTACATACTCGCAGAGTCGATGCCCGAGATAGATGCGAAGAAAAGCGTCAGGAGATACATGACTCCGTACGTTATATTTATGTAGCAATATCCTGCACTCCAGAACCTGACGGGCAAGGTCAAGCCGCACGTTCTAGTTCCTACTAAAAACCCAGGCGATTCGGTCTCGTCACTGACCTTACTGAATAATACCAACGTAACACACGGGATTTTGTATGTAGTCCTGGATTCAAAGCTTCAGCTACTCAGCCTAGGTAATCCCATACGGGTCGCCATTGCTTGATAAATTGGAAAGAAACGCAAAAATGAGAGCAGGAGAACCTTGAGAGCAGGAGAACCTTAGGAGCAAATCAAGGACAGTGATTTGTGAGAATAGGGATGGATTGTGAGGTGGAGTGCATGATCAATGCCGAGGCTTATGGACCAAGAGAAAGAGTATATATAAGTACTCAGTTCTTTGATCCATAGACACGAAAATATCGCTTTTCATCAATAGAAACGTATAGGTATCTGCAAATGAAGGAGGCCTTGACCACAACGATGACCTGTGGAACCATTACAGGGAAAGACAACACCTGCCGACGTTGTATTCGGTGTATGTATAGCACCAAGTAAGTGTCCTTTGAGGAGTCGAAATGGTCGAGAAATGCAATACGCCTACCTATGGACGCACTCGATGCAAATCAGTAGAGAGATATAAGGTCAATTTACGAGATCTTTTCCAGGTGATGCTCAAGCTTTGATAGTATAACGACGATCAGTAATATTCAATAGGGCTGCTAGCTACATGAACAGCTCAAGTGGTCCCATTTAGCGTCTCAGAGGTCTAATAATATCCGAGTCGTAGTTCGCTGGACTGCGAATAGGAGAACAGATATTACCTCTATACCACAGGCCTTGTGACAAGCTATCGAAATAGATAATCGAGCTACATATCATGTCCAGACTTGATTACCAATCTTTTGTACCGTATACTCTGAACGATATATTAGGAAGGCGAGCGATCCGGCATTGGCTGCCGAGATTTGATGCAGCAATAGGTAGCACGTACAGATGCACGGTCCAGGAACCACTTTTGACCCATTGCCCCGAATTTAGAAGGACCCTTTCAAGCAGTTTAGTGGCCTTCAGCGCTATTGGGGAACAGAGAGAATTCAACATTGAAACCATTACCACAACCAATTGTATTACTCATTGACACTCTTTGAATCGCGCCACAGATCATCGTCGCGCGCTTTAAAGGAATGACGCTCATGTAATACTCTGGCACCTGAGGAATCCTTGTATCATCAGATCGCAATGCCTCTGAGGCCAAAGCCACTCGACACCCGGGTGGACAGGGATAGCGCACGGCTGTCCCCTATCGGATACGACGAAGATGCCAACTCGCTGCAGAACAGGAGCGACCAGGACACGGACAGCGAAGATGACGAGCTCGTCGCCCGCGCGCGGAACAGCAAGGAGCTGCGCGCCCGCGATCGCCTCGTCCTGATGCAGGAGGAAGAGATGCACGAGCTGGTCGCAGCCAACCGCGCCAAGCACGAGGGCTCCTTCAGCGTCCAGCGACGCGGCAGCAACCTCGCCATCCCGAATCCGCTGCAGATGTTCAACATACCGAGCCGCGACCGCTCGCGCAGCCCCATGCTCGGCTCGCAGACCTCGATGGACGACTACCGCGATGAGAAGAGGTCGGCGCGCCGGTCGCGAAGGAAACAAAGGAAGGAGCGCCTTCTCGACGACGCGCAGCACGGCGAGGACGGCGAGCTCATGTACGAGATGGAGTCGGGCGGCATGCGCGAGGGCAGCTCTACGGGCGACAGCAGCGACCGGGAGGACAGCGAAGAACACGACCGCCGAAATCTCAGATATCACTCGGACAGGAAAGCCGACAAGAAGAGGAAATGGAAGAAGTGGCTGTTTATCCACACGATCTGCATTGTCGGGTTCGCATTCCTGTCGCTCCTGGCGTGGAAGCTGTCCGTGGACAAGAGGAAGGCTTTGCCACCGCTGGTCAGCAACGGGACAGCCCTGTTTGCTCCGACGACTCTCATCGTCAGCTTGGATGGCTTCCGCGCGGACTTTTTGCAGCGCGGGCTCACGCCGAGACTGAGCGCGTTCATCAGGGAGGGCGTCAGCCCGCCGTACATGAATCCCTCGTTCCCTTCAGTCACGTTTCCCAACCACTATACACTTGCGACGGGGCTGTATCCCGAGAGCCATGGTGTCGTCGGCAATTCATTCTGGGACCCGGAGCTCAAGGCCGAGTTCTACTATACGGACCCTTCCAGGAGCATGGACCCAAAGTGGTGGAAGGGAGAGCCATTCTGGGTCACCGCCGAGGAACAGGGTCTGCGAACGGCCGTCCACATGTGGCCTGGCAGCGAAGCTCACATCATGAGCGTGGAGCCCTCGATCCTCGACCACTACAACGGAAAAGAGTCGCTGGACAGGAAAGCTGCAAGGATTCTCGAGTTCCTCGATAGGCCGGGAATGGAGGATCCCAGTGCCAGTGTCGAGAATATGCGACCACAGCTCATTGCGGCCTACGTTCCAAATGTCGATGCCGACGGTCATAAATATGGCCCCAACAGCACCCAAGTTCGAACAACCATTAGCCAAGTCGACAACATGCTGGACCAAGTTTTCGTCGGTCTCGAACAGCGGAACTTGACCAACATTGTCAATGTCATCATTGTGTCGGATCACGGAATGGCCACGACTGATGTTTCTCGGATGATCCAGACGGACGATCTTATTGACATGACCAAGGTTGATCACGTTGATGGCTGGCCACTTGTCGGCGTCCGGCCAAAAGATCCTTCCCATCTGCAAGAATTGTACGAGCAGGCGATTGAAAAGGGAAAGACGAATCCCAACTTTGACGTCTATCTAAAGGACAAGGATATGCCTGAGCGGTACCACTTCTCTCGCAATGATCGCATTGCTCCTCTTTGGATTATCCCCAAGACAGGTTGGATGGTCGTCTCAAAAGAAGAGTTCGACATCGAAGACGCCAAGACCAAGGGCTTGACCTATCATCCCCGCGGCGTCCATGGTTACGATCACGAACATCCTCTCATGAGAGCTATTTTCATTGCCCGTGGACCCGCCTTCCCTCACGAGCCGAACAGTAGGGTTGAGCCGTTCCGTAAGTCATTTTTTCGAGCCCTTCAAAATCCCACATGCTAACCCAAGACTTTCAAGAAAACATTGAGGTGTACAATATTCTATGTGACTCGGTGGGCATGAAGCCCATTGCAAACAATGGAACGCTGCGTCTACCGTTGAAGACTGTCGGTCTACACGAGCCTGAGACGGTCCTTGGTGATGCAGAAGACCCAGAAACAAACGCTGCGGCAGAAGAGAGCACACCCGTAGATGTTTCAACCTCGCCTGTTGAGACAAGCTCTGCCGTAGAGTCGGCAGAACAGCCACCAGAGACTGTCGGTGTTGATCCGGTGGCAGAACAACCATCAGCAACCGTCGGCATTGACCCGGTGGAAAGTCAAATTCCTCAAGAGCCTGAAGTACCGGCAGAGGGCAATACTGGCGAAAATGACGACACTCCAAAAGAGTTCAAGTCATGGCAAGATTATTGGGACTGGCTGACCGGCAAGGTCGACGATTTGTGGAATAAACTCACAAGCTCGGGAGACAGTGACGACTCCAACTGAGAACCTGATCATCTCGATGGTATTTCTGCATTTCTGGATGGGTTTGTTTCATGATCGGCAGGCGTTGGCGGGCGTTATAGACGGCAGGCATGACTACACTCAGAGCAAATTGCCTGTCTGCTGCTGGATTGGTATACTTTTGATTCCCTATATGCACGGGCCGTTCGAGCGACTCATAATGAATCATACTGAAATTTCTCCATTATTTAATCGGCACAGGCTCTTTACTCGAGGAAAGCATGACCTTTTGTTAGCACTTACCTACAGAGCCGAAAAGCATCAACACTCAATTATGCGATTGGACCGACGTTCGCTGCGGTGTGACTCACTACCTGACCTAGGAACAAACAGCTCAGCCACTTTCGGAAGGGTAACAAAACAACAGCCTTTACTGGTCAACACCTATTTATGGCCAACAGCTGCCGCGTTTCAAATCGAAGAGGCATTCGAATCTACTGAAATCATCAATTGGATTGATGTCCATAACCAACAAATGAAAGCACCAAAACCACTCGTCCTCGACGGGCGAACGGGCGAAGGCGGCGGACAGCTCGTTCGGCTCGCCTGCTCCCTGGCCGCCGTAACGGGACAGCCGATACGCATCACCGACGTGCGCGGCAACCGGCCGGGCAAACGCGGCGGCGGCCTCAAGTCGCAGCACGTCGCGGCCATCGCGTGGCTGGCCAAGGCCACAGATGCGCGGGTCGACGGGCTGGCCGTGGGGTCGCGCACGCTTGAGTTTGCGCCCAGGGCGGCGCCGACGGCTCTTGCGCAGCGCAGGATCGCTATCGATGTCGATTCTTCCGCCGCCAGCGCCATGCTCATCTTTCAGGCCGTGTTTCCGTATTTGCTGTTTGCCGGCAATGCCTCGAAGAATGATGGCCAATGGGAGGAGAACGAAGAGGACGCCATCGAACTCGAGATCAAGGGTGGCACGAATGTTTCTTTCTCTCTGAGCTGGGAGTATCTGGATCAGGTACTGCTCCCGACGCTCGAGAACCAATTCGGCATCGTGGTCGGCCGGGAACTGAAGGGTAGAGGCTGGAGTCTGGGACCATCTCATAAGGGCTGTGTACAACTCAGGATCAAGCCTCTGCGGCCGGGGGAGAAATTGATCCCGCGGGTGCCCTGGGATAGGAAGTACACGGACAAAGACTTTGAGCTCCAGAGAATCGACGCGACCATCCTGGCGCCGACGCGTCTACACGCTCCGCTGCAGGAGGCGGTCGCTCAGAGTCTGGGGGCGCACTTCCCAGACGTTGACGTCCGATTTGTCGCCACCGAGGACAGCGGGCACGACAGCCGCATGTACGTGCTCGGCGTGGCGCACTCCAAGACGGGCCTTCGCTGGGGCCGCGACTACCTGTACGACAGGAAGTGGAAGGACAAGACGCCCGAGCGGCTGGCCGACGAGATCGCGGACAAGGTCGCCGAGGACCTGCACGGCGAGGTGGCCCTCCGCGGCGCTGTGGACGAGTTCCTGCAGGACCAGCTGGTCGTGTTCCAGACTCTGGCGCAGGGGAGGTCGAGCTTTCCCGGGGACGAGCAGGGTATCTTCGAGGACGGTATTTCTTCGGATGAGCAAACGAGAATGAGGAAGGACAAGACGCAGGAGCCGTTTGGGCAGGGCAGCACGCACACGACGACGGCCAGATGGGTGGCTGCTGAGCTTGTCCCTCAAGCCAGCTGGTACAACAAGGGCGGAGTCTGCGAGGGGGCGGGCATTGCTTTCGAGTGATGGGGTCATTTTGTTGTTTATGTACTTCTATGATACCATCTCATCTCTCTTCTCTGAACTAGGACCTTGTAAGACGTGAATTGAATATTGTTAGATGACCATTTTGTATATAACACGCTCGAACCCATAAAGAGAGATGCTTAGTGGTACTGAGTACCATGCTTGAAATGGATTCATGCACTAAGGACTGATGATATCTCAACCATATAGCGATCACTCTGATTGCATCACGGATATCATCGTTAACCATTGCCAGCAACTACAAAATCATCATCCGCTTTTCTCCATGATTTGATTGAAGATTGGAGTCTTCCATGATAAGAATCTTCGATACTCCTGGGATATGGTGCAATATTCGCGACACATGTCCGATTGGCCGAGGTGATGCATAATGACTCCAACTTGCGGATCATAGGTGACGGGGGTAGAAACATGACTCGATCGCCACGGACCTTGGATAGCACTTCATCTTCATATTCTTGGTCATATTCGCGAAAAGACCAAAGCAAGCATTTATTAGTCAATTATTTCCGGCGTTCTAAATTGAAGCTCAGCCATCATAATCGATTAGCGGAGACCGTTGTAATTTGGAATAGCACTATCTACTGCTGCGATCGCAAGGTTGCAAGATCAGCCCCTCCGACGTCGGTTCCGGTGTCAGCAACCCCGAAGCATACCGGTTCCCCTCATGATAGCCACTTAGTAGTGGCCTCGGACACCCGCACACATCTATCCTTCTTCAGAAATCATAACACAACCAAAATGGGCGCTTATTACGAAGTCATTCCAAAGTCCTTATTCAAATGGATCCTCGAGCAGAAGATGTTCTGGGTGGCCACGGCCCCGCTCTCGACGGCCGGTCACGTCAACGTCTCGCCCAAGGGCGGCGCCTGCTTCGGCGTCCCCGACGACCGGACGTTCTGGTACATGGACATGACGGGCTCGGGCAACGAGACCATCAGCCACATCTACGAGAACGGGCGGGTGACGATTTTGTTTAACGCGTTCGAGGGCCCGCCCCGCATCCTCCGCCTGTTCGGCCGGGGCCGCGTGCTCGAGCACGGCACCGCCGAGTACGACGGCTTCGTCAAGAAGAACGCGGTGCCGACGCACAGCGGGACGAGGAGCTTCATCCTGGTCGACGTCCACCAGGTCGGCACGTCGTGCGGCTTCTCGGTGCCGTACTACGACTTCAAGGAGTTTCGGCCGACGCTCGACGAGCACTTCGAGAGGAAGGAGAAGCGCTTTCTGGAGGGGAAGACGGAGGAGAGCATGCCTAGGTACGTCAGCACGAGATGTTAACTCGGCAGGAATTTGGAACGTTTTGCTAAGATTTGGATGACATCGTCAGATACTGGGCTCTCAAGAACGCGTGGAGCGTGGATGGCCTGCCTGGCATGAAGATCGGCCAGGACACGATGCGCAAGGAGGGCATCATGCCGCTCAAGAAGATGGTCGGCGAGTCGTCGCTGGAGAAGGCCCGGAGGCCGGTCAACGGGTTCTCCCTGGCGCACCTCGTCCTGGCCATCGTCCTCAGCGCTCTGCTCTCGGCGTCATTGACATTGCACGGCGCGGAGGTCGCCCAGACCATTAGGGAGCGACTGCCTACGAGGCAATGATGGAGCCTTGCCGGGCGTTGTCGTTGGCTTCGGTGAGGGTCAAGGTGAGGCAGGTGAGAAGGTCAGTGAACGCCGGAGGCCCACCGGACTTAAGACCTTTGATGCTGAATCTCTGCCTAGTTGTTTATACATTTGATCGTCAGGGGCCTGTCAGGATGACAGTTGAGCCGCATGACCCCGGCCATTGCAACTTAATCCCAAAAGTCCCCGTCATAGAATAATTCACGATGCCTGATGATACCTGGCGTCTAGGCAGCAGAACGCCATCCTCGGTCGAAAAACATCACTTAAGCACCATTTTCTAGGCAGGATCTTGGAGATGGTGGTGTCTGTTGAACAATTTAATTAAGAACACCCCGTCTTTACGGCAAGGCGACCAGAGGATGAGCAATATTGCGTTTCTATGATCAGTTGAATCGCGAGACATAACGTGATGATGTAATGTCATGGTCAGTTATCACGCGTCTACGGGTGAAGGAACCGAAAGATCTTCCTCGCATGTCTTACATAATACTCCTCAGTCATGGCGGTAATCGCCAAAACGCGGGTTAAGCATCGCGTCGGTTTTATATGATGGCGATACCCCAGCCGCTCCAGCTTAAAGCAGGAAGGTTCCCTGATTAGGCAATTCCGCTTTCGATGGCGGAGGAAGAAGTCGGACGGCCTAGACATCGATTGGTGTTCAGTTTTGCAAATCGTGATTACTATCAAGCTACTGTCTGACCACCTCTTGAATTATGGCCGTAAGTAGCGAGATGTTTTGAATGGATATGTCAACGATGCACCGCTGTCCAAGTCGTATTGATGATAATAGCCGTATCTGGCCGGATTTGACATATTATATGAAGAGATGTCAGCAGATCGGAAGCGGCCGAAGCAGCGATCGAGTAGCCAACGCAGCATACGATTACTACGCGAGGTGCCGTGAGGACTCTTAGAACATTTTACCGAAACTCTCATGGTAGTATTCTTGACACTTTTCACCATGTGTTGTCAAGCCATCTTTCAATAGACCAAGAAGTGTTGTTTACACGCACGTGGATCAGCCTCGTCCCTAAGCGGTTGGGCGAGCTGATATCTATAATTACCCAAACAAAAGTCCAAGGCGTCTTCGAGACCAATGAGAAGAGATTTATGCGGCTGTTGGAGACAAACTTAGGCAGTCATAGGGCGCGGGCGCAGCCTCACAGTTCGTTGCCGCGCTTTTTGTTTTGGATGGTCAGCTTCGTGTGCATTTATTGGCGGTTACGGGACCGTTTTGGGCGAGGCTGAAAAATGCTATAAGCGACTATTTGTTGATACAGTTTCAAAGTGAAATACTTAGAACGCCTTGACTTGAGGAGAATCATTGTTGCTTCCTCGTGTCAGTGTTAATTATAGTAATGTGGTAAAGGCAGCTATTATAGGACAGGGGGCCAAAACGGGCATTTGCAGTCGGTGTTGCACACACGGAAGCGCGATCTGGTGCACAACGCATCCGACGAGAAGGAGAGAAACCAAGTCCCTGGGCCGTTTCTGCTGTTGTCATTTTTCCATGTTCTTCCGTGCATGTCGTGTTGAAATGCCTCTGGGCGAAGAAGCTCTTCTATAGGGCGTATCTCCAAATACAACTTGGGCGGGATCAGAAGTACGTCTGCCTTGATGCCTTGTTTTGGCCGCGTGAAGGGTCGTGTTCATACATACTGCATGATAGAATGTGTTGTCCCTTCATAGGTCACCGAAGCTTTTGTCACAGCCGATCCTGGACGGTGTGTTGGCTCATATAAACAATATCGCATTCGATGGCAACCTCATTTACGGAAGATGTGATCTCTAAATAGTCTTGTTCGTGTTGAATCCTGCCTCGCAGCCCCTTGATGTCAACATACCGGTCTGCGATATTTGGCATATTGCACTGTACACCTTAACGGGTACATACATGACCCATTTGGGTGACTTGTGTCACATCCTGTGACCGGTGTACATAAAAAAGCATTTTGCTCCCAATAATGTTCTGCCGGGACTCAAAAGAAAGCAAGTAGATTAAGCAGGCACGGAAGAGAACCCTGGTGATCCGGTTTCTGTGTTTGATTCACCGACGTCTGTGTAACATTTTCCTTACAGTTCAACGTGCAGGATATGCGCCCAGCTTTCCCATCACAATAATTATACACCAGAGTGTATCAACACGTCGTGATACTGGCTTAATTGAGATGATTGATGAAGTACAAGATAGTCGATTACGAGGAATAAATATTAGGCTGAGATCGCATAGCCAGTCAGAGATCCAGGAAGCATTGCTGTCCAACAACAGCCCCTTAAAGCAGCTCCCAATAACACGTATTTCTCAGTACGACTACTTATCTACATAAGCTCAGAGTGAGGCACCAATCGGTCCAGCAGCCTAGACTGACCGAAGATCGCAGACCAATGTGATTGCACTGGAACGCATCTCTTTGGTCGACGACCTTACCGACCTTCCAACCCCCGATGCTTGGACGAAAAGGCAAGTCGTATGCATCGAGTATTTTGGAGTGTTGCTCATTTTTGCCTGAGACGAGGCGAGAACGCTCTGTGCGAGAAGAAAAAGCAAATTTTCAGCCCTCCATCACACCTGAAGTAGCACATCGCGCTGCGACATGGTAGAATTCACTGCCGTTCTGTACGAAGTATTCAGGCGTCTATGATTGTGAACTGCCGTGCCTTTTTAGAACACCGGCAAAACATGGTCGCGGTGTGGTCCAAATTTGGTTGTATGAGTCATGTTCCATGTGGCATGAACATTGTCTTGGAGGGGCGATGCTTAGAAAAGTGACCCCGTCGCGCGTCCCGAAAAAATATCGATCCAATGAAGTAGACGCTGTCCCGATGCGAATCAGATTTGAGGCTATTGAGAGTGTGTTAGAAGGCCGCCCACAGAGCAGGGGGCTTTGCCCAGGGATCGAGACCGCTTCTTTGAACCGGAACCAATGGTGCGAGCAGAATCATGGAGACACTGTGTTTTCTGCGCACAATGAGTGGATCAATCATCAGAGCTACCAGCCAAAAAATCCAACCCTGTGTCAGTCTGTATACATACAACCGGGGAAAACATGGCCGTGATATTTTCGCTGAGTGGTTGGGATTTCCATATAAGCATGTGCCACAAATAATCCAAAAGCTGGGTCGCCGTCAATCCTGATCACCTATATGACACGTAGTGGATGGAGTTGCTGATAGAGCACCACATATCGAGGCAAAATCCGGGCGAAACTGTATCAGCCCAACGACTCAGTCAATTCGCCTTGGGTTGAGGTATATTGTCTCTTTTGGAGTCGGGTTGCCATCGCTGCATGTTCAGCTTCGGGACCGGTCAGAGGATCTTCGTGACGTGCTCTGGTTGCCTCGCCATTTGTGTCCACTGATCGATAGCTCTCGACGAATATTGTCGCTTCGAAGGCGTCTTTTCGGCGATGCCCCGTGGGTGTGTTCTGATCTTTTTCAGGAACAAGAAGTGATTTGACGCTTCAATGAAGCTCGACATGTTCTAAGCTCAATGGTCTTCTTCCTGCGTGTTTGCCTCTTTCACGAACTCCACCATTGGGCTGCCAGCTCACGATATCTTGAGTCGGGCTTCAAGAGCGTGCATCTATCGAAGCACAGCTGCGGCCATTCACCGCCTTCAAGACCATGTCCCTCTGGCAGGCTGGTTGAGCTGAGCACTTGGCGTCGGCCTTCGAGCGACCACCGGACGAAGACCCGACAGCGCAGCGGTGCTGAGGCGAATGGCAGCAATGTCGAATGACGGCAGTGAATACCATCGCCACCTTTTCGTTGTTCAAAAGCAGAAGAGTCATCGTCCTGTCAGAGATGGGATCAATTCCATCGGAACCATCCGAGTCGTTTATGCCAGCTGCGCCCAGGGGGATCGAGGCGTCAATAGGTCTCGAGCAAGTGACGTCTAATCCGTTGGCCTTACCGATGCTTTTTCGTAGGATTGTCGTATACGTTCAGCCTGGTCCTTTGGATCCGGTCCTTTTCAAGCATGGATGGCGAAAATGGTGTAAAGAGCAAATAGCGTTGCGTAGTAAGCAGCGCAAATGATGAGCAAATGATGTTTCTGTTGAGTCATGGTCACGTATATTAGGGTCTGACAGAAGCTGAAAAGCGAGAAAGAGATTTTTTCGAAAGAGCCAGAAGGTCCTCGTGATATTTAATACGCTCATATTGAGCAAATGCTACCCCGTACCATAGTGGCTAATATACGAGATGTGCGTTGAGTCAGAAGTTTGCACACACCTCCATTGTCCAATGTCGCCACCATGATAATTTTTTTTTTCAGCTGCACTATACGGAGCATGACTGACACAGTGGCCAATTATAATCCGCCACCGCCACTATGGACTTGAGCTGACGACAAGAATCATGGCATTCAAGATATCAATCTTTTGTATAGGTATTCATTCTACTCCTAATACTGCAGCTGCTCAGGTTGCATGGGGTTCTTAGACCGGGGACTTTTGCAAGCAAATGGCTAAGGCAGCCACGGCATCCGGATAGCTGCCTCCTTGACGGGTGAAATGTAAATACACGCATGAATCTCATGAAGCAAGGGATGGTAGGATGAAACGGCATGGCAACCAACTGGATAAAGAAATTGGTGATTATACCCTGGAGGCTACCACTATAAATCGCCCTACTTGGCAGGAGACTGCTATACCGAGCAAGCACTTTTGTCATCACCATCACCGAAAGCATTTGCCTAGGTGGGTGATTTCTTTCGCGTTGTATTATTTATCTATATATAGACAGATGTGTTGGGGAAGCCACTGCACTCCTGTAGTCCCTGGCAACCAACACAACCGCAGTGCAAGGCTACGACCTTGAATAAGAATTCCAGGACTGCCAACCCAGTCACTTGGCTCACCTCTTTATATTATGATTACTGTCAGCCTTCCTTCTATTGCGGCTGCATATCCCGACTTCGGTGTGTGCTGCATGGAATCTTGATTGCCCATTGTGTCCATAAGGCTAGGCTTCGGTGAGCTTAAGCTGATGTCCCTAGCCGTGGCCCGTAAGCGCCGCTCTAGGTCAGAACTTTTGGGCATGACCGTTTCTGCTGCGTGCTCCAGGCAGTGAACACGAGGAACAGAACGTAGACTGCAAGTTGTTGAAGTCTTCTTTCTGGAGATGGTGTAGTTGTCGTTGAGCATCTGATCACTTGAGGAGTCCCACTGAGAAGTGAAAACTTTGATGGGGTTGTATAATGTAGGTAGGTAGGTTAGCGGACGATACTTGGGGATATTGGGATACTACAGGGCGAACCTGGCGAACCAAAAAAGTGCGGCTTAAAACAAGGCAGCGGCTACGGTATGCACCTTTTGCTCGTGCTAGTTAGCTCGTGCATGCAAGACAACATGGTACCCTAGGGGGGCGGAATTAACCAACGTACGTACCCCTTTGGAAATGGACGCGAACTGTTTTTTTTTTTTTTTTTTTTTGCCTGAAATCGCACTGGAAATCAGACAGATATAATCCCACCTGAAGCCGATCGCAGAGAATATTTTCTAATCAAGTCAGTTGCAATGTCGACTTTGACGGAATTCAATTGCAATAATTGCTGCCATTCCGAGATGCTGCCCCGCTTATGCCATCTCGCCTAAGTTTGTGCACGCACCCACCCGTTTTCAGCGCAGTTGCCCCGCTTTTGTTTTTTCTGGGAGCAGTGTTTTCCAAGGGACAACGCCGTTTGACCACGAGATATTCGAAGGGCCAACATCTCTCGTTCTTTCAGCCGGTGCGTCATGTTTTCCGCCAACCAGAGAGGCATTATACAAGAAAACATGTGATTAACATAGGCGAAGTGAACTTTTCATCGGCCTGGAAGACTCGCCGAGACTGGTTCAGAGTTGCCCACAACGAGAACGCCAGTGGTTGAGTGACTTGTCGTCTTGGGAGCTCTTTCCTCGATTGACAAGTGTGGTCACCGCAGAAGCGCAGGGCTGCCTACGAAAACAGATTACCATACCTAGACCGCGTACTTATGTCCGGTAGTAGCAGAGTGTACCCTAGGCTCCAACGCCTTACGTTCAGAATCACAAGACATGAAAACCACGATGACGGGTAGAAAATCGGACATCGACTTCTCCTTCATCAAGTCGCTCCGGCGCGCAAACCAGCTGCAGTGTCACCTTGATGGCTGCTCGGTCAGATTCGCCGATAGTGATGAGAGGATAAAAGCACACTACAACACCAACCATAAGGACCTGCTGGAAAACGACAAGGTAAATCTGACGCAGCTCATCGCGGAATGCCGGAGGTCCAACCAGAACGGCCTTGATCGCAGGTCGGTACTCCCATTTCTTCTTAGCATACAACCCACTGACAGGCCCTCAAAGCAATCAAGCGAACTCAGCACAGCCTTCGAGGCCTCTTGCCAAGGATGAGCGGCACTCATCAGTCCCAGAGCCTTCTTCCAAGGACTCCAAGGCTGATGACGTCAAGTCTCCTGAGACTCAGCCAGCCACAGCTCGTTCCAGGGCTGCCAAGGCTTCCTCTCAAGATCCTGCCTTCAGTCGAAGGCAGCCGCAGACAGCTCATCGAGGGCTTTATGATCCAAACAATCCTTCAAAAGAAACGACGCCCGTGAAACCTAAACAACAAAGTAATAGGGGCAAGAAACCAGATTCTCACACTCGTTCTGCGCCCACGGAGGAACATTCATCTGAGGATGAGCCCATAGCTCCTCTGATCAAGCAACCAGAGACTAGACCAATCTCGCAAGAGCAATTAGTCGCAGAGGTTAAGGGTATTTACGCTGGCTTGGTGATGGTCGAGAGTAAGTGTATCGAGGTCGACAATGCCCAGAGTTCACAAAGTGGAGCGAAGCTCAACAATGAACAATGGCAAGCCTTGATAGCTTTACATAGAACGTTGCTCCACGAGCATCACGACTTCTTTCTGGCTTCCCAGCATCCTTCAGCTAATCCTGCTCTGCGAAGACTGGCCTCAAAATAGTAAGTTCGTCACGTCTAGTATCATGGATCTATCCGCTGACCTCAAGCAGTGCTATGCCAGCCAGGATGTGGCGCCATGGAATACACTCATTCCTTGAGCTCTTAAGACACCGGCTCCCGGCATCTCTGGAGCACATGCTTACCTTCATATATCTCGCCTATTCGATGATGGCATTACTATATGAGACGGTTCCTGCCTTTGAGGATACGTGGATAGAATGCCTAGGTGACTTGGGACGATATAGAATGGCCATCGAGGACGACGATATTCGCGACAGAGAGGTTTGGACGTCTGTTTCACGGCACTGGTACTCAAAGGCGTCAGATAAGTCGCCCACGACTGGCAGGCTTTACCACCACCTGGCCATTCTGGCTCGGCCCAATGTTCTTCAGCAACTTTTTTATTACACAAAGTCTCTTTGCGTGCCTACGCCCTTTGCGTCAGCTCGGGATTCGATCATGACGCTTTTCGACCCCATCTTGAACGCAACTGCGCAGAAGTCTCGCCTGCCTGCAATCGACTCTGCTTTCGTCAAGGCACACGGAATCCTTTTCAGTGGTAAATGTGAAGAAGACTTCTCTGGTGCAACGGAGACGTTCTTCCAGGACTTGGACAACCACATTGGTAGAAGCACCAGGCGTTGGATGGAGGCAGGGTACTACATTGGAATCTCCAATTGCTGTGCGCTCCTTTCATATGGGGAAGAAGAGAACTTTATATTTCAGACCATTCGCCCGCCGCGTACGGACGACCCAGCTGATGTCCCAATGGGAGAGCCCCTGGAGATGCCTGAGGCTTTCAAACGGGCTCTGGATCTGGCACGTGGTACGCAAGAGGTCGTATTTAGACGACTGGCCGATCCGAATGTGCTCCCTTACGTTCACACAGTACTTGTGTTCATGGATCACCTCACTGCTTATCCATCCGCCATGGGCTTGGTTGAAGCGAGTTTTCCTTGGAAGTTGGTCTCGTCATTGTTGAATTCTTTACTTCTGTCGTATCGCGACTATGAACGCCTCGAGAGTGGCGACTTTCCCAGGCCCGAGAAGGAGCTTCCTCGACCTCTGCCAGAGGACTTTGCTATGAAAGGGTTGCTCTGGGTCGACAAGTATTATCCGAACGATTTCTTTCGGAATGACAAGATCGATGACGACGAGAAGTATTTTGAGGTTGCATCAATGACGGAAGAAAGGACTGAGCGCATCCTCTGGCTGGCTCGCCGCATAGCCACTCACAACAAATGGTTGACATATGACAACGCAACACATGCTTTTGGAGTCACATCTGATTATGAGCAGAACCTGACATCAGTGTCATCAGATCAAGACTTTTCTACAGATATCAACGATACAGAAATGTCCAGTGCCTCTGAGATGTCAGAGACAGCATCTGAGCCATCGACGAATGCAACACCGAAGAATCCGGAGCAGGCTGACCAATGGATGATGGACGTAGACGAGTCTTCTCAGAGTGGTCCGGTTATCAAGCAATAATAATCAAACCATTCTCATGTATACCATATCTGGTCTTTCGTTCGTTATTTCATTTGCTTGTGGCCTCGACTTGGCGCGGAGTTCAGTGTATTACTGTGTAGTCAATTTTACAATCGACTGACACTTTACTTATCCTGTTTCAACAGTCACTTATGGTCCTTGCTTACCAAGAAGTCCAGGATCCCTCATCCGAGGAGCTCATGTCCGCTTCCAGAGCACACCGAGCCTTCAGCCGATACGGTGAAGCCTCCAGCCGACATGGTGAACGCATCGAGGCCACGATACCGACGTACATATTTACCCCTGTGCCGTGCCGATGTTTACAGAGCAATGGCCGATCGATGGAGGGGCACGGAACCAATGGTGGGGCAGGATTTTAAGGCAACCATCAGCCAAATGCGCCTTACAAGCAAGGTTTGCCAGCCTTCCAGGAACAGGCTCGCAGGAGTTACTATGAAACAGGGTTCGAAAATTCGGGAACCATGGATAGCATCAAAGTGTGTTGAAAAGCGGCCGATTTAGGATCTCGGCAAAATCAAAATTGTACAGGAGGACAAGGGATCAGCGACAGTCTCACTTCAGCCACTCGCCAGGATTTCCGGTCTCCGGTGGCATCGGAAGACGTTACAGGAGCTGATGACCGAGACTCAGACGCGACATCAAGGTACCAATAGGGGTGGGCATGGTTAAAACACATAGTCATAGCGATTGACTTTTTCCTACTGTACACGTTACGTTTGCGCGGCCGCAACGTCTTGACGCCTTGATGTGACGGTCTATATCAAACCCTAGCAAGCACAAGGCAACCGCAATCTCGAACGCATTTCAACACAACAGGCAAGTCAGCCTCTCCACAATGTTATGCATGCAAAACGGAACTTCAGATGAATATCTACAGACTCAAGCTGCTCTCCATTGGCCGTTCCCAAATCGCATTCTTGACAGTTCGCAAATGCGATTTACATTTGCTTGCAATATTGACAGCATGTTGGAGCATCAATAACCGGCTTGCTTTCACTATATGCACACCACGCCCTTACACCCAAGAGATGCTTGAAATCCTGATATGAACGGTGAAACTCTCGGTGACCCCTCAACCTTGCTCCTTATCAGATCGACTCCCATATGCATGTCTCTCCTACGGATCGGCCCATGCTAACACGATCTCGACCTCCTATACCACACCTCTCTGGCCATGGGATCCGCCGGCAGACGATAAGAGCAATACGTTGCGACGTGCATTGCAATTATCTTCCTGTATTGTCAGGCAGCTACACGTGAAGTGAACGAGGCAACACACTCTCTCGTGCCGGGAAACAATATAATGCATTTTCGTGCGTGTACCGCTGCAATTGGATACGTGATCTAGATGTTCAGATCATTCGCTGAATAGACCGAATCACGGCGATAGGAGTTTGTAATCATTGGGGTCCGATAGGATTTTCGACGAGTAACAGTGAACACTCGTGATACATGTGCATTCTTGGAGATGCAAACGCAATGTCAATTGACCATAGAAAAGGCCTCATTCCAGCTCCTGCTGGTTAAAAAACTTGATGTGCGACGATCACCACCCATCACCAAACTAACCCCACATCCAGGATCCTACCACACATGCTTCGGTGTCTACAATCTGGAGGATGACCTGTACGCTCGAAATGTGCAATGGTCGTTCGTCTTTCTCTGTAGTTCCTCGGGTAATTTACTGTACTTATAATAAGCGCATAAGTTCGGTGCGCCGTCAGCGCCGGCTGACAGAAAAGACCATGTCGGCGGGGAGATAGGACTATGAGTGCGGAGAAGAAGGAGCCAAGGCTGCACACATCTCGAAATTACATTTCTGCCCATGTAGGTAAGTAATTCCCCTCGTCTGGCCCCCCGGTTGTTGCGTATTGCGTAAACTCTGTTTGAACAGAGCGACATCTCAAATCATTAGTTTCATGTAACCGCACCAAAAGAGTTGACCTATGCAGCGTTGTTGATGTATGCCTTGCGTGCACATTCCGGACCCGTAGAAAACGGGCCGCGGAAGACGTATTAGGCGTTCCGGTGCCCGGGGCTGAACGCCATTATATGCAACATGTGCGTTTCCTAGCGCCTTTGACGCGGAATATAGGAATACTGGATTCAAGAAAAGAAACGAGCGGCAGCCCTACGTACTGTGGTGGTATAACTCGGGACAGCCTGCTGTCTCGACAACCTTGAAAGTGAGGGGTATCTAGAGCTGTTCTGCAGCCTTGGAGAGCTCCTAACACCTCGAGCACAACATGTGCTGCTTGTGTAGCACTGAGATTTGTCCCGTGGCCCCCCTTCCGCCCTCCCATTGAGTGGAAGCTTGCAACCACGAGTGCGCCACGTTGTAGCCACATGTAGCGCAGGACGTGGTGCAAGCGTCATTTCTTTTCGAGAACAGTTACGGAACTTGGCCGTCCGCATAGCACTCTATATAGTAAAATGCCGTACTCTGTCCAATGATAGTATACGGTTTCCCAAGCCGTGGCGTCGGGCTGAGGTTTCTATCGGAGTGTTTTTTCGACCATCACATTCACATATGACGACAGATATATATTTCCCATGTCTTAGAAGGATATCATTGTCACATGAATGTGAAGCAATGGATTTCGGTGAAGGAGAAGAATATTATGCAAATGCACCAGGAACCCCCAAGAGATTGGCATCCGGTGATCGCAGAATGAGGCAACTGTTTCAGAGAACCGACCCTCCTTTCTCAATCTTGTGTGGATGTTATCCGTTGCCCGGTTGCGACGGAAGCAACCCATCAGGAGGTAGGATCGGTTTCCGATGGTCCTTTGGCTCAATATTGATTCGTTCGGAGATTGCAATATGGAGAGGATGCCGGTGAAGACTGGAGATCCGCGGGGAAAGTGTGCTTAACTGTCCGCAGCGCTTATCAAGCGGAACTGGCCTTGTGCGAATGCGCATTCGCCGACCAATTGCAATGAAGAGGCATCTGTGAATGGGATCAAAATTGGGGGCCAATCACCTCTTATGGCGATGCTAAAATTGCAGTGAAATTGACGAGGGTACAGATTGGACAGGATAGTCCTGGCAGCTTCTGCGGACTTGTAGATTTGGCTCTGTAGTATACAGCTAGGCACCCATTTAAATGCCCGGTATGATTGGCTCCCCTGCACCGCCATCACCACTCAGCTGAACGTGCTCAGTAAATGCTCATCAACACGTAACATGAGTACATCATTCCTTGAGGCTGAGAAGCCAGAATCTGTAAAGTGTTTCACGATGCGCTCTGTATATTCATGTTGAATGGTCATGGTGATCTGAATGAGGTCGAATGGCGGGTACGGTGTCCGATGCCAATGCCAGGATGCCTCGTTCCAGGACCGTGATTACAGGCTTCGTGATATTCTGACACAGAGAGTGATTGTATTATTCCGTATCATCCGGCGTTGTGTGGAGGCTATGAAGAGTTGCCTCGTCTTTGAATAACATCGTGTGATGGAGATGGTGACGAATCCTGACCGGGCAGTGCTGGTTGCATCGTGATAGCATGATACCATGACCACGACAAGACGCCTCTCGACGCCCAGGAATTCTCCGGGCGATACTACAGGGACTTGATCAAGGGGAAGATGAGGGCAATGGTAGATCGTTATGGGAATTGCATTACATATCTATTGCCTGATATTCAAGGTATTACGCAGCACGCGAATAGACAAAGCAAGTCCTGTGATACACGATATATACTGAAAACGCATGGAATGTGTGTGAGATATACCAAGGGGAAGGAATATCAATGTCCAATGTGCTCGAGTGAAACACCAAAGTTGCGATTCAAAGGTCATCAATAACATAAATACAATCCAGTCGGGAGATATGGTCATTCATACCGCAGACCTCTGAGTCAATAAATGTTTTTAACGGCTTCCAACGGGTCCAGTGGCACGATGTAACATGTGAAGCATGAGTGAGAGAAGCTATCATCGTCCTCCAAGGATGAAGGTGGGCTCAAAGACATAGTAGAAAGGTTGTGGATCCGAGTACCTATTTTGCATAAAGTATTTTACTTTGGAGTGGGTCTGTCTTTGAATTCGTTTGATGACTCTCATAAACTGAGAAATTGATATATCTCTTTCGAAATTGAAACCAATCTAAGGAGTTGTAGATCAGGGCCCAGAGAAGTAGAACGACAACAAGGCATAATGACCATCGGCAGGACCACAGATGGTGAATTCGTCATGATGTTTGTTCATCTTATATCTTGAGAAATCTATGAATTACACTAGTGAATTCTAGAAACGGGCGGAGTCTTGACTATATATTTGCTTGCTTGCGAACCTTTCAAGCGTCTGACGGAGCTTTATGGAAGTTCAAACCGTGGCCTTGATAATGCCCTTGAAGTACTAATACTTACGGACACGACCGACAAATCTCACATCCAACTGGTGCTTATACATTCGTGATCAAGTGAATAGAAGCCATGCGAGATTGCTGAAGTCGAACGTGCATGCAAAGTCTTGCATATTGACACTACTCGTTCTTGTTGGTTGATGTACTCCGTACAACAAGTCGAATGATGCTATCTAAGGAATGCATAGTTCCTGGACAGCATCCTAATGTCAAGAGTACCTATCAGATAGATAGCAATGGAAAAAAGACAACAGAACTCATTTTACAATCTGCTGATTTTTTTTGATTTTTTTNTAAGGAATGCATAGTTCCTGGACAGCATCCTAATGTCAAGAGTACCTATCAGATAGATAGCAATGGACAAAAGACAACAGAACTCATTTTACAATCTGCTGGTTTTTTTTGATTTTTTTTTTTTCGCTTTGGTGCTCAGTCCGTGAGTGATGCGGTTTGTAACCAACGCGCAATGCTCAACTGTTAGCATTCGGGGTGGGCCCACTAAGGTTAGGTAGTTCGCGCCTACAGTACCAACTGCGGCGCCATGAAAACTTTGCTACCCGCCCCACTCTGTAGTATTATGGTTTTAAATAAAGTGCAACTCTTCAACAAGGTCTGTTGGCAGAATTGGCATTGCGTCTGACTACGACTTGAACGTGTTAGTTGACATCAGGAGATTCTGGGTTCGATCCCCAGGCAGACCTCTTTTTTGCCGTTTTTCCGACTATGTCGATGATCTTTTGTTGTCGCTGAGGATTTTTTGCATCTCTACAGTGTTCTGCTGAGTATTCTGCGATTGTGAGGCCGTCAGTAGGTTGTGTTGTGTGGTGGGGATTTGACGGGCGGCGGGTCAAGCCTCGCCAACTGAACTACACCATGTCCTCAGCAGTTGCCATTTCTTTCTATCGACGTCACTTGACTGATCTAAAAGGGTTGTTTCGGAAACTTCGACTTTACAACTAGGTGCTTGTGCCTACCTGCAATGTTCGTGGTTGCCAACTTCAACGATGCGTCGTCCTCTACCCTCCTTGACATCTCTCTCGTTCTTTCCAGGTTTTTATCACCCCACGACTTGATGGTTTTCTGCTCAGGACTGGCACGCAAAATGCAGCTCCCTTGATCACCACTGACACGCGAACCGCAACCTCATTAGCTCTCTGCTCAAGACCGGTAACGAAAGCCCAATCCCCAGTTCCCACCAAACACCAGGATGTCGAAGTCGGAGGAAGGCATGCTCCCGCCTCCCGCACCAGATACGAATCAAAGTCTCTTCCTATCTTGATTGTTCTTGTGCTCGGTCGGATGCGCAGGTAGGTATGTATCTTTGTGATTGTTCACTTGTGGGGCTGACGATTGAGTACAATGGTCATGGAATATTCGTTGGTCGGCCACGCCTCAAAGCGATTCAAATATGCAATACAGCCAATCTTCCATTGTTTCAGGCGCGCAGCAGCTGTCCTGCCAGCTTTTTCCCAAGTCAGAGCTGCCTCGGAAGACTGCCACGCACCGAAACCAACTCTACTGCCAACATCACCATCTCGCCAGCCAGAGCAGCGTATGTCATGATCGATACTTGTGTTGAAGCTGCTATCACTAACGAAATACAGCACTCATAATGGCCGGAGTACTTCAGGTGATTGCGCAGTGGGATTACGTCCCGGATCGCCTGCACCCGCCTCTCCGAGGGTACACTCTCGCGGCAGCTCCATGCCATGATCCTAGCTTGGTTGAGATCTCGCCAGAGCAGCTTTTGCAGATGGCAGAGAGAGTTTTCTCGGGTAACTGGAACACCAACCAGTCGCCGCAAGTGCCTTATATGGAAGCGATGAGTATGTCGCTCGGATCCATTCGAGTTGGCAAGTTCCGCGAGGTAAGAGGAATTGCTAATAATAATAATAATAATTTTTTTATTATTATTCTTTTTTTTTTTTAGTTTTTATTCTTTTTGCTAACAACAGGAAAACTAGGATCTCCCACCGAGTCCCGACAAACAAGCAACATGGGACAAGAAGCACAACCCCGATGCGCCAAGTCGACTCCTGGTCGACACATCCCGAACAAAGGCGCCTCAGACCCACGCTGCCCGGTCGACACATCCCGAACAAAGGCGCCTCAGACCCACGCTGCCCGGAAGAAGGGCAAGCCAGCATATTTTCGAGCCCGTCTGGACAAGACCTTTGACAGGATCACCACCGAATTCATAGACGCTACTGGCAAGTTGGCACCCGCCGCCTATGTCGAGCTCGACAACGGAACCGACAAGTTGACTAGGGTCGAGCTGCTTAACGCGTACAATCAAGCTGATCAGAGTCGCGCAAAGATCGTCAAGGACTACAATGCTGATTTATGCGCCTACCTATGGCAGAAGGTCCTCTACAATTCTTGGTAAGTATCTAATAGTATTTCTGACAATGTCAATACACTGATGCATTTTTGTAGCCGTTACGACAATTTCTGGAAACCGGTACAACCAGGTGTCGTCGACTACATCGTCGACGATTTTGCAGTGCCTCCTCTGATTGCCAATCAGTATCGCAGAATCAGAGAGCAGACCGAGTGGATTGAGGACCGCCCGCCCCGCAGAGAGTCGTTGTTCTGATCGCATGAGAGGAACACGAAGATTTGTCAACTTGGGGTGATCCCCAGAAGAATGGGTCAGACAAGCCAGGACGTCTGCATTTCGGGCCATCCCTATTAGACTCTCTTCGAGTCATCTCGAGCATGTTTTTGGGCCATCTTTACTAGATCCTCTTCGAGTCATCTCGAACACGTTTTCTCTAGGTCATCCCCATTAGTATAAATAGAACAAGCCTGTCCCTAGGGTGCGGACTTGTGTGGACTTGACGGGCGGCCCGGTGAAAGTGAGGTTCAACACGGGCAGATCAAAAGTGACGGAATTGCTGTCCAGTGTCATTTCTCGGGCCAGTCACTTTGTTCATTGGTTGCCATGCTCCGTCAGTAAAGAATACTGCCCACTCAACACAGCTGCAATCAATCAGATATGCGGAAAACTGCTTCCCCGATGTGAACTGCCGCGGGCCGATGCGAGGAGCCCTGTTTGTCATGCTTGTGCGTTTTAGCGACCTGGAACAGTGGATTGCACCGCATTTTAGCGCCCGTTCTAGGCCAATCCCGTGTTGTAGTGGACTCTGTATAGTGTATCGAACCGCCAATCAGCTGACCTAGCGCCCTCTTCAGAGTATAATGTCGCAGTGTTATCATGCTCGACAGAGATAGCAATCTTGAGCCCATGACCACCAGGAGCCGCACGTAGACAGTGATGGAGTGGTATGCAGCTAGATTGATGTGCATGGCCCATGGTCAAGTGCGGAGGCGGAAATACCCATCGCGGGTTGGCGGCCGCACATGAACAAACCTTCTCTTTGGCCCCTTGATGGAACAGTATTAAGCGCGTTTGCCATGTAATCTGCTATGCGCGCATTGCTATATTGCTTTGGTCGTCATGTTATACATGTGCAATGTAACATGTATGTCATTCCCGTCGAGTGACACTGGTCGTTCACCGGTTTGAACGCTTCAGAGTCTCTCTGAGAACATCAAACCTTGACAGCGACATGTATGTACGTCCAGCCCAATGGAGAACACTTTTCAGCTCGAGGCCATCCTTGCAAACTGCGAGGGAATTTTGTAGGCTTGCATCAAAATATGGAGCGTGATGAGCCGTGTGCGCATTCAGCTAATCTGATACGCCAGCCTTTTCCCATTGGCCGTGTATATTTCTTTCTGGTATTGCCTTTCACGCCGCATGTGTCGAAATGCAGGCGTCAAGGGGTTGTATCCATCCGGAGATTGACTTGGATTCGGTCAATATATAATCATAGGGCTTGCTGATCGCGATGCTCTGGGGATTCTGGCGCTTTGATTTGGTCGGTTGGGAGCCTTGCGTAGAACAGCAAGGTTCAAATGTTTGTCGCAGAGAGGCAGCCACGAGACCAGGACGCGATCGACTGGTCATTGGAGATAAGAACGGATCACCAGACAGCCTCACCGAAATGTCTGTCGAATGAAGATGAGAGACAGGAAGAGGGTCGAGGGAATCAGGAGTGACGGCAGGGAAGACGTAAGGGGGCTGTTAGCGACTCATATAGGCCAGCACGCGGTAAAACTAGGCAAACAGAACGTGATCGGGTATTTGCCACCGTCCCGACAGTCTGGAAAAATAACTTCAAGCTAAACTAGTAGAGGACCTCTTGATTCTATCAGCAGACTACGGTGTGTATCTACCGCTGCCTTGTCTTGATCCTAGACGGCCCTGGCCTATCCGCGCGGCCATGAGATGCAGGGACAGACCAACAGTACCAGCAGGACCAACAATTAAGGCAACCAGCCGCAGGCCCATGGCATTCGTGGAACGTTCGTAAGGCTGTGAAAGAGATGAGCGAGAAGCTCGAGCGAAAGAGCTCCGTGGTGTTTGAGGATTCGGGACGTGTCCAGCGCCAACTTATATACACAGAATAGAGGTGCGAACACGCGTACTTTGGACAGGACGTTTCGCCAAAAACGACTATCCGTTCGCAATCTACAGCCTGCCTTCTTCGTTTTCAAGAGCCGGCTGCTCTGTTTCCCCAGCTCGGGGTTCCTCCCCTCTCGCTGGTAGGACTTCGACTTGACCGAGACTTCCATGCTCCCCGACCCACGGCCCCTCGACATAGCGGAACACTCGATTTTTACCATCACTGCGGAAGAAAACACGACACTGTTCAGATGAATATCATCCTTGACCACGAGTCAAGGCTTGCGGTCTCTGTCGTGAAGACAGTTGTCGACAAAGACCGACCCCAGCCTGACGTTGATCGGACCTGACTCGGCGTCGACGAATCTACCGACATCCTCGACAACCATTCAAGTCGGCAAAAGCCGCCAGAACGATATGAATCCGAGTCGACCCGAGTACGCGACAAGTGCATCGATATTTGTAGTCCAAGTCATGACCTTTGTCCCCTACCGAGTCGAGTCGTCCCTGAGGCGTCGATAGTTCAGTCGACAGATGTTTACACAATGGGCAAACTGAGGGCCTCTGGACAGTAGAGTATCGTAGGAGCAGAACAGTAGGCCATCCTCCGTCTCTCTCTCCTAAACCGAGCTGTCATCCATCCGCTCGACTCTTGGTACTGGCACTTCGTTACCTGTGCAAGGAGCACTACTAGGAGAAGTTGTGTACATGACTTGTTTCCTATGAAGATTCTCGTGCAGAAGTCGTATGTACTATCGAAGGAACTTGTCCGTCTACAGACAAGTTGTTTTCGAATATTTCGTACACAAATAATTGTGCAATGTGTGAAGTAGCCTTTAGTACGTCTCGTCTTGTTGAGTACGATGGCGTCACACGGCTTGGCTGGATCTTTCATCGCCGCACGTAGTTGTATCGGCGGTATCGATTTACTTGGACAGATAGGTTTTAATCTAGAGCCTATAAGTCTACCTAACTATATATTGTAAAGCATAATAGGAGTCCTGGTATAGTATAGACTTGCTCTAAATTAAACCAAAAATAGGCATTGCATATGTTCTCGCATTCTAAAAGAGAGATTTGCTCCTCGTGCATGGTGGATCATGTAAGATCAAAGGCACCGAATACGCAACGACAATATAGTGCCCCGGAATTCGTGCTGCAATGGCAACGAACTGAACAACCCACACAAGTTCCTGGCATCCCATCCGCTACCTCTACCTGTTGTGACTGCGCCTCTATTTTCGGCTACGTACATGGCCACGATAGGTGAGCTGACGTAGCCCAAATAGGATTTCTCTTGATCTACTGAGTTAAACCTCAATTTTACTGTATCAGTTTGCATGTCAACGAAAACTAAAGATTCTGCGTTTGCGTGTCAATCACCAGGAGAAACCAATAAAATTGATCAAACTAATTACAACTCGGAATAACAAGAGACATGCTTAATAGGTTGGATTCGGGATAACCCTTTCGAAGCTTGTTTGGGATGACCCTCGACCTTCCTGGCTCGTGCTGCTTAGTTGAGTGAAAGATCGGGTCGCCTCAAGGCTTTACCTAAGGCTTGACCCAAGGCTTCACCCAAGGCTTGAAAGTTGACCCTAGGGTCGGGCCTCAAGGACAGCACCCCCACTAGACCAAAGACCTAACACGGCGTTCGCGACACACGCGAAAATCGGCGGCGACTTGAACAATCTCATCTTTGAAAGCTTCGATGCTGTTGTCAATCAAAACCGGGACGACAAAGTTATCTTGGGCATCGGCGGTATCGATTTACTTAAACAGATAGGTTTCAATCTAGGGCCTATAAGTCTACCTAATTATATATTATAAAGCATAATAGGAGTCCTGGTATAATATAGACTTGCTCTAAATTAAACAAAAAATAAGTATTATATATGTTCTCGTATTTTATAAAAAGAGATTTGCTCCTCGTGTATTGTTGGATCATGTAAGATCAAAGGCACCGAGTCAATCACGGCGCCACGTCCTGTCTCTGTTCGATGAATCTGATCAAGACCTCCAAGTCGGATGCCGGGAGACCATGGCAGCAATGCAGGATCCTCACTTGCAGAAGATGGCCGAGACTACACCGTGAGCGATGCCATCGCCAGCGCCCGAGGCCGGGTCCTGACAAATCTGCAAAGCGCAAAGGCGCCGGTGCAATATCAGAATAGAAGCAAACACGTACGCCATCAATCCTCCATCGATAAAGAATAAAGGCTCTTGTTGACGGATCGAGGAAATCGACTTTGGCGGTGGTTGCCTCACTACATGAGATCGCGCGACTCTACATACGGAGACAGGCAGACCCAACACTGTCAAGATAATCACCATGCCGAACCTCATGTAGAAGGTAATCGCGAGGCCCGTCGGTCAAGGCAGTATCGTTACAACATCACGATGCCGCTTTCTGAGACTGTCACCTTTACTAAACACGACAGTCTGAAATGGCCGAGCTATCCCACTCGGGAAGTTCAAGGGAGCAGGGGAATATTTCCCGACAGTGGTGTTTGATAATGGCAGAGGGGAATAACCAATATGATCTTCCTCCCGAGGAACGAACAGTAGCTAGTATAAGACAGTAACAACAACCCCGACGCTCCAACCCCTTCTTCGGCAAACATACATTGCTCAAATGCCCCTGAGACTTACAAAGTCCAAAGACGAGCCAAGCCAGTATTCTTTCGAGCTCGTCTTGATGAAATCAATTACCAAATTTCTTGAGATAACGAAGATGCTACTGCCTAGGTAGCAAATGGACACCAGTCGTGTGGCTCGACTTGAGCAACAGGGGGCAACAAGTCGACCGCGCTGCTGTCGTTGTGGGCTGATTTGGCTGCTTTTGGTCACTATAACGCGCTGTAACCTTGAAGACAGTGGTGTCGCTTCGTGCCGTTCTTGTACACCATGACATGTCAGATTACATGCAGTGGTACACTGGCTACATGTTCCCCCTTGTCTGTTGAGGCTCTGCGTATCGGTCTCGCCGGTAGACAGACGGAGTTTACAGCAGAGCGGAGCTACTTCCCGCCTCGCTTTGATGATGCAGTACTGGGGGCTTGCTGCCATGGAACGGCATCTCTGAAATATGAGGCTCGCTCAACACAAGTAGAGGTATCAAGGCCTCTCAGGGCAGACTGGTGGTGTAGGCCAGTTTGTACACTACAATTCCAACTGCAGGCTGGTGGAGAACATCAAAGCACGCGAGTTCCATGTACTGTACACTATAATATCCACCATAGCTACTCCAACGGCACTACAGGCATCGCTTCCCCTAGAATAAAGCGACGGTAGTCATATAGGTAGTTGTGTGCAAAGCAGAATATAAATTTCCCTTGGACATCGAGCGAGCGAACCTGAATTTGACCAAACCTTCTTCTCTGCCCAGCCATGGATCCAGCATACCACCAGTCAGTTGCTCCTTTGCATCTCCCGATTCCCTGTGTCTATTCCATGGGCACTATTCAAGGGAAAGGACATCCAATCGCTATATACCATCGAATCGCTCTTACGTACTGATGCGATACTAGACCTGCCACGCCACACGAGGCATACACCTTGATAGTTGATTCGTATGTACTATTGCTGGGTACAGCTAGTTCATCTAAACCACGATTGAAATGCCTAGGCAGTGCCCCAATGCCGGTCTTTGCGGACCTACAGATTTCTGTCGATCTTTGAGTGTATGCTCGAAACACAATCCACTACAAAGAACCATACTGCGTATAAATCCCGGTCGTTGATGCCCAAATACGTCCAGTGGCTGCAGACTACCCATACTGTCGGGTCAAACACAGCCTGGTTTAGAGGGTTGCCTTATTCAGGCGATGAGCTGCGGAAAGGTCTCTAGGATTTCTTAGTACCCTTGCCATGTGTCCTCAAAGCCACTCGATCGACATGACGGGCTGGGTCGAATCATTCTTCAGCGGCTTTCTGCGCGTCAATGACCTTTTCCATGTTCCTTAGCTGCTATGTAAGGGGCAGCTTGATGAAGAACGCCTCACCGTTGAACTCATCAATGGAGCGTAGTCGACCGCAGTTGAACGCGCGGTAGCCAGTGACCTGAAACATGCATCACAAAGCGAATTTGGAAGTGACGATGATATACTTCTATCACTTGCCAGTGGAGTTTGATGACAGTCATGCCACTGATCGCCAAAGGGCTATGCCGACGGTATAGTAGTGATTGTCATGGCCAACATGAGCTTGCGTACCGAATAGGCAGGTCGTTGTGTGATAGTGGACTGAAGGCTGCCGACACGTCCATGCGACACTTTGTAACTGCTGACAATTGCATGATAGATATGCGGCTCCGACAATCGGCCTGAAGATGTCTCCAAGCGGCCCGTTTATAGACCCATCCCACCCATGACTGTCCATAATTGAACTCATGACATTCAGCCATGGGCTTACAAAGCTGGACCGAAAAGTTCAATCCGCCGGTGAATCGCCTCTATCATTATGATGAGAAGCGGCAGGGGCGCCATGAACCATCAGGAGTGCGCTCCGGACGCCAAATCCAATCCGTATCGATGTAAGTGTCGTTGTCGCACGCTCGTTCTTGAGATGCAGTTGAATCGTTCCCGGCCGAAGTGATCGATGTTGATTGATCCATTACCGTCTCCATATATGCACAGCAACCTTCATTTCGGGGGAACGCGCCTTCAATGGAGCCAAGATAAGGTAGCTGCCGTGACCAAGATCCAATGTGGCTTGCATAAATGGTCACAAGTAACGCGCGGCCCGTTGGTACCGCCAGCGCTTCCGTTCAATACCACTGTAGAGGCAAATAACCTTATTCATTCAGGTTCTGGCCCTCTAGACGAGTGAATAGTTAGTCGCAATATCGACAAGGGTATCTCGCCTAGACAAGAGTCAGCCATTATCTGCAAACCGGGCTTGGAATCTGGATGGGAGCTCGGCAAAACAACAAGATACTATAGCCGACTATATCCTCACAGCCACGCCATCCAGTGGAGAAGCTGGGACGGCGGCACTAGTACTCTGTAGATCACGATCCCGTTCCTTGAAAATATTGTCTCTCTAGTCCCGATGGAGACAGATATGTAATGTGATAGAGATATCTGTAAGCGCGCAGGTGGATCCCATTGCTCGAGCCCACGAACCTGGCCAGCGGATGGACGGTGTTCATGGTTGTCAAAGAAGCCCAGATCGCTGGTTTCAAAAGAGATTCTCGTGGCTGCAATCTGTATTTTGTATTTGGACACATGCAGGTTGTTATATTGTGGGTGGGGTACTTGACAGCCATTTTCTTGGAGGTGATTCAGCTCAGCTGCCCGACAAGGATCCTGTCATTGCGGTGGTAGACGGGGGAATTGCTTTTTCTTCTTCTTCTTCTCTTTTTTCTGGCTGGTCAGCCATTTGACAGCGACGATCATGTCTCAGGTGTGGATTTACTCATCTTCTTCAGTGGATATAACTGTGTATGACAAGGACTCCACGACTTTCTGTCAAAGTTTTTGGTGACAGTTAGAGCCTGACGACAAGCCGAGTCTGGGTAGGTTGATGGGGGCCAGCCTCCAGGCCCTAAATGATGCATGCATGATGCTGTGATCGGAGGCTGCAAAGCAGATTGGGCTGTTCTCTTTTCACTGCAATCCCTCGACGGCTGGAGTCGGCGTCTCCGAATTCAGACACGGGATAGTGAGTGATGCTGTGATGGTCCCTCGTACGATGTGTTGGACTTTGCCGGCGCTGGAAGGCAGGAGTCGTCGTGCTGCATGTGGTTCCCCTCGCTGTCGGCGCTAGAAATCGCAGATAATGGTGAGAATGTGTAATCAGTAAGGCTCCGGGGCCTGCTAAAAGACCGCATCATCTCATTCAAGGATGCGAATTGCCAAGGGTCAGTACACCCAACCTGGTACTATTTCGAAGATCAGATCTCCCGGGTATGGTTTCCAAGGGAAGTGCTTCCGAGCACAACGGGAAACAATGTCAAGTCAGGGAAAGTCCGCCTGACGATCCGGGTGGCTTGCGGTCCATCAACCTGCCTCAAGACCTCGAGGCTCGCCAGGGTCTTCATTCAGTCATCTTTAGAAGGGACTGGTTGCAGGTCGTCTCACTGGAAAAGGCTGACACTACCTGGGCCAGGTAGGTTCAACAGAGATTCCCCCGCAAGCCCATCTCGACGGGCGTGCAGCTCCCGACTGCCGCCTCGGACCATGGTATGTATACCTGTCTGTGGCTTGCAGACCCCGCTGGTGTCGCAGCGAGCTTAAGCGGGAATCAAATAGATGAGAAGCAATGCAAGATACCATAATTAGTCTTCCGTCCCGGTACCATAAGCACAGAGTTGAATCCAACTTACCTAGACGGTTTCCGGTCCTTTCAAAGAACGAATATACCCACGAGAAGCGTCCACTGATACCCGTCAACCTGATTTGGCCGCCATCTCTACCAAAAAACGCCCCGGAGATACTGGCAATGTCTGCCTTGTTGACGAAGTATATTCCATGGTCCAATAACACGAACGCTAGGCCCCGGCGTCGATGGGCTACTCGGTGCGCCTTGTTCCCATGGGGTCGTCGTATGCTCTATCGGGCATGTCTTGCCGCATTCAGTTCTCGGCAATCGATCTCCAGCGACTGACCGCCAGTGCTCTTGGGAAGAGTATATCATCTTGATCTTGAGAACGAGGCGATAGGTTAATGGCCCACATCCCCATCATCATCGAGTACTCGTCGCTTCAAGACCGGGCGCTTTGCATCACCGCTGATATCACTGTCGAGGCACCTGACAAGTCACACTGCCCGCGCCCCATCGACATACTCTCCGACGCCCACCCCTGAGCCCGAAGCTCGAGAAGCGGTGAACGACCACAACGAATAGACAGATACCCAACTGCTAACCGAGATTCTTGATTCGACACCTGGGCAGAATCTTCATGACTTTAGGTTCGTTCGAATACTGGTATAAAACCTATCATGGCCATGTCGTTGATGGCTCCTGGTTTGACTGACCAAGCGTCGTTGCCTTGCTTCGTGGTGCGCGGACGAAACCCCCAAGGCAAATCAAACCCATTGGTTACGGCGTTGTTGTGGTACTTTACAACCGCAGCAAAACCAACGATCTGAAGGCACTGATTTTGAACACTGCCCCCTCGAATGGTGATAAAAGGAGGGTCGTCGGAATCCTCAAACCGGAGGTTCGAATAGCGATACGGCGCCAACCTTTCCATCCCATAACCTCTTCTCTTCATTACTGCCGAACAACAGCTGGTCATGTCGTCGTATCGACCATCGAGCCCGAGTTGGCCTGGGGGCTACTTGACCCAGCCGTTCCAAAGCAGTGTCGCCTATGATGATGCAGACTTCGACGTTGACGAAGCAGACTTCGATGTAAACGACACCGAAGTCTACGACACGCCTGCCCCTTATTCGCAACCACCAATGTCCCTTCATCAGCCTCGCATCTTCTCTGGTTATAGCACGACAAGCACATTTCCAGATTATGACTCAGCGAACCAGTCGTTCGAGACTTCTGGGGATAACTTCACTGGAAGCCCTCGGCTTTCAGATGAAACTCATGCTGCATACGCCCGGACCACTCCAACCGTGTCTCGGTACGATGCAAGAAGTGGCCACATACAGTACCATGACATGAGAGACTACGGTCTCCATCAAGGTAGCTCTGACCAAGGGAGATATCCGTCACAGCAAGACTCCTTCAACCAAGGAGGGTATTCGTCGCCTCGTGATGGTACAACTCCTAGTCGAAGTACAACTTGGAGCTCCTATTCCTCGACGGAGCCAAATCAAGGCTCTGACATGTGAGTTGCTCCTTTAGCGAGGCGTCGGGCGGTCATTAACGTTCTTCAGTGGTGACGGCGAAGATTATGACGAAGATGATCGACGAGAAGCAAGACTGAGGGATGCATCTCAACAACTTGATGCGTTCGACCGCCACGGTATTCAGGTGCCTGTGGGCGGTCGCTACAGCATCAACCCACTTCAGATGTTTGAACCGGAAATGATGCCAGAAGAGACTCCAAGAAGATGAACGGGGAAGGGGAAGCCCAGCAAGAAGCAATAGTGAACCAAGGCAGGTCAGCATAGGTCCTCGGGCCGTTAAGACCCTTGAAAGAAGGAAAGGGTGGAGACACCACGAGGTCGAGACGTTTAGAAGTTGTGATAAGGAAGCATACTATCGAAGGATTGCGAGAGAGAATGCTTGGGTTCTAGATGACGAAGACATTCGTTTCTTGGGTTGATGGGTGTTGTATCGAGGAAAATTCTTAGAGTGCTATAACCTTCGTTCGTCTATGTCTTTTCGATATTTTATGTATAGGGGCAGCTGTTGTAGCCGGAACCAGTTCCTGCAGAAAGGTGTCTGTAGTTCTTTTTACTGGTAAATATGTTCAAGACCAAATTTCCTAATTACTCGTGGTGACGTACCCTTTTGCGAAACATTCTTGCTTTAATACGAATAATTCGCCTTTTTGTCATCACGGTGGCAACGGCCATCCCGTGTTCTAGAAGCTCCCTATGGAAGAGGTGGCAATATACTGATAGGAGTATGTTACGAATGCATGACTATAGAGGAATCATGTACCAGGAATTTAGTTCAAAAGGGCCCGTGCAATATTCCTCTGTATTTCCAAGTCCTCACTGACGTCGTTAGAGTAAGACGGACCGCCGACTCCTACATATATGTAAGAGTTAAAACATTTGATGCTTTATTTTGTTCAAGTGAAACCTTGGCGGTACGCCCTTCAATATCATCTGCTGCCTCGATGGAACACGTACTCGTACTCGTCAGCTATGCAGGCCTGCGATCGAGTGGTGTACGGCGGCCCCTGAGGTGGTACGAGGATTTCATAGGCTGGCATGAACCAGTATATATAACCTCTGAAAATTTCAACACCATAGATTGGAGAATATAGCTCAACAAAAATGTGCAAATGAGTCAGTGCAGCATTCTCAATTGCCTAATCACCTACTCAACCATTCTGAATGGTGCCCAATTATTCGCCTCCCGGAAATGATTCGCCGCCACCTTGCTGGCTGAGAGAATTATTTCCGCCCTTTTGAACCAGGCAATAGGAGCGAGGGAGCGAACTTGGGGACTGGCTGGTGATAAAAAGAAAAATCTGTTGTGCTGCGCAAACCTGCAGCTTCTCGCCTCGCATCTCGACACAGCCCCCTTGCATAGCCCCCCATCTCCAAGGAGGTACTACAGAGCAGTGCCGACGATTACATAAAGCCACGTGCTATAGCTAAGCGAATCTGCAAATAGACGGATCCCTTCCTGCACCCTCCCGCAGCCCGTTTCCGTGTTTGTATCAATATGACCCTCGATACAAAAGGGTGGTCACCTGATCTGTTGACCAAGCAGGAGGAGCGGGAATTTCTTACACTCCACACGATGTCCTATTTGTGTAACCATATGCAACATGATTCGCACCATGCTACCTCAAGATGTGGCATCGAGTCAGAGCCGCATGCAAAGAAGGCCGAATGGCATTGTTCTTGCAGGACAACCATCCCAATGGGGCGGACCAACGACATGTCAAAAGCAAGGCTGACTATTCTCTTGACGATACTTGAGTCATCCACGCTAAAGTCGAGATAACCATGAGTGGTTTGGTCCATACCTATCTATCATCAGGGATGATCCTGATACTCGCGAGTATGTTTGGCGATTATAGACTGATCTAGTATGGCAAAGCAGTCCGTGATGGCTAGCCTGAGAACCCAATGCATAAGATGCATGGAGCTTAATAAAGTGTCCCCAGATGCCGCATTCGGACTTGAGCCCTGCTAGGATTGGTTCAAACTTAGTACTCGCCATTCCAACTATTTCCGAGAAGTTGAATCATGATTCGACTATCAAGCACTGACAACTTTATAGTCACTCCATAAGCTTCGGCTAAGGCTGTTCAGATGTTTATACTCCACGTTCATACATGAATTGATCATGCACAGGCACCTGATATGCAAGGTACAATACGCAACCGAGCTTCCTATCAAATTCAGCTTCTAGATTCCCAGGTAAGAAGATAAGACATCCGGATTTGTACCTACCCAGCTCGCTTGCGGCTTATTGGGAGAAGCGTCTAGCGTTAGGTCAGGAATAAGCGCGTCCTCTGCTGGCCAACTTTTTTGGCCGCCTTGGAAGATCCAATCCCCGAGAGCCGAGCACTCTGCACCTTGGTGATTCTCTCAGCCAACCAAGACCGGTGAAGAAAAGATATCTCAAACCTGTCGTGGCCGAATCATATCCTCGCTCGGCTATGCGGCTGACAATGACGCAAATCAACGTCCGACAAGGAGCGTTCGAGTGCCACGTTCGTTGCATCACAAACAAGATCGCCAACTAATTGCAGTCCCCACCACATACGAGTGGTGAAGAACAAGCCTCCATGAGGCCCATGCCACCGGCCGCGACCTCTTAGCCTGCGCGCTTCTTCCCCTTCTCTCCCGCCAGCTACTTCGTTCATAATCCGTGTCAATCACGTCCAATTGTATGCTAAAACATGGTATTAATTATGCAGGTACTATTCAAAATGGAAGATGCAAGTCTCTGGTCTTCTCCGCATCGGGTCTGGGGCTGTTGGAACATTCGAAACGCGGTCGGTCCACCCGATATCCATCACGATATCCACCGCCAATGCCCCCACAGGGGCCCCCGAATCAGGGCTGGTTTACTTACCGCCTTGTCCTGTGTGACGTCTTTTCTTCATTTCTTGTAGTCCCGTTCGAGTGAGTCGAACTTGAACCTCTTTTTCTTATCGACACCACGGTCGCCTCGTGGGAGAACACCAGGACCTCAGCATCACGGTTCATACTGGAAAGCGCATCACTGAGCAACAGAAGGCGCTTGGATCCCTGAGATATCTGTTCTCGGATCTTTTGGGTCTTGACAGACCTTACCACATACCCGTCACAGCACAGCACAGCACAGCACAGCACAGGTCAGGCTGTTGCACTTACCGAACATATGTGGAACTGTTGGAAACTACTGCCGATCCCGGACAAGCTCCGCGAGAAGCTCGACCATATGGCCCGAGGCTCGCGGGAGGACGAGGGAGGGGACGGCAACTACCGGCCCTCGGCCGCCGACATGGCAGGTGAGAGGGCCGACGCGGCGCTGGAGGACGACCTGGAGGATGACAGCGCCGGCCCGAAGAAGGCCAAGAAGCACGGCAAGTCCTCCAGGGCGTCGGCCAGCCCGCGCCCCAAGAAGGCGGCGCGCCGGACCAAGCACGACGAGGAGGACGAGGCGTGGAAGCCGACCGACGTGGACATCGAGGACGAGGAGCTCGAGGTCGAGGAGATGGTCAACGACGACCTCGGGCCTCCCGAGCGGAAGCAGTCTCCCGCTGCCACCACGCCGCGCAAGAAGGCGCAGCGCCCCAAGAAGACGCCCCAGAGGACCAAGACGGATGACACGTACAGGCCGTCGGACGAGGAGCTCGAGGAGGAGGAGCTCGAGATGCAGGAGTCGATCAATGATGGGCTGCTCGGCGACGATCTGCAGGAGTCCAAGCCAAAGCCCAAGCCCAAGAAGAAGAAGTCGCCGCGCCGCAAGCAGAGCCGTGTCGATGATTCCTGGGACCCCGCAGCTGAAGAGCTCGCGGAGCTGGACGATGAGGACGATGAGGAAGACGAGGATGACGAGTACGTGGAAAGCGAGGACGAGGAGTCGAGGCCGAGCAAGCCGTCGACTACAAAGTCCTCCAACGGAAAGCCCAAAACGCCTAGGATCTCCAAGAAGCGACCTGCTGCGTCTCCCGACCCAACGAGCCCTACAGCGCCCAAGGTTGCTTCCAAGCCCAAGTGGCAGCTCACGTCGGCCAGCAACGAGAGACCTCCCGACTCCCTCGTCCAGGGCCAGAACTCCAAGGCACCGTTTACCTTTGCGGCGTACCGCGGCGAGGGTGCTTGCATGCTGGCCATGAACTGGAAGAACGGCACGCCCCCCGACGACTTTGTCGGCTTCGCCATCGAGTACCGGGAGCCCCAGTCCTCCGAGTGGCGCTACATCCCCAACTACCTGACGTTCCCGGGCGACGCCCCTAGGGAGGGCCCCGACGCCTACTCGAGCCGCTACGCGCCGCACCAGAGGTTCCGGTGGGTGCACTTCCCGTTCTCGGTCGAGGCCCCGGGCAAGTTCATCTACAAGGTGACGCCCGTCTTCATGAAGGGAGGCGAGGGCGACCACACGCTCAGCTACGGAGAGGAGCAGCAGGTCGCCATTGAGCTCATGGCCGAGACGTACCCCGGCAAGATGAACATTGGCTTCACGCGCGGCTTCGTCTCCTCCAAGGCCTTCCTCAAAAAGTTCGGCGCCGACGGCGTCAAGGATCTCCTGCCGCTCAAGGCCGACGACGGCCTCGACTTCAAGCCCAAGGACGCGGAGATGGAGGAGAAGGCGCTGACCTGGATGGGCTTCGAGGCGCGCGAGCTGGTCTACAGCGCGCTCGACGCGGCCATTGCCGACAGCACGGCCGAGGTGCGGATGCTGGCCTACGACTTCAACGAGCCCGAGATCGTCAGGCGCCTGCAGAAGCTGGGCAAGCGGGTCAAGATCATCATCGACGACTCGGGCTCGCACGCCAAGCCCGAGGACGCCGAGTCCAAGGCGGCCGACATGCTGCGCCGGACGGCGGGCCAAAACAACGTGCAGCGGCAGCACATGGGCGGCCTGCAGCACAACAAGGTGCTCGTCGTGGACGGCAAGAAGACGGCCATCGCCATTGGCGGCTCGACCAACTTCTCGTGGCGCGGCCTATACGTGCAGAACAACAACCTGGTGGCCATGCAGGGCGCTCAGCCGGTCAAGGTGTTCCGCGAGGCCTTTGACAACTACTGGGACCACCCCAACGACACGGACGGCTTCTACAAGACGGCGTCGTCGCAGTGGATGGACCTCGGGCTGGGCATCGACGCCAAGGTGACCTTCTCGCCGCACAGCTCGAGCGGGGGCACGCTGGACGGCATCGCGGCCGACATCAAGGCGTGCGAGTCGAGCCTGTTCTACTCGCTGGCGTTCCTGTACGAGACGCCGGGCGTGATCCGCGACGCCATCGAGAAGAAGATGGGGCAGAAGGGCGTCATGGTGTACGGGCTGTCGGACAAGTCGGTGGGCGGGCTGGACGCGCGCAAGAACGGCAACCCGCCGGTGGCGTACCCCGAGGAGCTCGAGGACGAGTCGGCGGGCGGGTCGGGCGCGCGCATGCACCACAAGTTCGTCGTCATCGACTTCGACAAGCCGACGGCCCGCGTCTACACGGGCTCGCACAACTTCAGCGCCGCGGCCGACACCAAGAACGCCGAGAACCTGTTCCTCATCCGCGACCGCCGCGTGGCCACGGCCTACATGATCCAGGCCGTCGCCATGTTCGACCACTACGAGGTCCGCGACCACGTCGCCAAGAAGAAGACGGCCGAGAAGAAGGGCGAGAAGCACACGGTCCACCTCCGGCTGCCCCCGTCCAAGAAGACCGAGAAGCCGTGGTTTGATCAGTACTGGTCCGTCAAGCAGAAGATCAACGATCGCGAGATGTTTGGCGTCTGAGGACGATCGTTGTCTAGCCCAGCGACGCGACTGCAGTAATCCATGTTTGTACTATACACGTAGTGTTCCATGATGTGAGATGTGCTTTATTCGTCGTTGAAGTGATATATGTAGTGTAACTTGATCAAGTCCAGCAAGATGACAGTGTAGGTATAGGTGGGTGGTCCTTGTACTAAGACCCTACCCCGCGCTGTCTCGGGCACAAACCTTGTTTGTCTCGGATACTTCCTCAACACTCCAGAAACAGAACACCTGAAAGACTAGGGGAGCTTGATTTATTTCCATCTCAATTTAGCAAGGGAAAGTATTCTATACACCTCCTGAATGTTCGATTAATAAGACTCATGCTCCCTGCATTTCTCAGAAACGCATGACTCGAGGGCTGGAAGCCATCGCCAGACCCCTGCTCGATCGTGCATATTTGTACCTCGGCATAAAGTAAGATCAATATCGCGGCCCGTCTGAGCCATGGGAACCCTCAACCGTCAGGATCTTGTGTTACCATCTGAGCAAACCTCTCAGTCACTATCTCATCTAGGTACAGGGCCCATCTCACCAGGATATAAAAGCAACACTCCACCGGCATGACTTCCTCCATCCGGCCCGAGTCCTCGCAAGAGCGCCTGTCGGCGACGTACTTTGAGTCGATACCGTGGTGCGCGGCGCGGCTGCGCTCCGAGTCGGAGCCCGTGTCGCACTGGCCGGTGCCGTGGGATCGGGACGGGGCTACCAAGCTCGGCGACCGCTTCTTCTCGACCACGCTCAACACGGAGCTGACGATTCCTCACTTTCTCTTCTTCCATGCCACGCAGGATCCCTCAACGCCCTCGAATGCGCTCTTGCCTGAACTGCAGGCCTTTTGTAAGTGAAGTTCTAATTCATGCAGAGCAATAATATTCGATGGGACCACATATATTGCCCGACGGTCTCTGTTCGCAATTCGTTAATACGTAGTGGCTCGGGTTTTATAGACGCAGCTCCTTGAATTCAAACCAATTGATGAACAAGACATGATGCTGACCATATCATTAGTGCACCTCGAGTCCGGGATAGGCGGCTATCCGGGCTATGCCCACGGCGGCTTCGTCTGTACGGCGCTGGACGAGATCACGGGGCTCGTCTGCACCCTGAACCGGTCCCGGGGCGCGCTGTTTCGGGGGCCCGCCATGACAGGATACCTGAACACGCGATTTCTGAAGCCGGTCCGGGCCCCCGGCGTGGTGCTGGCCCACGCCAGGATCACGAAATACGAGGGGCGCAAGGCGTGGGTGAGAGGGTGGCTGGAAGACGACGAGGGCGCGGTGCTGGCGGAGGCGGAGGCGGTTTTCATCAACCTGAAGACGAAGTTATAAATTTGAAGATTGAATCACAGGCCTGCATATGCGCAGGACCTCGGAAGGAATCCCGGCATTCGAGAATTTTATATGCATCATAAAGAGAGACGTACAATTTTTGGCATCAAGAAGGAAAAAAAATTGCAGCAGGCTCTAATTGCAACCCTCAGATCTTCTGGTTTCGGACAGATACGTCGAGCTTTGAGTCGAAATTTTGTATATATCACAAGAGTGTCTTTAATATGATCAACTTTGGTGTGGGAACGAGCTATAGTTTATCGCAGTGCATTAGTTTCGATTATCGCAAGATTGTACCACATTCCACGACTCCCTTGGCAGTTTGATTTCTTCTGCGGAGGACCTCGTAAGGAATTACTTCACCAGATCTGGGCAGTAGACAAATATCTTCTGAATATTCCAGGAAATGCGATAAATTGGGAAAATGCCAGCCATTCACCAGGTGCCCACAAGATGTCGACTGCCGACTTCCCATGTACGGTACACCCCACGCTAACGAGTGTCCGCAACCGCAGTCCCGGGACCACTAAAAAGACGACCCACTTTCTGTTTACCCTCGTCACGACGCGTCGCCGTTCGAACTCCTAATCCCCTTATCCAGGGCCGAGAGAAAGGAACAAGGATTTTGCATGTCATTTGCAATTCTCGAAAAGTTTGGTTCCTTCTTCTTTTCTTTTTGCTTGACTTATCAATTGCGATCAAGGGAATTTCGGGTTGATACAAGGAAGACCAAAATGGCGGAAGAGCCGGCCCTCCCCCGATTCCCGCACTGGGACTCGGGGTCGCAGAGCTTCAACGCGCGCAAACGCGTCCGCGACGACGCTGATTCCACTCAGGAGAGCCAGGCCTCTCAGCAGCAGCAGCTCTTCTTTGCAAACTCGAGCGACCCGGCCATGTTCTCGAGCGACGACGACCCCAACGTGGAGAACTACGCGCAGGGCCGGCACCGCAAGAAGCGCTACGTCGGGTCCTGGTTCCAGCAGCAGCCGGCCTCGGGGGACTCGGCCTTCAGCGAGGAGTCCCGACAGCATCTGCCCCGGCCCCCGAAGAGAGGCAAGCGCACCTTTGAGCGCCAGTTCGACAGCGGCGTCTGGATGGGCAGCGACGGGTCCACGGACCTGGAGCTCGACGAGGACCTGATGATGCCGCCGCCGCCGCCCTCGCGGCTGCCCCATCTCGATCTGAACAGGGGTCGCCAGGCCTTGGCCATCTCCAGGGCCGAGGAGCTCGCTCAGAATAAGATCTTTGACGCCGTGGAGAACGGCACCGAAGACGTTGATCTCTCGTAGGTTCTCTTCACAGATATACACACTACTTGCTCCTTTTTCATCTGTGATATGGGCCCTCAGGGGTCACTTTCAATTCAGCTCTCTGGATCTATCAGGGGGTTGAGTGAGGCTTCATTTTCTTCTTGATCTTGACACACATGTATCTCTGTGTGTTCATTCATACCATGTACATGTAGTCCCGTTGTGTCTTCTCATCTCAAGCCTCGAGTTCAGCCGTAGGCATTGGCAGCTTTCAATTCTTGTAACCATACTCCTGGATATCATACACGCACACATGTCATCACCTGGTATTCTTGTGATACTTTATTGACAGGTCTACAGATCAATGAACCTCGAGACCCTATCAAACGCCACTGTCGCGCCACTGTCAGAACTCGCATGCATCCCGACGGTCGCCGAGGGCGTGCCGTTCGAGCACAAGGATCCCTCTCTCAAGATCTACCTGAGCCAGAACCCTCTGAACAGGGTGCCGGGCGCGTTGTTCAACCTCGAGTTTCTGACCTACCTCACCCTCCGCAACGCCAAGCTCACCGAGATCCCGCCGGCGATTGGCAATCTCCGCAATCTTCAGACCCTCAACATATCCCTGAACAAGCTCAGATACCTGCCCGGCGAGATTCTGGACCTGGTCTCGTATCCATCAAAGCTCAAGACTTTGATGCTTCACTCGAATCACTTTTACTCATTTGCAGGCGACAATTTCAGTCGCGAGACCGAAGCTCCCAAAAAGCCTTATGCGGTCCAGCATCAGCTCGTACCCAGCGGCACGGAAGAGTCGGAATGGACGAACCCGGACGACGTATTGTCTCTTGGTGAGAGGTTTATTGAGGATGAAAATTCCACATTAAAGCTGTGGCTGAACCGGGCAGACGGGCTCGCAGATGACTCTGCATATCCCGAGATCGCTAGGCATCGAAACTGGACATGGCGTGCCAGGATCGTCGCCAGGACGCCGGTGCAATTCGAGGACAGCCGAGGAATCGTCATGTCAAAGTACCAACTGCCCGACCACAAGACGACGAGCCCCGGCGCGGAGCTCGTCACCGAGGATCTGGCACACGCCCCGAGCACGCCGCCGCCGGTTTCGTCAGGCAAAACAGGCAAGGCGAGCCGGGTGCCCTCGCTGCTGGAGCTGGCGCTCAAGTCCTGCTCCCGCACCACCCAGCTGCCGCACCTGCCGTCGTATCTGCCCGAGGACGCGCCCGCACACCTGCCGGACGTGCTCCGCCGCATCGCCGCGCAGGCCGAGGCCAACGCCGACACGGGCGACCTGCCCTGCTCCGAGTGCAGGAAGCGCGTCGTCGTGCCCGTCGCGCAGTGGATCGAGTGGTGGCAGCTGCACAAGCTCCGGTTTCACTCGGAGATTGTCTTGGGGTCGACCATCTTTGACAACAACGGCACCGTGCCGTTCCTGAAGAGGGCATGCTCGTACGCGTGCCTGCCAGAGGCCACGGAGTCGGGGGCGCTGCTGCCCAGGACAGTGCGATTCTGCCTCCAGAAGGAGGAGAGCTGATGGAGTTGCTCTCCTGTCCCTTGCATTTGTTAGGAGTTTTGTAGCGGGTTTTGTTTGATCATTTTTGGGAGCCTGTACATACATACTCTGTAAATGAGAACTTTGTATGATGTCGATAGACACATGCGTCCAACATGAACCAAGCGTTTCCCGGGGTTAAACTTGCGCTCCTTCGTACAAGGAAAAGAACGGCTGTCAGATCCTAGTCAAGCTCCCAACAAAGTGATACATGATACCAAGCTCACCTCGGCGGATCCAGGGTGGCAATTTAGAGCTGCGTCAGTCCATTGTTCAGTCATATTTTCTCCAGAGCCATTAGACTTGACGCGAAGTAGTGTGGCCAGTAAAGTAAAGAGATGCAGAAATTCAGGCGAAGACCGCCCGCAGAACATTCGTGATTTTCAAAACGAGCGTCATATGGTGATGAATTTTCTGTATTGTAGAAGCCGGGCCGCGAGCTCAATTTAGAGTAGGCGCTGTACCTAGGGGTTTCCGGTTCTCGTCCCATCACCGGCCAACTGAAGCTGTATCAGTCTGCTGAATGCCTCTCATTTTTTTGGCCAGTGCTCAGTCGAATCTGAGATCTGGTCTTTTCGATCAAAGTGGCCTTGAAGCGTCCCATCTTCCTATCGGGTAATTCTCTCCCGCGAGTCGACATTGCCGTCCTTGAGGGTTGCAGCATGGCAAAAAGCCGCTGTCAACATTCTACACATTCTGTGCCTTGTGCAAGAGCTCCTCCTGTACGATTGTGATGATATTACTCCCAGTCGTCATCTTCATCGTCGTCGACTGTAGCATGTCTCAGATTTCCGCTTCTAATTCCGGTCTTGCCCATTAGCTTCTCTTCCTTGGCGTCTTCGGCATCTCGCTTCCGCTTGACAACTCTCATGTCTTTCTCCCCGACGGCGCCTACTTCAACCAGTAGGTTGTCGATTTCCATCATGCTGATGCGAACACCTCCCACCGTCATAAGTGTCACAATCTGTTTGATAATGTCGCCGTTGCGGTACACCAGAATGGTGGGACAGTTCTTGTCCGGGTAGTTCTCAATGGCTTTTGCTGCTTGGATCTCGCAGAACTTGACATCGCCATATTCTCTTGCTGCTTGGCGGAAGAGGTCCGACAAGACCCTGGACTCGATGTTGGTGCCCATGGAAGACGTCATGTTGACAAAGACGGGTCCATTCTTGGAGGCATCAGTGACCGCCCGCTGGTAGTCTGGTTTCGATATCGGGTAGACACTGCCATGTACGGATTTCTTGGTGAGGTTGTTGAGTTCCTGCATCCTCTTCTGCTTGTACGACTCGAGAAACATCTCATCCTCGAGGTCTTCCAGCTCGTCAAGCTCGTCAATGTCCTTGCCTTCCAGTCGGTTCTCGTGTGCTATCCTCCGGCCTTCCAGGATGGCCTCTTCGATCATGGGAGTGGGAGACGGCGGCTTCTCGGGGATGACTCCATGTTTGCGCAGGATCTCGTTCCTGTACGGTTTGTGCAATCAGCACCCAGCCTTGTGCCAAGGTGATAGTAGCAGCCCTGCTTACCATTCCGTGTCGGCATTGGGGTCGTCAATGGGGACAGCAATGCGCTGCTCTGAAGGCGCGGCCATGATGAAAGGTTTGCGCGCGAAAAGGGTACGACTCTGAGTTTGAGGCAAGGGTGGAAGCGCAGTCGAGGCCAGATAAAGGAGTCGTACAACGTGTCTCGGATCCTATGAGGGTCTCCGCAGTGCCTCTCCTGTTTGGTTTGTTCTCGAATTCTTATGCCTAATGGATGGGCTTGTTCGTTGTATGGAGCAACCTACCTACATTACCTAACCTAGGCACCGGGAATCTGCCCCGCGACGGACCCTGACTGAGATCATAGGTCGGGGATTAGCTGTCACGCTAAGTGGGCAAGTACATGAAGATTGTCAGCAAGCACGCGACAGGTCTCGTGAGAAAGGGGGTTGGGGGAATGTGTTTATTGGTATGATTCCGAGGTTGGGGCGTGCAACAAGGGGTGGGAAGTCTTGCAGATTGTTCGCCACGAGTTATTGCATCCCGTTGTTTGCAAAGGATATCCGCCATGTGTACAATGGATATCATCACAGGCAGGAATGCATGGTAGCATTGAACAATGAGGAGTCTCATTGCTCTAGGGCACTTGTAATTGGGTGCATCTGCCCCGCCCCAGCTGGAGGCAGCTGCGCTGAGACTTGGCCCGACTTGGGTGCAGGCACTTTCCAAAAAGGAGCACGGACAAAAAGGTCCCCAATGGCCAGTAGCGAGCCCTAAGCCCTCCCTTCCACTAGATCGGATTTGTGCTGGCGCCTGAGAATCTCGCCTCTGGACCAGTGGAGCTCGTTGCAACAAAAGTGTCCTGGGCCGAAAATTCGAACTTTTTGACTTCACACGATCTCCTTCCCCTCACATCTATCGACAGCGAGCGCAAATCTGCCGCCAAATCTCCATCCAGATTTCCATCAGTCAATAACGCAGTCCGCGTCGATATCGATCAAATTCCAAACTTGCACCACTTTTAGTCAAAATGGTAAGTCGAAGCAAGAACTGCGATACCGACCGCCAGTCAATTTTCCCGGGGTCCGAAATGCTCGCCCAAGCAGCCATCCAAAAAAAATTTGCCACGACACCACGCCCTCAGTCTATGACATCGACGACATTTCGAAACATCAATTGGGGGAACATTGCAAGGAAACGGGCACGACTTGAGATGGGAAACGCGACGAGACACGACATGACTGATGAGGACGCTGCTTGACGGGGCTCGGACCACGGACGCGACATTTCGATCACGCTTTGCAGGCCGTGATGCTGACCGAATTTCTCTTCCAGGTTCTCGCCGTCGATCTCCTCAACCCCAGCCCGGCTGCCGAGGCTAAGAAGCACAAGCTCAAGGTACGACATCTGCACCGGCTCCTCGAGCACCTGCCGCCGTGCCGTCGCTGACATTCATAACCCATTAGGCTCTGGTTCCTGCCCCCCGCTCGTTCTTCATGGACGTCAAGTGCCCGGGATGCTTCACCATCACCACCGTCTTCTCTCACGCCCAGACCGTCGTCATCTGCCAGGGTTGCACCACCGTTCTGTGCCAGCCTACCGGTGGTAAGGCCAGGCTCACCGAGGGCTGCTCTTTCCGCAGAAAGTAGATGCTTTCGCTCTACTTTCCTTTGTGTTTTGGGCAAAAGGTTACGACATAATGGTACAGCTCGGACATCTGCAGAGCTCTCTCACGATGGTATTGGCGCATTAGAAAAATCGGACATCATGCATGTCCCCTGGACATAACCGACGACATCATCCGCATGCAGATAGACGATGGAGTACCAAAAGAGATCCTCAATACAAAAAAGGGGCGTTTTGGGGTCCTGATATCTCGCATCACCGCATCTCGTTTCATCACGACTACTTTTTTTGATTTTTTCTCCCTCTTTTCGGTCATGTGTAAGGGAAGGTCACATCAATGCGGTGGTTTTCCGCATGATTGGGTGGATAGCTGAGACAGCTCTTCCGCATGAGCGGCCAAGAATCCAATTCCACTCGGATTCGCGGTCGTGAGGACGTGGAACGCCGATTGAGGATCGCTATACCCAGCAGTGCTTAGGTTTCACTGTGATCTGCGAATTCATTACGTTCCACAACTGAATCTTCTTTGCGCCCAGGTGACTTGAACTTGTGTCCTTCTGAGCCAAGGTTATATTCACGGAAAGATGTCGAAATGCTTCATGTTTTAGTTTGCTCTGCCAAGAACTGCCTTGCCATCGACTGCCAGTAACCTGCCGGTTCCCGTAGTTGCCGCCGACTTGTTCATACATGACCGGCACGGTAAGAGCGTAACGCAATTGTGCTTGAGACTGTAGTCAGGCGCGTTTGATGTGCTACAAAATGATCTTGGTCCGTTAGTATCTTCTTGCATCAATTCGCGGAGCTCTGACGACATCGATGATCTGCGCGACTCGGTAGATAGCATAGAACACTGATTTGTGTAAGGCATCATGATGTTCACAGCAGAGGAAGGAACTTGACATAAGCTCAGCCAGTATGTATCTCTTGGGTATTACTCAATGGACCTCGAAGCAACTGCTTTCCATGGATGTCTCCCTAGATCCCATTTGCTGTCTTTTTTTTTTCCCCCGAAGCTCATCATAAGCCGCGCGTTATATGGCAAGATGCATCCTGCTTCCAACAATTAACTCGTCACCATTGGGATCCAGACCTATCATTTTGGAATAGGAAGTTAAGTCACTGGTCAAACTTTTCATTCTGAATTATGGGTAGCCATTGATGACCTGCATGAATATGGTAGGTATCAAAGAAGGAATCCTGCGTTCCGTCCTGTCGATTTTGACCAGCACAAGCACCACGACGACCCCCATGCCCACACCATCGACATTCCTCCGATCGCAGGGACCAACCAACGTGCCCGACGGAACGACGCTGTTCAACCAGCCGATCATCGCCGGCTTCGACGAGTAGAGAGCATCGCGACCTTCGACACCCTAAACGGTCTACTCTACATCGACGGCGCGGCGGCCATCTAGTTTGACTCGGCAAACGACATCACCGCTGCGAGTTACTTCCCATGCCAGTACGCGATCGTCTCGGTCAAGGGGAGCGCGCGCCGACGCTCTCGTGCAACTACAACAGCATCACGGTGTTCCAGACGGACAAGGCGGCCAGGCTCGACATCGGCCCGAGTCTGAGTCCTGGCTATTCCGCCGTGACTATGCTGGTCAACACTGGCGTATGAGTTTCGTCTACGGGACTAGATTAGAGCAAAGGGATCGTATCTGATATGATGGAGCTCAAGACTGACTGATATTGCATGGATGGGCTCTCTGGTCATTGCATTGTCTCAATCTATATCATTCAATTACTATGTAAACATGTCGAGTCTACCAAAACGGTTTGGACTATCTTATTAGATAAACACATTCGTGGAAAAAAAAAAACCCCCCCTGATTATTTGTTGCTGCATATCGTGTCACGGCTCCGGGAAATTCAAGTTACTTTCCACATCGAATATTCAACCGCTGCACCCTCAAAGATAAGGCATGCTGAGAGTTCCTGCTATATTAATGCTTAGGCCATGCAGTAGGGTTAAGGTTGATTCTCGCGCAAAAACCGCCCTCGCGAACTGTATTTCCATAAGGCAATAATGTCTTCTTAACACTCACAGTAAGAAGATTTCGATAGTCAAGGCGATCGAAGAGATGCCATTGCGGCCAAATTCGTCGGCGAAACGACCTGTCCACCAAATATGATCAGAGGAGATCAAGCTTCGAAGACTTCTTTCTTTTCCGCAGCCAAAGGTGCCCAAGATGGACCGATTTCATTATGGTAGATTCTTTTTTATCATGGAGCAGGAGAAAATGCATGTGCTCAGCCTTCATTACAGAGTGCTGCGGGAATGTTTAATTCTGGGGCCGAGTATACTCTGCAGATCGCCGAACAATGGAGTCGAAGGAGACTGGCATATGTCTTGGCTGTTTCTCTTTTCTTTCTCACGGGATCAATGCTCGCACAATTGGATGGTATCAAGCGCACAAAGTATGGAAGCAAAAACCAAGTTACTGTTTATTTCAGAAAATGACATTGATATATCACTCAATTCATGTGCCTATCTACACCACAAGTCGCGCCTCAATGATAAAGTTTCAAGTTACCTGCCTACAAGATATACTTCGCTCAATACGTAGTATCAGCTGGCTTCCAAAAGGTCCTAGTGGCCCATCTCCTCACAACACCACCAAAGAAGTACGCCGTAATCCCCAGACCAGACAAGACGCCACAGATGATGGCAAAAATGTTCATCGCGCCGTTGTATCCGGTGAGGCTGATGGGCGGAACGGTCGAGTAGCTGAGCCCGAACGAGATGAACCCGCGGCCCGCGCAGATGAGCAGCAGCAGCGGGCCGGCGCGCTCGGGGAAGCTGTCCACCAAGTTGGCTCCCAGGAAGGAGAAGTAGCCCAGGTGGTACAGTGCCACGATGGTCATCCACGACCACTTGTTGGGGAATTGGCCCGCCTGGCCGTACAGGACGCACGAGATGACCACGGCGACGGCGGGGATCGCGAGCACGATCAGGCGGTATTCGGGCTCGAATATGCCCTTTCGCCACCTGCTCATGAGCTTGACGACGCGGTCGGACCCGTAGCCCAGCAGAGGGACCATCATGACACAATCTAGTACGTGCGCAAGCTGCACCCAGCCGAGATCGGCCGAGGTGAAGGAGTAAGGGGGCGCCATGAGGATCTGCGCAAACGCCGAGGCCTGGTAGACGTAGACGCCGAGGAACGCGCCGTTGAGAACGACCAGCCAGAAGATAGTCGGAAGAGCCAGGCCGAGAGCCGTGTCCTTGTAGAAGAGCAGGCACGCCTTCCAGTCGGGTCGGCCGTGGAAGACCTTCATGTCGTGGCGCCAGGTCCGCGGGCCAAACTTTTCAGGCTGCAGAACGTGGTTCTGCGCCGTTGTCACACGGAACGGGAGTTCCCGACCGCCCTTGGCGACCGAATCCCCGTTCTCGTCGAGATGCAGGTGGACTTCGCCCTCCATGGCATCCTCGGGACGTTCGAATTTGGTCTCGACGACAAAGAAGAAGGCCATGATGAGAACGACACCGTTTATGATGATAACGATTCCATACCACCAGCCCAGACCGATTGCCGGGACAATGTAGACTGTTGCGACGAAAAAAAGCAGCAGTACCAACTGTCTGCACACCTACCAGGCCACTTTGCTTCCACGCTCATGAAGAAAGTGAATCTCTTGCACAATCATGGGTGCCAGTGCCTCGGATTGACCGGCTGCCATGCTGAAGACGTCGCGGCCAGCAATGTGGCTAGAGAGCGACTTTGAACACGCACACCAGATACCAGAAGCCACCAGGAGCACCATGGACAGCAAGAAGACGGGTCGGCGGCCAATGGCAACACAGAGGGGCATGGCGATCAAATTTCCAATGCCCATGAAGAGTGTTGGGTATGTCAACAAATCTGTCGCCTGGGCCTCTTGTCCGGGATACGGCGCCGAGTCCCGAGGTCGTGGCAACGGCAAAGGCGGAGTAGACACCGACGATGAAAATGACCATGAATTTTCGCCATGCTGGGAGGTTCAAAGGATCTGCGAGTCAAATGTTATCAGTGGTGAAGTCCACTTAGGTGTAAAGAGATACTGATAGGAGTGCAATTACGTACCTTTCGGGTCCGGGCTTGGCGTTGGGATCAGCACGACGGTATTCTCGTCTAGCAGTCGGACGGTGCCGGCGCCGTGAGGGCCTGGGACTCGGGGTTCTCTACCCATCTCGACGGTTTCGATCGTTTCTGCCTCCGCGGCGGAGGCTTTTGGATCTTTGCTACCCATTTTCTCTCCGACTAGCTCGTCAAGCGGGCTGGTCCTTATACGCCGTGAATGTGTCGTGGACAAGAGATACGACACGACCCAAGTCGTCAGTTGATACAAGCAAAACGACAGCGATATGAAAGACGCGTCAACAGATAAGTCCGCTCAGAGGTTTATGACACCTGCTGCTTTCGGTCCCTCCCTCTGGTCTATCGCCAACAGCATTGCGCGTCTCCAGTCAGGGCACATGGAGAGTCTTGTACTTATCCATCATCAACATATTCTACCTTGGCCATGGCAGCCAGACATGATGTTTGGGTTGCGTTTAGAGGACGACGTTATCCCCTACCTAGATGCCCCCACCCATCCAGAAGAAAAGATGCCGATGGACGAGATGCCGTGTGGTCATATGACTGTCCAATCACAGTGATTCCAATTGAGTCGCTGTACCCCGCAAATGGGAGCCTGCCGGCCAGGGCCTCTTACTGGTTTTCAGCTGGTTTACAAGGGGTTTAGATGCAAGTTAGCACAAGTTAGCGTCGCCTCCTCCACACTCGGTCACTGTGGGGGGATGGGTACCGGATTTGGGGTCACGAGCCGACCCCGGAACCTAGGTACCAGGTAACCTAGTAGTGATATAATTGCTGGCCAGAACCCCAGTTTCAGTGGTTTTCGGCACGGCATCTCTGTCGTCTGCATACTGCAACGCACGCGCACCATTGGCCGTTTCGGCATCTTATTTTATACACATCGTATGTTGCCGTTGCCGTCAGCCTCTTACCCCAGATTTTGTCTTCTCGTTGCGGCGATCCCGACAGCCTGCTAGGCCCTTCATTGGGGCCGACGCACCGGGGTTGGCATACCCAGTATACTGTATACGCAAGGTACCTCGACTACTACCTAGGTAGACTATACCACCTCCAGCCCATCCAATAATGCCCCCTTCGCCTGTCGCTGCCGGCAACTCCAATCCCAACCCGGCATCCCCTGAAGCCCCAGCCAAGCGCCGGAGGCTCAATTTTGCTTGCAATTATTGCAGGAACAGAAAGTCCCGGTGCGATGAGCAGAAGCCGTCGTGCCGTGCCTGTCTGACGGCGGGCATCCCCTGCGTCACCGTCGACAAGCGCCGGCCTGGAGTGTCCATCACGCGGCACGAGGCCGGCGCAACTCCGAGCGGCAACGACAGCTCGCAGGGAACAACGGCATCGTCGACTCCGGCTGTGCAGGCGATCTTTCGGCGAGCCTCACTTATAGATGCCGCACCAACAGAGCCATTCCCGGCTCTTACACCGGCACCACAGCGCAGAAGACCCATTCCGTGGTGCCTCTAACATCCCGTTCGGCAAATGAACAGCAGGAAGACGGCAATGTCGGCCGGCCTTGGAAACCTCCCAGGCGTGTTCCGGATGGCGGTACAGACTTTGTTGCCGATATGGATGCCGAGACAGATCATGTCACTCAGGCGCCAAAGTTCTCTGGCCCTTTGCCTATGATGAGGCCCAGTTCGGGCAGCTGCACATTGGAGCTCTTGACAGACTGGTTGGATCTTGCCTTCATCGCCTTGGTATCAGGAAACGCCTCGGCCCTCTTCTTGCGCCGGCCGAGTCGCATCTGCCCTTTCAGCAGCCGATGCTTATACAGGAGCCGCCGCCGTTCCCAGAACCTGCTACTTGCCAAGAATTACTGTTTTTATACCTGGAGGAAGTCAACGCCGTATTCCCCGTTCTGGATGCGGCCAAGACTGGACAGATGTTGGATGCCGCTTTGCAACTCGGTCCCGCGCAGTTTGCGCATGAGCACGGCTTCCTGCCGCTGCTGCTGATATATGTGGTGCTCGGCCTCGGTGCACTCAGTCACGAGCGGAAAGAATGGAGAGACTACTCGGCGTCGAATCTCGACTTCTGCAGGAGTTTTGTCGGTCACATGATTGGATGGAACACGATACAGGCGGTCCAGTTGATGTTTCTCATATCGCTCTGCCTCAAGAGTCACGATCAGATCTCAGCGGCATGGTCGGCCCTCGGCTTGTGCGTGTCCATGGCCATGCCCCAGGGATTGAGTCGCCCCGGTCCTCCACCGCGGCGAGGACAGCCCCATCACCCGGTCAACATGATCAAACACCATCATGAAGTTGACAGGTTGCGCACATGGAGGTGCATTTACTGCTTCGAGCGCATATTAGCCTTCGAGCTCGGCCGGCCTCCCCTGATCCCGGACGAGAGCTGCCAAGAGCTGGACCCGGGACGCTGGTCTTTCTCAACAAACGGGCGCAGCCGTCCGCGGCCTTCTTTCCGACATATTCTTGGCACCTTTGCCGATATTGTCGGCGAGATCAGTCGACTGGCCACTCGCTCTAGGAATACCGAGGAGACTGCTGGCAGTAGTGGCATTGATGGCGCTATCCGAGACAAGGTAAAGACGATTGGCGAGTCGTGCTCCAAGATGCTTATATGGGCTGATGAACTGCCAGACGAGTACAACTATGTTACACAACTCATTCCAAGAAACTATCTTTCCGTGCTGACATTCCTGTAGACCCCGGTCGGATTTTATATACGACCCCGGAAGCTTTCCCTTCACTTCCTTTATCGCACTGCAATATAGCCAAGCGTAAGTGATGGCTGCAATCGTAAAACTAAGCTTTGTATGAATAGGATCTAACGTGACTAGCCTGCTCATGCTCATACGAAACAGTCTCTTGGTCAGTAACAAGGCTATACAGCTAGCCATCGATACTGTGGCACCCGGTACGCCCTGGGAGCATGTCATCCGCAACGGGCCCACCCTCGCCATTGACTCGGCCAGGCGGACAGTGCAACTCCTGATCGAGGCGGCCGACTCTGACATGAAGCCTCTTCTGCCCTCGATATCTGTGCCGCTGCATGCGCTGTACATCCTTTCGGTCAACATTATCAGGAATCCAAAGTCCAGAATGGCCAAGTCGGATCTCAATGTAAGCCAGCAATCCTGTTCAGATCTGGCATCTTCCTCCCTTCTCCCCGACAAACAAAAGACGGACTAACACACTCTCAAGCTTATACACGATGCGGCCGATTTTACCAAGCAGCACCACGAGCTCTCCACAGCAGATCGCAAATTACACATCTTCCTCGACAAGCTCGGCCTGCTCCTCAACAAGATCATGTCTTCGACCTTGGCCAACACGCCGCGCATCATAGCGGCGCAGAGAGCCGGGGCGGCCACCACCACACAAGCCGGGACTACGATTCCCCACCCGCAGCACCACGCCGTACCCGACGACGCAGATCCCCAGCGCCAGGCCCAGCCGGTATCCTTCGAGCCGCCGCCGTCGTACGAGCACATGGACATGGGCAGCATGGACTTTGGCGCCGCGTTTGGCGAATCGCCGGCCATATCCCTCGAGTCGATGGACGCCGGCTTCTCGCCCGAGGTCAGCATGATATCGGCTGGGACTGGGTGGATTTTACGCAGCTTTTTCCAGAGAGGTTCTCCCAGCTGGTTAGAAATATCCAGACTCAAGGGCAAAACATCTCGACTCAGCAATACAGGTCGACCACGATGTCCCGATTACCATGCGAGGTGGCGCTGTTCTTCGCGCGGACGTCTATCGTCCCCCGCCTCCGGCCGATGGCGAACCTCCCAAGAAATTCCCAGCGATATTGTGCTGGTCGCCCTTTGGCAAAAAGTTCAACGGACTGATGTCACTCTCTCTGATGACGCCGTGGGATCTGGGTATCCCGTCCGGCACTCTTTCCGGCCTCGAGAAATTCGAAAGCATCGATCCTGCCACCTGGGTCCCTCGGGGCTACGCTGTAATCAACATTGACAATCGTGGTGTTGGCGATAGCGATGGTACAATGGTCATAATGGGAAGCCAGGAGGCGGAGGATGGATACGATACCATTGAGGCGCTCGCAAAGCTTCCTTGGTGCGACGGCACCGTTGGCCTCGCTGGCAACTCTCATCTCGCCATTGCGCAGTGGTTCATTGCAGCACTCCAGCCTCCAAGTCTGAAGGCTATTGCACCTTGGGAGGGATGTGGCGATTTGTACCGCGAGAAGTTCGCCCGAGGTGGAATCTATGCCGGAGACATGTTCGACCATCTCATTGTCAAGTATATGCTCAAGGGTCGAAACGGCATGGAGAGCTTCAGGGAAAGTTTGCCCAGCAGCCCCTGGCCGATGCTTGGTGGAATGACAAGAGACCCGACATGACGAAGATCAAGGTACCCACGTATATCACCGGCACATGGACAAACACGATGCACGGCATGGGTGCCATAAGGGGATGGCAAGATGTCGACAACCCGAATAAATGGCTCCGGTGGCATGGGACTCAGAAGTGGTACGACATGTACGGTAACAAGGAGGGAATGGACGAGCTGATCCAGTTCTTTGATCGGTATCTCAAGGGCACTAAGAACGGATGGGAGAAAATTCCCAAGATCCGCCTTGCAGCCCTGCAATATGGACAGAATGATCCCATCGAGAACATTGTGGAGGAGGAATATCCTCCCAAGAGGACAGAGTACAAGGAGTTTTACGTGACGCCAGACCACAAGCTCGATCTACAACCTCCCAAGGACACCTCGGTGCTAAGTTACAACTCTGAAGCAGATGACTCCGTTTCCTTCACCTACACGTTCGACAAAGAGGCCCTACTCCTGGGTATGCCTGAAGCCGTCGTGTACATGTCCTGCCAAGACTTGGATGACATGGACGTCTATGTGTCTATCGAGAAGCTGTATACTTCTGATCAGCCCATGATCAATCTCAACATTCCATGTAAAGGGTTGCCAATCAAGTCGTTTGAAGAATTCAGCCCCGAGCAGAAGACTGAGGTTGTCACATACAAGGGGCCGGTTGGTGTTCTCCGCGCTTCACACAGAGCCATTGACGAGAGCAAATCGATACACCCGAACTGGCCCTACCACCCTCATGAGAAGGAGGAGAAGATCGAGCCTGGCACGGTGGTACGTCTTGACATTGGAATCTGGGCGACGGGCATCCAATTTGAGGCGGGTGAAGGCTTGCGGGTGAGCATAAGCGGTAGAAGCCATGCCGTCAGCAACTTTGGAACGTTCGACCATGTCAAGAACAAGGGAAGGCACACTGTCCACTTGGGAGGCGAATACCCAAGTCATGTCGTCTTACCATTCATATGAAAGTCCAAAGTAAAGAGTAAAGGAACTTCTCTTCATACAGGGACAGGCAGGATACCATTGATAGATGGAGATACCAAGAGAATATTTGTTGCTGAAATCAGATCTTCACGCATTCTCCTGGTACATATCGCTGATTTTTGTGAATTGAAAGTACAGAGAGAAAGATTTTGCACCAGTCCGCCGAGTGGTCAGAGTGCGCCTTCCTCCCGAGCCACAGACAGCGACCAGCATCAATGCTAGTTGCTCTTTGCCAAGGGAAACAACCACCCATACCTGTGACACTTTCCCAAGTCCGCAAATTCGGGCAAACCTTCATCGTCGGTATCCAGAAGCGATAACAGCGGGTAAACACCAGCCTGCTTCGTCAACTGTTGTACCTGTCCTTATCAGATGTATGAAACACCCATTCAGCACTATCTTCAACACGGCGTTTTTGGTTAGCACCACAGTTCAACAAGACCCGTGAGTCTATACTATTAGGATTATTAACATGCTGCGCCGCAACTCGACCAAATCTCAAGATCTGCCCCGCCGAAAGTCCACATCATCGGTCAAGAATGTTCAGCTCGTACATCTCCACCCGGACACGGCAGAGCATGATGCACAGAGTGCCGCCGTGCAGGCTTTTCTTAGGGCTCGAGATCGTGCCTCAAACAACGTGGCATACTGGCCGCCCCCTCGATCAAACGAACGCTCGGATCTTAGACGCAATCGCAGCTCCCCAGAACGACATCGTGACAAAGAACCAATCCGTAGACAGCAAAGCGTCCGATTCGTCCAACCCAAGGGCTCTACGTCACGGCTTGGGGAGAGTTCAGTGCCATATACACCCTCGAGACAAGGATATGGCAGATCTCGTGCGAATACAAGTACAAGTCAGAGCCAAGCAGGTCGGTCACAGTCGACACAATCACAGAGCAATGCTTCTACTTCTGGCATGGTGTTTGCTCAGAAAGACACGGCAGGTGATCACATCAGCGCACTTCTCGCCGGGGAGGAATATTACACACCCGAAGATAATATCGCTTCCTTGCCCAGCTCCTATAGTCGGCTGCGCAAATCTAGATCCATGTACACGGAGTCGGAGTCGGGCGTTCCATCAGGTGTGTAATTTCAAAATGTTAAAAGTCCAAGCTGAGGCTGATGATAAGAGCTTATAGAGAATCGCCATAATTCGCAAGGCTTGAGAGCTTCAAGGTCGATGGTGTTCTTGAGATCCAGACGGGGAGCTTCCAACGTATCAAGTAACAACAATGTGAGATCGCCAACCACGGCGGAGACGGATTATATCGTAGCATCAGCTATACCACGCCTTGCAAGATCTCAATCATCTGCACAGTTGCACTCGAAAATAGCCCGGTCCGACAAGGTCTTCAAAAAGACATTACGAAATACTAGTGACGGCGCCGTCTTGCCACGTGCCGAGGGCACGAAACACGGTAGCTTGCGATTGAAAGCACGCCAGGTCTCTCAAAATTTCAAGCACAAGTTGAAAAACTTCTTCGGCACAATGAGAAGTGAGACTGATGATACAGGATTCCCACCCCAGCAAGTTGAAGCCCGTAAGACCTATGTGACAGAGATCAAGGACGCGGCCCATGACACCGAGGAGGATCATTCAGATGGCATGCGCAAAGAAACAACGACTGTCTCTCGTGTCAGCTCAGGGATTCCATCGTTTCACAATATCCCTTTGGAACAACAATTGCAGTCTCAACAAGGCAGTCTTGAAAGCCTCCATAGCGAAGGAAGGGCTTCAGACGAAAGATCGAGAGTCACCAGCTGGTCTAACTCTGATGCGACAACTTGCGGCACTGCCACCAGCTCCCAGGCCGAACAAGGGAAACAACGATTATCTGTCATCAAGGAGAATGGTATCAATCATGGATCATCTCATCGGCGACGTCCTATTTTCAATCACTGGACGAAGATGCCGGAATACGTCGGCGAAGCAACTTCCAACACGAGCACTTCGCCAAGTAATGTTCAAGGTCAACGGTTATACTCAGCTCTCATGAAGCGAAATACTGCAGACGTCTCCAAACAAGAACAGAGCTCGCATGGCAAAGTCCGAAAGGGCCACCAAGCCTTTTTTAAGCCAGACCTCGTCCCCACTCGAGGGAGCTCTAGATCCGTCTCTTCGACAGGAACAATGATAATCAACCATACCACAACATTCGAGCCACAGTGTAACATTACCAATATCACACCATGTATTCCAGCTAAGCATAGCCCGGAACCAACGGACGATCCTTTCGTCAGTTCCAAGAAGAAGCAATCGGGAGCAAGTAGTTCGGTCAATGATTCATCATCTTCGACGGTAGGGGCTGGACGACAGAGACTTTCGAATCTTTCAAGCCGATCACTTACAGATTCAGAGCTTAGAAAGGGGGCGTCTCCAACGAAGACGCTATCGACACGGAGCTCAGCCTTCTTTGGAAGCCCCGAATGTCACTTGTTCCGGACGAGGAGCCCTTACCGACGCGCTGTACGGGGATCAATACAAGCAGCTGCTGAAGCCTCGCCACCCAAATCTCCTGCAATCAACCCTTGGAAGATGTCGCTGCCCACAGTGCGTATTCGCCGTCCAAGCACCGAATCCGAGAACGACCAGAAGTTGGCCTACGATGAAAGCATTTATTCCACTGACGTGGAACATGTCGAAGTGTCGCATAATACCAATAATTCTGTTCCGAATTTTCCAAAGACCCAAGAGAGGCATGGTTATGCGACGATCTTTCTCGATCCGCCAAAGTACCAAAGTCCCAAGGCCAGTCCTGCCCATCGAACCGCATCGTCAACCAGTTCAATCGATTGGAAGTCGTGGCTGTCTGCAAATATGTCAGAAATTGACGCAAAATGGTCAAATCCGGAACGTTCTCAGAGTAAAGAACCAGGCAGCAGTAATATTGACCACCCAAAAGGATACGGCCATGTCCGCGAACAAGCACAAATCGATGGCGAGGAAGAGGAGAACATGAGTCCTGATTGCAAGCTTGAGATCCCCCATTCGGCCAATCAAGTCCCCTGTGTCATCAAAGGCGATTCTGAGAGAACAGCGAAGCAGTCAGGCCATAACAGAAATAATGGGCACATACATACAACCTTAGCCGTAAAGGCAAGACTCGTCGCAGCATCACGACTCCCTGTCTGCAACAACATTCTGCGATCAACTCCTTCTTCAGCTCAGTCGAAGACGAGCAAGGACAAAGAGAACATGCCAAGACACGATGCTTGTGGCGACGCTGACATATCCAAGAAGGACAGATCTGTCCCCCACACTCGATCTCTCAGTACTCTCAAGACGCAAAACCAGAATGTGATCACACCTCAGCGGGGGGATACCGCCAAGCCCTGGAAATGTGCAGAAACCAAAACACCACAGTCATTTCCCCGACAGAAGAGTGAGAACGTAAGCCCACGGTATGCAATGGACTCAGATTCGTACGCAGTCGAAAACACCGAGGCCTCAAGTGTATACAGCAGTCCAAGCAGACAGTCAGTTGGGAGCAAGGACATGGTGGAGATATTCCTAGACAGTAGGAGGCGCAGAATCGCAGGAACAGACGACACGGGTGCTTTTATATGATGCTGGCTGACATCAACGGAGCCAGACACTTTTCATAGAAGAGGCGAATATCATAAGTCAACAGAAAGACACTGACGATGTTGACCCGTTCTGCAAGATTCAAGTCCACCAGAGTATCGAGTTGAGAATCATCATGATATCCGCTCGGAGGAGTAATCAGCCTCGAGTGGTGTAGTCAAGCCAGGAGGTTGCAGCTGACAAAGGTCCCCTACAGCTACTGATAAGCCTGGGCCCTGAGCTGGTGACTGGTGTATTTATGTAGATCAATTCGTTGGTTGATAAGGCAATTGGTCGAGCCGGTAGATGCCTTGCTCCGAGAAGGTTGTGAAATCGGAATGGCTCGCGGTATCGCTTCACGGTGATTTGGCGAATATCGCGGCGGCTGCAGGACTATAAACTTCGATATAGCTTGGGTGGGGGGCTAATGTATTGACTGACCGGACTCGTGCCTTAGAGTCACAGAGAGGGAGGGTCAAAGTAAGGTTAGGCAAGATAAGGGCAGGTCTGACGAGCTAGATCACCTTTGTATAAGAGGTCGCAAGTAGGCCGATCTCCCCCGCCATTGCTGACTCGAAATGATCTGGTGCCGCGGCCACCACACCACAAACTGGTTTTATACAGCTATAGCATACCGCCTTTGCAGACGAGTCAAAATCCCAAGATGGGCGAAAACATTGGCCTGTGATCCGTTGCACCTAACAAAGTACGAAGGACCCGGGTAGTGTCGTTGAGACACGCCCTCTTGGCCAACCAGGGATTGGCAACAATGGGCCACCATCATCTGAGATGCAACCAATCTGTGTAGTCGCCCAGCTGATCCCGTATGCTCTCGGAGGGGTGAGACACTAGAGCTGGGACATTGGACACAACTGTTTGTAATGGGAAAGCGAGAGGGCACGTGAACGCACTCAACGCGGTCATGCAGGGTCTTGGAAAGCTCCCAAATAGTGTGTAGGTTGAGCGCAGAGCGGAGCTATGCTGGCTTCGGGTTTTGGGCTAGCTAGCTTGAGAAACGAGGCGGACGGGATGGATGGCGAGAGAGAACTGGGGCAGTGGGAAAAGGGATCGATGGATTCGACCTGGTCAGTGCTGAGTGCTGGCTGCTGGCTAGATTGGCTTGGGAGGCGGTTGGCCTCCCTACCTTACGGGCAACACGCAGTGAGTGATACGCAGTGCATTCGGATAGGTAGACTGGGGCAACGAGCGAACGAATGCGCTATCCTGGTCCTCGATTGTGTCATCGGTTGGCTCACGTTTCGCAAGAATGCGCAGGCTGGCGACAAGCTGGCTAGCAAGGTACACGCTCCGTAGAGCTCCCTAACCTAGCTATCTTGCAAGGTAAGGTACAATCCTTTCCAGGGTCAGCTGCAGCTGCAAGTCTGGGGGAGGCTCCAGTTGCCTCCGCAACCAAGAACAGCACGATGCCATGGCCAACCTCCAGGATTCAATCAATGCGTCTTAACTCTGTTGTTTATGGATTCACTGGAAGATAGCACAAGCGATCAAGGGAACCCCTCTTCCACAACGGTCGAAGTAGTAGTGTAAGAGCCGGATCTGTTGAGATAGATGCCTCTGTCAGATACGGTCCCCAAGATCGGGCGAGCAAGAGTCAGCTAATGCGGAGGCTATCGCGCCTAGCAGCCCTCCCCAGTGGGTAAAAATGCAGTGCTAGCCGCTGGAGAGCGGTTCCCAAGCTCGCTGCTCCGGTTCGCCCGCCCAAAAGCACCGAGCTACTCGTGCTAGGTTCTCAGACTCCACGTCTCGTGCCAGACATGTCATAGCTAAGGTAGCCGGTCGCATGCTTATCTCTTATCGCATTGCCGCGGAAACTGATACAGAGGTTCTGTTTCAAAGAGCCTTGCGACATTGACGCATTTGCAGGTTGGAATAGGCAGACAGGACAAGATGGACGGCATACTCTTGATCGCATGTGCAAGCTTCGATGACGCTGCTTCGTCAATCAATAAAAAGGTTGAATGGGGACGAACTGAGGGCCGTTCCTGAATCATCTGACGAGCAATCCCCGTCCAGGCAAGCTCCTTATCTGGGACTTATCTGCCAGCAGTTGGTCGAGGCACTGTCGTCACGAGGGCGGCGGGCGGAACCTGGGAAACCACCCCGGGTGCTTATGACCCACTCTGTCGTGCCCACCTTCGAGGTACGGGCATACTTGTGTCGATATCACCATCTGGAGAAGAACAACGGGAAAGAAATGCTTCCAGAATGGTGATACTTGGGAGAAATTCAGAGAATTAAACGTGATATTCATTTACTAAATAGCTGATTCTGGCAACATATCTCTCTGTCTGTAGCCCGAATCACGGTTCCGAGGCGTTATTCGCCAGCTCCGTCGTCCAAGGTCGTGCCTACGGTTGAGGTACTCGTGGTAGCCCCCGAGGTACCGGCTTAGCTCTAGCGTAGCTGGGGTAGGCAGGTGGGCAGTGCGCGGCAGCCTACCTACTTATCTCCTCCGACAGACAGCTCCTCTCTCACTTGATCAAGCTCCGTCTTCTCTTCTTCCTTCATTCCATCTACTCTTCCATTCTCTATCGCATCGTCACCGTTCTTCTTCTCCCATTAGATCGGTCCATCTCAGTTCATCATGAGGGGCCTCATCACTCTGTCGCTGGCCTGCGTCGCAGCCGCAGCTCCTTCTTACAGCTCCTACGACGAGGGCGCTCCCGTCATCGCAGCTGCTGATTCCGAGCACATCCCCAACTCCTACATCATCAAGTTCAAGTAAGTCTAGTCATCTCCTGAACCACGGCCAGCTCCAAAGCCATCGGCGACAGGTGAAGCCCAGTGGAAAGCTAGCTCTCGTCTTTCCCATCTACACGTTCGCTTAAACGGCCCCGCTTCCCGAGCTCTGGGTCCAGAGCCGATGCGTCATAAGACCGATCTTATCACACTCCGCATGATTCTCATCAGCGAAATGGCTGGCTAACTGTTTTGCTTTACAGGAAGCATGTTTCGCATGACGCAGCTCAGGAGCACCACTCCTGGGTCCAGAACGTTCACACTACCAGCGAAGAGTACCGTCAGACCGAGCTGCGCAAGCGAGGTCTGTTCTCGTCAGGGTCGGACGAAGACGACGTTGTCTACAATGGCTTCAAGCACGCCTACAAGATTGGCTCTGGCTTCTTGGGCTACGCTGGTCACTTTGATGACTCCGTCCTGAACCAGATCCGCAAGCACCCCGACGTCGAGTACGTTGAGCGGGATCAGATCGTTCGCACTCTGTCGGACCCCGAGCCCGTCACTGAGAAGAACGCCCCCTGGGGTCTTGCCCGTATCTCTCACCGTGCCAGCCTCTCGTTTGGTACCTTCAACAAGTACGTTTACGCCGAGGACGGTGGTGAGGGCGTTGATGCCTACATCATTGACACCGGTACCAACACCGAGCACGTTGACTTTGAGGGCCGTGCCCACTGGGGCAAGACCATCCCCTCTGGTGATGCTGATGTTGACGGCAACGGTCACGGTACTCACTGCTCCGGTACTGTCGCCGGTTCCAAGTACGGTGTCGCCAAGAAGGCCGAAGTCTACGCTGTCAAGGTTCTCCGCAGCAACGGCAGCGGTTCCATGGCTGATGTCATGAAGGGTGTTGAGTGGGCCGCTGAGTCTCACTTGGACTCCGTTTCCGCCGCCAAGGCTGGAAAGAAGAAGGGCTTCAAGGGCTCTGTTGCCAACATGTCGCTCGGTGGTGGCAAGTCTCCTTCTCTCGACCAGGCTGTTGATGCTGCTGTCGATGCCGGTCTCCACTTCGCTGTTGCTGCCGGTAACGACAATGCCGATGCCTGCAACTACTCTCCTGCCGCTGCCAAGAAGGCCATGACCGTCGGTGCTTCCGCTCTCGATGACAGCCGTGCCTACTTCTCCAACTGGGGCAAGTGTGTCGACATCTTCGGCCCTGGTCTCAGCATCCAGTCCACCTGGATCGGCAGCAAGACCGCCATCAACACCATCTCTGGTACTTCGGTATGTAGTCCCACTGCCAATGTTACTCGCTTTGCAATCATTTTACTAACATTCATCTTAGATGGCTTCCCCTCACTTGTGCGGTCTTACCGCCTATTACCTGTCTCTGCAGCCCAGCAAGGAGTCCGAGTACGGTCTCGCCTCCATTACCCCTGAGCAGCTGAAGAAGGACATCCTCAAGGTCGCCAGCAAGGACAAGCTGAGCGATGTTGGCACCAACTCCCCCAACTTGCTCGCCTTCAACGGTGCTGGCAAGAGCAACTACTCTGACATCATTGAGGAGTCGTCGTAGAATGCTGGTTTCACGATTGGGTGGTGAATGGGTGATGTTCTTTTTGTAGTTACAGCATGGGTCTCGGATAGGATAACACGGCATATTCTTTTGTTTTTCGTTAGTCATTTGCAACTGGGCGAATAGTCGTTTATTGAATGCAATAAGACACTAGTACTGTAATTTGACGATGGTGATGACCGTAGTCGTGACATGATGCTGCCATGTGGCATTGTTCCATGTTATTATAATTGAGATATAATGATCGTTGTATTGCCAATACTCAATCCAAATTCGACAAGCCACAGGGACCAGCTGTGCAGAAGTAGATGATGTAGAATGAATCAAGACGAAGTCACCAATGGAGAGGGCCTCTACCATTATATGTTCTTGCTATCCCAGCTTCAGTTCCGCATTGGCTGTATACTGCCATACACATGGTCGAGGCCATCGTCAAAGCTCCCGGCCCGGTGTCATTGTCCTGACAAGACTCGTTCTCAGGCTTCGGGGAAGCTAATTTCATGCATCTGATCGAATTTACGTTGGGCGTATAACATGGCACATTTTGGGATTCTCGCATCTCCTGGCCGGCACGAGATCATCTTGCATGGCACCGCGCTCACACATGCCTGCACGTAGGCATGTCTAGGGTCACAAGACCACTGAGGAGGCATGGATTCATTTCATCATCTTCTTTTGGGGTTCTCGTTACACTTGGCATTGTACAATAAATATCATCTCTATGTGGACTTGTGTGGGTATTCTCATTTCCCCCTTCGCAGCGCAAACTTTTGTTGGGTTTCCCCCCCGTAAAACGTCCTTTATGACTTTTTTGAACTTGAGACCTCTCTAGCGGGTCTTCTTGGTCTCGGCCGACTGGGCGGGCTTGCTGTAGAGCCAGACGGCGACAAAGGCGAGCCAGCCGACGACGGTGGCGCCGATGCCCGAGATCCAGGGCCAGGCGCCGCTGATGGCGAAGCTGCGGGGCCACTCGTCGTGGGCAAAGTGGCGGACCGAGACGGTGGCCTTCTCCTCGACGTTGGAGTAGAAGGGGCGCTTGTGGTTGACCTTGAAGTTGAAGATGCCGTGCTGGTCGGGCAGCTTGAACGAGGCCGAGTAGGTGGCGCTGTCGGACGAGGTCGTCACGGGCTCCAGGGGCAGGCGGTGGAAGGGCGACAGCATGCTGAACTCGAGCTGCAGGGCGTCGGCCTCGGGCACGGCAAAGGGCGTCCAGGCGTCCCAGGCGTACTCGGACAGCGAGATGGTATAGGTAACGTCGTTCTTGATGCGGTAGATGCCCGGGTTGCTCTGGTTGCCGCCCGGCACATCCTCGTTGAGGTGGTGCTCGACCCAGTTGACGCGCAGGACGCCCGTCTCGGCAAAGGTCCAGCCCGAGACGCGCTTGGCGAAGTCGCGGTTCAGGGTGGCGACCGAGGCCTTGCCGCTGTTCTTCTTGACCTTGGCGTCGAACCACTTGTCGCTCAGCATGTCGGCGCTGCCGACGACGGTGACGCGGGCCGAGTTGCGGGCCTGAAAGGCCGTGACGAGGGACAGCTGGCTGCCCGAGGCGAACAGGTCGTCGACGACCTCGGCCTGCTCCTTGGGGTCGTAGCTGTAGGCCGTGGCGGGGGCGCGCAGGACGGGGGAGAGCAGCTCGCCGGAGCCGAGGACCTGTCCGACGCCGGCGGGGAAGGCCAGCAGCTCGCCGTTCGGGGCGTCGGGGGAGAAGAGGTCCTGGACGTCGGCGCGGAGGGGGCCGGGGGCGGGGAGAAGGACGACGTCGTGCTTCTCGGCGGCGGAGGTGACGTCAAAGTTGAAGTGGTCGACGACGAGGCCGCTCCTGTCCGGGGGCAGGTGGATGTCGAGCTCGAGCAGGGTCGAGACGATCGAGGTCGGGGCCGGGCTCTTGGAGGAGAGGGCGACGAGGATGTTGCCCTCGGCGTTGACGAACTGGACGAGCACGCTCGGGGTCAAGCTGGGGCCGAGGCCCTTGGCCTTGGTGGGCAGGAAGATGAGGTGGTCGTACTCGCGCTCGCCGAGCCTGAAGAGGTTCAGCGTCTCACTCTTGGGCGTCTCGTAGGTGATCTTGAAGCCTCGAGCTGTATGATGGGGATTCAGTCAGCGGGCTGTTTCTCTTTCGGGGGCACTGGGATGATGTGACAATTGTAATTGCCAGTAGCTCACCTTCTAGATCGCCAAAGAACTTTGAGTAGCCGGCCTTCTCGGCGATATCGTCCAAGACGACCAGCAACCTCTCCCCGCTGGAGCTGGCAGCTTGGGCGACTGCCGCCAGCAGCAGCAGGAGGAAGGATACGAGAGATCTCATTCTCCAATCTGTGGCTGCTGGGAAACAAACAAGAATTGAATTGCAGGGCGGAAGAAATAAACCAAAAACGAGGTCTATGGCCTCATTGGTTTGATTTGCGCAAGTTGGATTGAGTGAAGTGTTGTGAAATCAGAAAATGGTCTTTTTTTGGGTTGTTGGCCGCGTGTCCTGGGCTGTTCGGCGGGTTGCAAGCTGTCGTCTCTCTCCTACACCAAAAGTTCAGGGTCGGTCGCTGGCCAATTGGTTCCTTTTGGAGGAGCTAAACTAGGTATGTATGGACTGGCCTATCTATTCCTCTGGCATACGTATCCCATAAGTGCCAAGAGTTTCCACCATTGTCGGAGGCCAAAAGCGGGTCTATTACTACTCCAAGAGCTCTCCCTGCGCCAAGTCTGACAGGTGCCGAACCGCACAAGACAGTTGACCACTCTATGCCCATTTGACGCCGATAAGCCGATAAGCCGATAAGACCCCCCAGTTGCCCATTCACCAATACCAACGCATCTGGTGATTGATGACCACTGACTGGCCCGGTTGGAAGCACGGACCAATCAATTGCGACGGACTTCACGACCACTCGAGCTTCAACTCTCACGAACCATTGATTTGCGCGCCGCCCGATAGCTATCCCCTCGATCGCCGCGACCCCAGCACCCTCCTCGATATCTCGACGATTGTCAATTGAGTTGTACGTCTACGCCCCTGCTCCCGGGAAGCCCCCGCAGCCACACCATCACGAAGCAGCGTGAACCTGCGCCCAAAACCACCACGAACAAGGAATACAGGAACCCGAGAAGAAAGAAATAGGCTGACCAGGACTTCCCAAAAGATCACCACCAACACACAACAACACATACAATGTCGAACCCGACGCCCGCCTTCTTCAACGGCCCCCTGCGGTACATCCGCTGGTCCGCCCGCGAGCGTCCCGCCTACCTGTACTCGGTCGCCCTGGGCGCCTTTGGCCTCGTCATGCTGGCCACCGTGCCCCCGCTGCAGAAGCGCTTCGGCTACGAGAGGGCCAAGCCGATCCCCATGACATACCCCAGTAGGTTCCCATCCGATTGCCTCGACATCTTTCCTTCTCGTCTCGTGAGGGAGGCTGCGCTGCAGGGCCCAGGTGAATGGGAGGAATTGGGAGCGACGGAAGGGAAGGACTGCACGACTGGTCAAACAGAGGGAGACAGAGAGAGAGAGAGAGAGGGAGACAGAGAGAGAGAGAGAGAGGGAGACAGAGAGAGAGAGAGAGAGAGAGAGAGAGAGAGAGAGAGAGAGAG
>JACVEI010000142.1:0-63078 GCA_018115615.1 Pestalotiopsis sp. DP-2020a | reverse complement strand
AGAGAGAGAGAGAGAGAGAGAGAGAGAGAGAGAGAGAGAGAGAGAGAGAGAGAGAGAGATATTTCGTGCCAGACATGACAGGGAGCTCCTCGACCTCACCGGCAACTCTGTGGAAAGGCTGGAAAGACCACGATATGATACACGAGGGTTCACAGCACAGCTTTTACATGTCGAGAACAAAGAAGACCATGCTAACGCACATATCATTAGTCCCCAACGGCCCGAGGAAACAGCTGAGCGGGTATGAGGACTAAGATGGGCATTTGACGAACAGACATGGCCAGCAAGGAAATTTATAGGGCGATATCCGGCCAGTGATGGTGAAGCCTCGAGGCACAAACAATTGTACATATGCCTACCGATTTGCAAATGAGGTCTAGACTAGGAGACCTCGCCTGGCACCCAATATTTCCCATGCATGACCAAGAGAGTACGGAAGAAATAAATAGAAAGGCACCAAAAAATGTAACGTTACCCAAGAAAGACGTGTTTTCATTCGCTAAAGATGTGGCCCTCTACTCTATCGTTTTGCTGCCCCAGCAATGAATACCTTGAGCCCATTTATGCCACAAATCAAATACGGCGCTGACCTAACGCCAAAAAGACTGTCCAGTTGTTTGCACGAGGGCAAACCTCGACTTTTTTTTTTTCAATCCAGGATATCGCCGGTCTAGAAACTTCGAATGATCACCTATTGCTCACTTGCGTCCGTTATAGTCGACTTAATGCTTGATGCGTAAAGTTCAAGTTTCTGCGTGTGTTGCCCTTGTAAGGTATCCAGTCCACTGTCACTTCTTCTCTTCCCGTCTCCGCGAAGCCTAAAAAGCCTGCCAATGGAAGATTTGCCATCAGGAGAGAGGCTCTACCTCTCTCGCTGAATCAAATTCCACTCGTACTATTGACGTCAGTCAGTCATGATTTCCCACCCGAGTTTGTCAGAGCTTTTACTTACCACTCTACCGTCATCGTCACCAGTGTACACAATTTGTGGCGTTGGGTAAATGCACGTGATGGCTGCTTCAAAGTTGGCTCCCGACTCGCTCCTGGCATCGATATGGTCAAGCCGCCGGATCGGTTCCAATACCCATTTGCCGTTCTTGGTCACACTGCGCTTCCAGATATTGACTTTGCCTCTTCTGTGGCCGGTGAAGAGGATAAAGTTCTCCAGCCATTCGCTACCAGACCCTTCGTAGAAGGAGCAGGAATGGACAAAGTCGTCATGCTCTCCTGGGGCGCAGACATTCTGGTCCAGAAGGAGCTCGCCGTTCAAGGTGTACAGGGTCACATTTGGTCCGGAACATATCATGATCTCGCCCGACACGTCGTTGATGCTGGCGCATTCCACTGCACGAGGACAACGAGGGAGCTTCCTGACGAACTCGAGTCGATTGAGGTCCCACAGGAAGACGTGTCCATCGGCTGATATCGTGACAAGGGTGCTGAATGCTTTGGACACTGCAATCGTTGTCACCGGAGTCTTGTGTCCGAAGAGGGCTGAACGCAGGTGCAAGTCAACGGGCTTCCCGTGCGAGGTGTGAATGCTATGGACTGAGACCACACAATCCTCTCCAGCCGTAACCAGGGTCTTGGAGTCGGCCACGAGAATGCATGAAATTTGGCCAATGTGCAGGTTCTCATTGATGCCCGCGTTCTTCCTATTCTCCGTGAAATAGAAGCGGATGCTGTTGTCAGCGTAGCCCCACTCCAGGAATTTGTCGTAGAACGGTGGAAGATTGATCCTGAACGGTGACGAGCACAGAAGGCGGTCGGACTTTGACGAGTAATGGAGGGATGCCACCCGCTCGTGACTGTCCAGCAACGGATGAGGTATCCTTGCGAGAGAGGCGCATGATGTATCAAGCCGCTTTGCTGGGAATCTCAAGTTCTCTTTTGGCGGGTGCGGTCTGGTGAAGACTTGATGCGGCGTCTGCCCAAAATTGTGAATGATGCTGGTCGTCGACTCTCGCTCGTGGGCATTCGTGATCTGGTCGAGATCCTTCGCTCCATGGTAGGATAGCCAGTGGAACACATTCAAGTTCTCCACTGCAGCTTCTCCTCGCTGTTTGTGCCCAAAGATCAGATCGATCCAGAGATGGAGATGCTGGCTCACGTATGGGCTTTCCAATGCTTCACGGTGCTTGGCAATGAATATCTTTGGGTCGCCCTTGGCCCATGGTGGCAAGTGGACGTGGTTGACCTTCCCACCGCCGCCTTGACGCTCACCAAAGTCGTACCGGTTGTTGTTGACCAAGAATTCAGGTAGGTAGAAGAATTCGGGAATGAGTTCCCTCACGTCGGCACCATTGTCCCGCGAAGCCGACTTCCAGGAACCTTCGATCGAGTAGAACAACCTGTCGGCATGATCAAACGTGCCACCCTGCAACAAGATGTACGACTGAACAAACGGTGGCAATCGGATAAGGTATGACGCCACTACCATCGAGGATGAATAATGTGTGCCGTAGTGGAATGGCTGCTCTCCAATTTCCGCAAGGCTCTGGTAGCGGAGTGCATAATCTGATTGTCGGCTTGGCGTTTGAGCTCCCATAGGCTTTGAGAGGTCTCTGAAGGTGGCAGGGTCGTTGAGGTCCAACTCATCGCTTGTGTAATCAGCAAGAATCCATGGGAACACGGGGTATTGGGTGAGATCGTTGAATGTCCGGCCTGCCATGGTATTGATCAACATGAGGTAATGGAAATTGGACATCTCGCCTCGTTGCCATCGACGCATGACAGGGTTCCACGGCGAGGAGTTGAACAGGCTTCCGAACTTTGAGCCCAAGCTCTGTGCAGATTCCTCAGAAACTCTGAGAGATTCGAGGCGCCAGGTATCCTCGGGACTAGGCAACGAGGTTGCACCGGTTGTGTGCGGAACTTTGTTCAGCAGCCTGTTGTAGATCTCATCTCGAGCGGCAGGATTGATTGCAGTGAGCAGGTAGCTTCGCCCATCAGTGAAGAAGATCTCAATGGCCACATCCCGTAGCAGAAAACGCCGCTTCGAGATACTGATCACGTCTTGCCATGACCAGTGACGGGAGTCCTGCGAGTGTCGTGCCGACAAAGGACGTTTGTCGCCAGTCTTCTTTCCCATGACGATCTGCGAGAACGGATCTCTTTCTTCCTCGGGAGCCTCCCAGGCATTGACAATCTCGCCATCAGCACAGTGGAAGAAGTTGTCCATCAGGTACAAGTGGTTCTTTCCTACAAGCAAGATACCTTCGCACGTCTCCAAACCAATGATACGGGAGACATTATAGACTTGTTGGACGGCATCCTGAGGTTCCAAGCGGCGCATGACACGGCGGTTCTTATCCTCAAAAGCATCCTGCCCATCTGGATCATTCGGATCGTCTACCATTTCGAACTCATCCTCCGGTACGACCGACTGATCCTCTGAGGGAACCTCAGACTGTTGCTGCTCTGGAGTTTCAGTCGGTACTTCTGAGGCGTCGGCCTCGAGGTTGTTCGTCTCTGTCGGTTTGGACACAGCGGATGAAGGCGTAGTAGCTATGTTCATGCTTGGAGTTTCCGCCGTGACAGTATTTGTGTTCAGTCGAAGACTCGAAGCAGACTGCGTATCGTTTGTCTTCCTCTTTGGTTGGAATGCGTCGTTCTGCGGCGAATAATCTGGGAGAATGCGTAGTCTCATCCTGTCGCGACCTTCCGTCCTGTCGAGTCTCCACTTTGTAGTCTGAGGTTGATGGAAGATAGCACCAGGGCGACGGAGGTTTTGTCCCATTTTGCTGAACGACGCCGAGTAGAAGACTACGTCGTCCTGTTGGTCTTGCATACTTCGTTGATACTTGTAATGCTCCGACCCGTAGATTGATTTCATCCACGCACTGTTCGCCATGTCGTGGTGTATAACCACCTTGTTCTTTTCCAATAGCTCGACTTGCCACCTCTTGAGTGTCTCTCTGCGCTTGGACAATCGTGATCGCGCCGTATCCGTGGTTCTTTGGTTCTCAAGGCTCACAAACTCTTCCCAGGTGCGCGACAAGCCATCGAAGAATGCGCCATCTAACAGGGGTCGATGCTCATCCACCCACGCAATGAAGGTCTCATTGTCAAGCTCGGTGAGCTTTTTGAAGTCGCTGATCAGACTGCCTTGATCGGGAATCACAAAGTGCCGGAACAGGATCGAGCATTCATCGGGCTTTTGAACAAGCATGATGCGCCAGAGATTGACAGCAGCAAGTCTCACATCCTGGCGAGAATCGACCAGCTTGAGGTACAATTGATACCACAGAAGCTTCATGTAGTCATCCTCCACAGACAGCGAGTCCAAGACTACCATCTGCCAATAGAGAAGCTTGTTCATTGAGAAATTGGCTTCCATCTCTGATGTTTGAGAGTCGTCCATTTCAGAAAGCCTCAACAGGATCAGCTTTAGGAAAGAGCTCCGGATTGTCGAAACGGCCTGATTGCATAGACGCACGGTCTTCAGTCTGGCAATCTCTGGCTTTTGAAGATATTCAAGAAGAAGGCCCGCGAATCCGAGCATGGACTCGGTACCGTTCATGAACCAGCCTTCAAAGATGGCCTCTACCATGTGAAGACTGAACCGAGCCATGTTGGTGAGAATCTTTGGCTCATGCAGAAGCTGCCAATCGAGTTTGACAGTGGTAGACATTTGGTTGATAGTCCTCTGCAGAACATAGGACTCAAAGAATGCCTGATGCTCTTGGAAGCCTGGTGGGACTTTGAGGAACAAACCAAAGCCAGGGAATTCCTTTCGAGACAAGAGCTGATCAATGAAGACATTGACAACCAGCTCCGTCATACCTTCCAAGACAGTATGTCCAACACTCTGAGAGGCCACCCTCTTCTTTGGTGACATGACATGTGCTAGTCGTGGTGAACTCAGCGGGGGAGACTTCTGGGACGTGAGAAGAATGAACGATGAAGCCTTGCGTAACGGCGTCCCACGCACGATATTTGCTGGCATTTCTCCTACCGTGTCCCGGGCAGTGGCAGTTCTGACGATGGGCGCTGGCGCTGAACTGCCAGGCATCGGGCGAATGATCACGTCGCCACCTTCGAATGTGAGAGCAGAATCCCGCGAGTTGAGCTCCGTCTCCGGTGTGACGGCATCAGTACTGACCAGCGCTGGATACAACGCTGAAAGCAATAACTTGACATAATCAGAGGCGAGTGCGAAGTCTCTAAAGTCCGTTGACCGGGCATGAAGATCGGACAGAAATCGAAGAACAGTCTGCAAGGCTGCAGCGTTGCTAGCTACTCGATCCTTTGTCGATTGAGACGCTGAGAAGCAAATCAGTGGCGTTCTAGCAGGGGGGCTGAACACAAACTTACGACGTATCTCAAGCTCTTGAAGCAGAGACATTGACCTGCCACGAGGTCGGGTCATTGTGGCCTGAATACTGGAGTCTGGCTGCGGTGGAGGTGATCGATCGCTCGCTGGAGAATCCGGATCTTCTTGGTTCCTGAGGACATCCTTCAGCCCGTGCTGAAGCATGGACGTGATGATGGGCAGGGCTTCCGGATGCACCACCTTCGACTTGCCAAATGTCTCGATGAGGCTGAAGAAATCAAAGGTCCGTTCGAAATCTATTTCGGCCACGTCATGGCCAAAGAGAATACTCAGGCATATAGGCCATAAGGTCGGGATATCCCACCACCTCTTGAGCCGATGAGCCATGATGAAGAAGCCGCCGGTCTTGCCGGAGAACTTGCTCGTGTATGAGGTACCATGGGCTACTAGAAGCCTAGCTAATATCTTGCACCCGTGGACCACAATTTCTGGGTTGTCTTCGGACAACAGTTGTAGCAACCACTGAGCAAATGTCAGTCTGGAATGATAGGTTGGCAGCCGATCATCAAGTACCTTGTTTGTGACAGTCCGAGCAAACTTGCGGATGATCATCAAGTTCCCCCTCTCACAGAGCAGCTGGCTATACATTTCAAGTATCTTGATGCCGATCGCCTTCCTAGTCAGAAAAGGTGAGCTCTTCGCTGTTGCAGTCTCATTCTCCGAGGCCGGCCGCCGAAGTGTCGATAGGTTCTTTGTCTTCAACACGGCAGAGCCAGGCTTCGGGGTTCGGGGTCGGGATGCTGGCGGCGTGTGGAAAGCATATGTGATGAACAGAGCAATAGAACGATGAACTTCGGTGTTGTAGTTGCATTTGACAAGATTTTCGAGCGCGGTTAGAAAGAACGGCAAGACAGCCGAAGGCAATGGCTCAGCCTTGAGAGCATCGAGTAGTCTTTTCACAATACCTAGAAAATTATACGTTCAGACACCAAACTTCCAAGGGTATTTCTTTTATACTTACGCATTCGCAGCAGACGGCGATTGTTGTATTGGTGATATTTGCTCATCACGGCGAATGTGACGAACTGCTTGTAGTAGAGTTCTTGTATGATGGGCGCACACTTCCTCCACCCATCAAAGTCGATGAGGAGAATACGATACGCCAGAGGATTGGTGATGACAGACTCGAGGGGATCATGATGTGTGTATCCAACAAACTCCAAGAGAAGGCTTAGAAGCTGGAAGCAGAGCTTATCCCTTTCGATACTCTCCAGTTGGAGCTTTTCTGTGATCTTATCATTTCCAGATGAAGGACTGTTCATGCCGAGCTTGGTCTTCAGTAAGATGCCGATGATGGCGTAACCACCATCTCTCTCCAAAGCCTCGCTATTTCTCCAACTCGAATTGGCACAGCGCAACACTAGCTCCACAGCTTGCACGAGTGACTCGGGTGTTGAAGCCCTCTCAACGAGCTTCAGTGCAATAGGAGTGAAGCCACCAAGGCGCCACATTGTGTCGTCAAGATATTGAGGCACAACAATGATGGGCTCTCCAGTAAGGACAGAAACTCCATTTGTTCGCATCAGTGCGTCATTGACTGACGGCTGTGCAGTGTTGATGGCGACGCCGATGCCGTTTTTGAGCGTCATTTGCACCAAAGTATTGGCTGGGCCACGCGAAAGCGCCCGAAAAAGCTGGGAGTCGCCGAGTGGGTCTTTCTCTCTGAAGATCGAGGACGGCATCATGCTGAGAAGAAGTCGTTGTTCAGGCAAGACGTTACCGGCTTTGTCACGTATGACTTTGAGAATATCCGAGCTACCATCTTTCCCAGCAGCAATCATGTCGTTACGTAGTCCCAGTGCTGCCGAGGCCTCGTACGTTTGAAACCCACCCAGACAATCTTGGAAATTGCCTTGGTATCGAGGCCCCAAGCGGCTAGCCACTGCTAAGAGCTCATCACTCAGAGCCTCCTCGAAAAGATGCGTCGACGCCAGTGAGATTTTCGTGTTGATAAGCCCGTGGCCTAGGTAAGTTGCAAGTTCTCTGGGAGTGCCGATGAACGCCAGGACAGGGTGTGTCCTGGTGTTGCTAGAGGTGAATGAGGCAAAGCTCTCAGTGCTAGCATTCAGCGGCGGCGGAGGGCTGGGGTAAGGTGCACGGATTTGTTCCACAAACTCTCCATCCACGTATAGTGAGGCCTTGCTCGGGGTCATTGTTTTTGGTCGTCGATGCACCAGAGCAATATGGTACCACTGGCCTTCTTCGAAAGTAAAGGACTTGAAGCGAACGCTGGGGCGTTGAGACTTGACAGAGGTCTGAAGTATGAAGTTGCGGCTATCCTTCTCGAGGTATATAAGAAGAAAACATGTTTGCGTCACATCGAACACACCAAATATCGTGGTATGCGATTTGGGGTCGAACTTGTCCACGCGAACCCAAGCGCTGAAAGTGTATCCTGCAGATGACTGAGGTGGGAACGATCTGCCCAGATTGGGCACGTCGATAGATGAGTGGCCGTGAAGAGAGAGATCAAATTGGATGAATGGTGGATCTTGGTTCTTTTGGACCATTTCCAGGCAAAAATCGGCGGTTGCAGTCGAGGAGCTTGTCAGCAAGGCCTGCGCATCAGCAAGCCTTCCGACTCCCAACACCATGAGCCTCTTGCAGATTCTCAGCACAATTGCGCTCTCAGCATCGTCCAGAAATGAGTCTTGGTCGAATGCCAGCTGCAGTAGACGGGACGATATGCCCGATTCGTGCACAAGAGACAGGTTGTACTCTGAAACATTGATGAGCGCATCAAGAACTTGGAGCACAAGCACGGAGATGAGTCCATTGTTCGTGTCTTTGCCTCGAGGCATAGAAACCCAAAAATCTACGATGGTGCGGATTACTTCTGGGTTCTGTAGTGTTGACTTTGATCCGACGACCTCGTTGACGGCCTTTTGGACTTGAGAAACAGCATCCAGGGTCTTGCCATCACTATCTTCGCTGCTGATCTCTCGCGGAAGCACCTCGTAGCTGCTTGAGACATCGTCTAGCTGAACGTCGATGTTATGTAAAGTAGCAGTGGAGCACAGCTGGTCCAGGGACGGATCGTTCAGCGCAAAAGCCAAGAGCTTCCCGAAAAGCTGACCACTCGTCCAAAAGTCAAGGTCGCTACCGCCAAGACCAATACTCGCAATACTCTGCTCCAGGGCTTCCCAGCCGCCTCTTTCGACCCGTGTACGAAAATAGCGCCTGTTTCCGGGGTGGCCGCGGAAAGCTGAGGAGAGGACGCCCAAGACGGTGTCCAACAAGCCAAACAAGCTCTTTTTCTCCTGCTCGCTGCGTTTCTGGGGGTTGTAAAAGCCTGAATATGCCCGTAGGACCTCGAAGATGCGATGAAAGCCCCTGAGGTGCCGAAAGTCATCCTGGACAGAGCTCGGTGGAGCAACAGCGGCCAAGTGCTGTTTAATCTGGGATATATGCCTTACAAGCTCGTCTGCATCTGGGTAGCCGGAGCCCGCCGCCTTGGCGAGTATGGCAGTCACTCCTTCCAGCAGCTTTTGCAGAACTTCGACAGCTTTCGAGGTTTGTTGTGCCGCAGACGCAGAGGTCGAGGATCGGTATCGGCTAGGGCGAGTTGCCATGGTGGAAAAGGTGGGCAGCTCGCTGGGGATAAGGCCTATAAGCCTCCTGCTTCATTGCTCTAGATTTCGTGCAGCTTGGCCCTCGTCGGGGCTCACGAGATGGGTGGGAGCCGCGCTCATGAACGGGCTCTGGTGTCGGCGCAAGTCTTCGCTTTCGGTCGGCACGGTCGCAGGCGAAGGTAGAACGAACGGGACTCTGGACGATGCCTTGGTAAGTGCTGCCTGTCGCAAGCACTCGGAAGCACACACAGCACGACAAAAAAGATGGACGGCCTGAATCGGTTTCCAGCACCGAGGAATATAGCAAAGAGACGTTTCTTGGGATATCGAAAAAGGAGAAGATGGCAACACCATGAAGCCTCGTCGAAACAAACACTCTAGGACGAGGCAGGAAGGAAAAGTGCAGCAGTGTTGATTGCAGGCATATCAATCACAAGCGTCAGCCTTGAGCGCGCCGCGCGTGGCTTGGGTAATCCGTATCGCAATCCCCATCCCACTTGGCCCTTGGCCCTTGGGGGCGGGGCCCACGGTCAACCCACTGCGTCACAGCCGCACTACTACCCAGTGCTAGGTATTTTAGGGGTTCCAATCCTGAAGTGAGCAGCGATCGTCGCAGGGGTCTGGGCTAGCTGCGACACAAGCTTGCTTGAATGTGCTTTGAATTAACAAGTAAAATAGTGATCACACCGTTATATTTAACCTTACTACATCGACGGAGATAACAATGGAAGGAATCCGAGGTTCTTGCAACTATACATAAGAGCATGGCCGCGTGGCAGTCAAGATGATAATAAGACTGACGATATACTCTGTATAGCCATTGATGCCCCGACTCATTTAACACGCAATCTTGCCCAACCCACCACCTTTCGCCATCCTACATTTCGCGATCAATAAAAGCCGTAAAGTATAATTACCAATGAAATGCGACCCCGTGTTCGACCACGTTTCAGGAGGTAGCCGGTCAAAAGCGCCACCCTTCTTTACTTGGGTGTATAATTCATCATATCATGCTTAGAGCCAGAGGCTCGCAATGTGTGATTCTATCTTCGCCAGTACCGACATCAGTCTCGTAAGATTTACCGTCACTGCACAATAGCGAACGACGAATACCTGGATCCATCATGAGTGCGCTGTCAGTGGAGTCTATGTTCTGGCAGCATTTGATTGGTTATTCACCCATAGATTATATCTACAGCGTACGGTTCTTCTATTGTTTTATGGTCTTGCGTAGGTATCTAGATGGCAAGTATTATGCGGGTTCTCCATCGACGGAGTACTACTTGACTCTCCGAACACCAAGCTATGGAGACTTTTCTTAGACCATTGTACTTGATCATCTCGGCCTTAATGTCGCACCTCACTTCAAATCGAATATTCCGGGTCTAGATTATATGCAGGATGCTGCTATGAGTTGTCTCGGAAAAAGGCCGAGAGGAAGAGTAGACGACAGTATGAAAAGACTATCAGACCTCGAAACAGCACGAACCAATACCCGAATCGAATTGCTGAGACCCGCATAGACAAGCTCGCGAGGGTTCATACTTGGATGAAAGACGGGTAAGTGTCATGATCTGCGATATTCATGCGATTTTTATATCGCTGGTCACAGTGGATTGTACTCGAGGCAGGTCACGAGAGGAAGGAGGTTGTCCATCATGAAGTCGGAACTTCAAGACGCATAGACTCACATTAGGAAAATACTTCTATTATGATGTAGGTATGTTAATTTTTCAAGTTCTACAATAATTAAAAATACCGCGAGAGTCCATACTGGTATACAACTCACATCGATGAGTGACTAATGCTGGCTCTGTCACCAAGCCTTTTCTTCTGTTCCGATACGCAGTGCATGTACTTCGGACTTGCGTTCAAACCGAATACGTCCAATCACCGATCATCGGAAAGCATCAACTTGATTTCCAAACTCTAAATACTACCTATGTATGATCAAGGTTCGTTGGAAAACGGAACACGTGGTCCGGAATGGCTCCGGCATGACTAGTAAGTCGGGTAAGTACATCGGGATCAATTGGAGGGTCTTCACGGAGTTGACCCCGCTACTGTTGCTGTGCTCATCAAGCTAAAGCACTCTGTACCTAGTCTGTACCGGTAGCTGCTGCCCTTCAATGTTGCTTTGCGTGCCGGTCACATTCAACGCCCTCAATCCTTAACCGTCAAATCTTAGCTTTGTTCGATAACTAACACCATATACCTAGACAGAATCCGGGTCCACGTATTGAACTCCCGGCATTCAATCGCATACCCTTGCGCTTCCACTCAAATGAAGAGCAAAATGATAGGCTGGCGGTAACGATGAATCACTCCATGTCGCAGCACATCCCAGGTGGCCACTTAGGACAACAACTGCGTCCTCTGTTGCCCAGGCCGATTCAGACGCCGGCTCAGTCACCACCACTGCCGCTGGCGCCTGCTCAACCATCACCAACTCCGCCGTCTAAGCCTCGTCCTCTTCCGAAGCAGAAACGCTCCTCGAGGCAGAAGCAAGTGCCGGCGGCCTGTGACGCGTGTCGAAACAAAAAGGTCAAGGTACATTTATCTAGCCTCGCCCCCTCTGGATGGTCAATTAATTGTCACGATTTTCAGACTCTAACTTGACTTCCAGTGCACCGGTGAACGACCTGTCTGCCATCGTTGCACTCGGCGGCAGGCTCCGTGTCACTATGCTGCGCAGCCCGGCGAGACGTCCTCGCAAGCTCTCAGGCGAACCTTTGACCAGCTGCGAGATCGTACCACGGCCAATTCCGAGATTCTCGAGCTCTTGAAGACGCTGCCAGAAAAAGAGGCCCATCACGTGCTACAATGAATCAGGTCAGGAACTGACGTCTCGACCATTCTTTCGCATGTCCGCGCTGGTGGTCTCTTGCTCCAGCTCGCTCTTGAGCCTGAAACCCGATTGCGGTATCAATTCCCGTATCGACAGAGTTTTCCAGATGATGACCTTCCCAATAATGCCTACCTGAATTCGTTCATCTACGAAAGGGCATCGCTATATACTCCAGACCAGCAGCTGGGGCCGCGCAGAAGCGAGTCTGACAGTTCCAGCTTCGTTGCGTATCGTTCGGCTCTATTACCTTTGCCATGGATTCGATGCCATGGATCTCTTCATCTGTATACCACTGATCCTTGTCGCTTTCAAGTGCGTCGACGCCATCAACGAGTATACGCCGGCTTCTCAGCTGCAAGAACTGCGATCGACTCTCATTCTGGTCGCCAAGGGCTTGTCCAGTCAGCGTCGCAACCATTACCTGTCAGAGGCGCTGTTCCGGGTCATCCGAGGACGGATGGGCGCGCAGGAGGCCTCGATTCTCAAGGGAGTGCTCAATCTCGACGACAAGGGCCCCCGAGAGAAGAAAAGAGCGCCTATGCAGACTGTGCGAAGCGCCTGGACGGTCAGCGTCGTCAAAGAGGACACCCAGGTATTGAACAACCTTTTGGAAAACTACGCCCATCTGAATCTGGACGATCAGACCGACCTTTCGTTGAAACGACTAGACCTTTTCCAAGTCGCGTAGAATGTTTTTTTTTTCAAGTGTGCAAGAGGGGCAATTTGGTCCTTAGTTGGGGAATATCTGCATTTTCATCATATATTTTGCATGCAGGCGGACCGAACCATCAGGATCTGGATGAGCTACCTAGGCACCAGACTGCTCAGCAGGAGTCTGCGTCTGTGTTCTTTGCGTTTAGATAAGCTTTACGGGTGTAGACTTTGAGTGTGTTCGAAATCTGGTTCGAATCAGTTATATTCATCTTCTGTTGGGGCAATTGATTGTGATCACCGGCATACAATATGGGGGAACCAAAAATAACCGATCATTACCAACGACGCTCGCTGAACATGATCTGCACTCCTCAAACACTGCAAGATAGAATATTCACTTATCACCTAGGTAGTCAGAGAGTGGCCGATATGAGTACAAGAGCTCGTTCCTTCAGTTGCAACCAATGATCTCACAGCCAAAGTAAAACTTGTCTAGTCGTCTTCGTGTGTTGGTTGCCGACACTTTTGAGTAATACTTTGTTGAAATATTGTTGTTTCTCTCCGAATTTCTCTTTGAACTCATGTTTCTCTCTGTAGCACATCAAGTTCCTTGCTATCTGATATCCCACATAACAAACCCAACAGAAACAAAACCCTCCGACGGCCAAGTTTTCCTCGCGTGCATCGTCCGCCGTATACATAACAGGACCGATCATGACACAATTACCACCACAACCACCCTCCACCCGTATCCCCTCCTTCTACCGCATCTGGTTCGCGAGCGTCGACCCCCTAGTCTGCCTCGCCACGAGCTCCACGTGCTTCTGGGGCCCAGACCTGGGCCTGACCGCGGTCGTCCCGGCCGCCGTCTCGACGCGGAACCCGTACCAGGACTTCCTCTTCCACCAAACGGGCGCGCTGCACCTCCTGCTGGCCGTCGTCCTGGCCGTCGACTTGATCCTCCTAGGGAGCCAGTACTACTCGCAGCGGCAGGAGGATTTTGCCGCGGCCGCCATCACCGTCTTTGTCGCGGTGCTGAGAAGCTGCTTTCTTCTCGGTATTGGCTTCAAGTCATTGAGGGCGCATACAAAGGTGAACTAGGGATTGTGGTTACGTATGATATGAACGTGAACATGCACGATAGTTTTGGGAAATGTCTTCGGTCATTCACTGTTTCAGGCACGTGTGGATATAATTGGGATGTGAATATGTCTTTTCATTTATAAGGCGTAGTTTCAAACTATACAAAAACTTCCTCGCACCGATTCCCTGCCATCCCCGAGAGAATCCTCAAAAGATCAAAGCCAACAAATGACCTTGACCTTAAACTAGCCTTTTTCCGTTCTATGATTTATGATCATATGCTCTTCTGTAGCAATATTGATTTTCTCGTTCATAACCGTCCATGAAAGCGACAAGCTAGTTAGCTTTGATCGCTTTGCCATAGAATGATATCGCGTCTTCCAGTCTAGGAAACATGCGCCGCCCATGCCAGATTGGTGTCCAGAGTCTAAGACAAAGAAAAGTGTTAAGTGATTCTGCGACGCGCTGTCGAGAAAATAGCCGTTACTGGCTTGGGAAAGTGAAAAAGGTATCAACAAGGGGTATTCAAAATAACGCTCCAAAATAAAGCAATGCCGTCTTCCGTTTCCCGAGTCTTCCGCGTTCGTCCGTATGCAGTCGAATAATGCCAAGGGGTTTACAAGCTCCATCCAGCGAAGCGGGGAAGATACAAAGGGAAGAAAAAAAAAGTGCGTATATGCGATCAAGGGTTGACTTGTGGTGTGACGTGGTGTGATGTGGTGTCAAATTTGGTGATTCATCCAGAAGACCCGAAAGCCGAACCGAAATTCGACGTGGATCTCATTCGCAAAGGCTTTTCGGCTGGATCTTGAAACTCGTTTAAAGCGTCTTTGGTGCCGTCCAGTCCATCCGCTTCTGCAGTTTGCGTACAAGCCAATTCCGCCGACCGCGGAGGGGATGCAGATTGGACGGTCTCGTCTGTAGTCGATGGTTCTTTCTAGAAACCAGGCAGAGCGCCGAGTGGAGCGCCAAAGTTGGAGTTTGACTTGAACTTGAGGGGAACATCCTCATTTTCTTCAGGCTTCTTCGATTCCACTTCATCGACACGGGCTGCTGGCAATATCTGAAGGGTTGACGGGTCGTCAACCCCGTGTTTCAGCACTGTCGGCGTGGCATCGTCGCTTTGAATAGAGTCAAGCAACTTGTCGGCGACTTTACCGAGGAAAATCTCATCAAAAGCTTGCTGGTTTCTGAGCGATAGGGGCCCTCTGAGTTCCACGTCACCCTCGCTGGGTTCCAAAATGGGCTGAGGATCCTCAGCAACCGGGTCTTGTTGCCCGTCGGTGTACGTGGCATCGGTCTTGACTGCAACGTGGCTCGGATCGTGGGTGGGCGTGGAAGTGCCAGAACTACCGGCTGTGTTCGTCGCATTCGTCGACAAGGCAGTAGCGAATGTCGACAATGAGTGGTTTGGTGTGTGCCCAGCATGCATGATGAGCCTCGATGCTGCGGGTGCCTGAAGAGTCTCCTGGGTTACTTCGGCAGGCGTCGCCTTGGCCCTGCTGCCGCTACCGCTATCGCTGCCAGGCGAGCCTGCGTTTGAGTTGGGATTCGAGCTAGTAACATTCGAAGCCGAGAGAGGCGGAGATGGAGGTTTTCCAATGGTAAAAGTCGACTTCTTGACAGCTGTGGGCCTCAGCGGAATACCCTCCAGATCAGGATGGACTTCTTGCACGTCAATCGAAGGGAGGTCTTCTTTTGTTACAGGGCCATCGCCGGGGGTACTATTCTGTGTCGAGGATCCCTGCATTCGGGGGTCGAGCGGTTCGAACGGGCGGGAATCGGGCATCGTGAGGCCAGATCCAAGGCCGGGGGTAGCGATTGGGGACATGCTGTCCTGCAGAGGGCGAAATTTCACTCCTGATCGTTCCGACTGCCCTGGGCTGTGCACGGCATGGGGACTGCTGGTGATGTTACGGGCGACAGATTCTCGCAGAACAGCATTCTCGCGCTCCAGGTCCATAATCCGGGCGAGGTACTGTGCCTCTTTCTCGGCCCAGATCAAACGATCCTCGTCCATGATGGCCCGTTCTTCCTTGTATATCTCTTCGGCGCGCGAACGATTCGCCTCCAAGTGAGCACGCTCAGCCTCCCAATTCTCTAGTAACCTCCTGTTCTGGATAAGCACCCGGCGCAATTGGGTGCTTGCCGTATGCTCACCAGACTCGGCCAAGGGTGACAAGCTTGGAGAGATGAGCTGTGAGACACCGACGGGTGGGGGACTTCGGTGGGGAGAAAGATATTGGCGCTGGTGTAGCTGTTGTTGCGCCTGCGAAGAAGAAGCGGAGGAGTATCGGCCGGCGGGGGATTGACGATCGTCAAAGTAGGACAGCTGCTGGCTGGCGTTTCTCGGGAGCGCCAAGGGAGATATAACAGAGCCCTGGTGGCTAGAGACAAGGCCGGGGAAGGCAGCAGGGTGGTCATTCGGATCGAGTAACGCGCCCGACGGCAGGAATGAGTCGAGAGGCATCCTTGACATGGTGAGAGTCATTGAGGCAACGACGACGGTTGAGCTACGTATCCCTTGGGTCCAAGGGAAGCTTCGAGGCGTATGCGCCGAGGTTTTGACCAGAAGGAAAAATTGGAGCAGTTGCTATTATAGTTTTGCCGGTGCGGTGCAATCGAGGCACCGTTCAACCAATTGCTGCAGGTTTCTCTGGCGTCTTGCGCTCAGTTTGGGCAGTGTACGTCAGATCCTTCTTAGACTGTCAGATTTTGATGCTTCCTATTCTCTAGCCGTCCGATGCTCCGGCCAAGGTCCAGCTGGACTGCGACTGGCCAGATGGATCTCGGATGCGGGCGCTGGCTGGCGAAGTTCCTACTCACAGCAAAGGAAAGTGGCGTTGGGGAAGGAAAGCCTTGGTGCCAGGAATGACTCAGTCTGCGTCGGGATCGCGCAGTTGTCTGAGTAGGTAGTGGCCAAGTGCTCTCGACTATTCGAGGAAGTATACAGGTCGACTCTGTCGTTTTGAAGAGAGCGTCGGGACCTGATGTAGGATGATATTATATCGCATGTATGTATGTATGTAGCCAAGTCGCAAAATTTATGACGACGCTACTCTCGTGGAGGCGGCAGATTGGCTCTCGAAGTCAATCCCAGCCCGTTCGAGGCTTGTGCATTGGACGCACGAGATATTGTCTCAACTCAAAGCAGTCGCGATGCGCGCATGAAGGTGCTTCTTCCGTGGTCGTCGAGGAATAACAATAGGCAAGGTAGTCGGGTAAAGACAAAGTAGTAGTGAATACGTATGTATGCGCTGTATTTCAGAGGCGTGTGTAATTGCTTGCTTGCTAGTCGGGGGATCCACTTATGAACGTGGTTGCATGCTGCTTCTCTCATGTGCCTTGCCGAATGTGCAAATGTACAGGTGACGATATAGGGCAGGGACCGAGTGATATACGGTCAAGCAGTTGGGCATACAGTTGTCGAGAGGATACCCGAGCTATGAACTCGAGGACTTTACGGTGAGATGGAAGAAGTCAAGTCGAATGGGCAAGGAAGAGGGCAGACATTGAAGATCGTGGAAATCCGGGAAAATAGGACAAGAAAAAAACGGGGAGGGCTTGCAATAGATCAATGGAGCCGGGACGTCAAAAATTGATGGCACGGCACCATTCGAATTCGAAGCTGGACTGGACTTGGGAATTGGTGGGCCGGTGGACATGATGGACATGGGGGCGGCCAAGCAGAAAGAAGAAAAAGGGTCCATCCACGAGAAAGATCTGGGCAGCAGTCAGACAGCCTGGGTGTGATGACTCTGGTCTGGTCTGGTCTGGTCTTTTGGGTATGTACCACATGGCACAGGATCTACTAGTATCGCGTACCTGAACGACACCCAATGAGCCGCGCGACGAGGCCCATTTTCATCTGGTACCTGACAAGTCACCGATGCAATGCCATGGTGATCTCTTGGTATGTGTGTGCCGAACTGTGCAAATGGGCAGAAGGGAACCTCTGTCTTCTCCTATCCCAGACCAGGTGTCTGGTGTACATACTACCGGCATTTCCTGTCACCCCCGGTCAATATTTAGCCCCGACCGACCAGAAGAGGGCTGGGGAGTTGGAGAGAGCAAGACGGAAGGAAACAACACAGTGAACCACTTCAGCTGACTGTGGCTGCCTGTAATAGTTGATGGAGGGCCGGCGGCTCCCATCCCAAGACGCTGCCCATGGGCGCTGAGATTTCCATTTTTAAACACACCCGCACACAGCTGCCAACCACATTGCAGGTCATGTCTCCTTCTGACCACCAGAGTTCTACGGAGTACTTTCAACCACTTGCACAGCATCATGGAGCAGCATTTGTAACGGTACAAGCTGGCAGGAACCAGCTTTCCGCTGATACGGAAGCACACGAACCAAGGTTTGACCGAGAGCCAGGAGCGTAGGTAGCGCTCACCGTCAAATCTCCAACAAACCAGCGAGCGCTGTCAACGTGGCACGCCTCTCAGCAGTCAGGTCAGCTCCCGCCCTCGAAGTACAGGGTAAACGTTTTCGATCACCCAGGATTGGAACTCCCGGATAGGGAATTCTGGGGTGTGTAGTATGTACATCGTACAGGGGACGGCCCGTGGGAGAGCTGAGGGCGCATTTCCGGACACGCGACGATGACAAGGGAATTTCTCCTATGAAAAGCCCAGCTACCACAGTATTACCAGCCCAATCAAAAGGCCTCCCAATCAGTAGACTCTGCGACAATCTCTCTCCCAGCGACCCCTTTTCTTTTAGGTTCCAGGTTCCAGATTCCCGCTCAGCAGATTGGCCGAGAGACCTTGTGGTTGGTTGCCGGCCCTCAGAGCCGAGGGTTCAAACAGCACTTCACATTGACTTCTTCTCTCCTCTAACACTCGCCAAGTTCCACGAAGAGTCCCCAACCTAGTACGTACCGTACCGCGCGCTCCTGTCAGATCTGGGATCACCCAAACCGGACCCCGAATTTCCAAGGGCCTGGCAGACGACTCTGCTGCTTTAAGGCACACCGTCTCAAAAGGGTCTGACGTCTACTGAGAAACCTGGCACGGACGAATTCGCACGTCGGGTTCTGAATCCTGCAAACATGTCTCCTAAACTTTCGCCCGGAGTATACCTCGTGTATGGTCGGTCAACAATCGTCCGTGACCGTTTAACGAATTGGCGGAAAAGGAAATGTTCAGCGCCTCTGCAGACCCATAAGCGACATGGTATAAGACAATCTGATGACCAGTGTCCAATTTGCCTAACCGCAATTCAAACCGGAGCCCCTCTCTAGAGGCCATCATGTGAACTATCGTGGAGCGACTACACAGTACCAACCATTTGCCCAAGCACAACCCGTTGGCTCACAGATTCTCTCCTGGCCTGGCGCAGCGGATGGAAAGTTCCGCGCCGGAAAGCGGAGTGTGGAAACCTCAATCCCCATGCCCGTCTGGGGCTTGTGCCCACGAAACTTCGATACTGCGAACGTGCAGAGTCGGTGTCTCGCGAACCCCTTGGAATTCCATACCACCCGCTTCTTCACATGCTTTTTCGCGTTCAGAAATGTACAAAGCAGGCACTGCTTGTCATTTCGAAGCCAACGGTCACGCGGCTTATAAGCATGCAAGAGGGCTGAAATACCAGAACACAAACTCTGGCAGGGAAAGTTTCCCCATGCACAAGGGCCGAACCAATGTCCAGCCTCGGCGTTACCTCGCTCACCCTAGAAGACAACGTATGCCATATGGACAAGTTTATGATCAACTTCACTAGGTAGACTTGCCCAAGCTGGCGCGCTTCGCCTACTTACGGAAGTGCCAGCCGTATGACTCGATTATCGCGATGCCCGAATGCTCGCGTGTTGCAGAACCTGCCAAACAGTAGGGCCAGCCAAATGGTATGCTGCCCAATCTAAGCAGGTTTGCACGCTACCTGAAGGAAGCTCTTGACTGGTAAAACCTTCCGCAGCCGGCATGTCTACGAACTGCATAAGAGACCTGGCAGATAAGGCACTGGCGACTAACATCGCGAGGCGCCACATGGCTTTGCCATACGCACTGCTACCAATACCTGCGATACCCAAACTCCATACGTTGTGGTGTAAGGAGTACAGAGTACCTATGTACAGCGCCCCCCAACCCTGCGTAAAGCCTAGCTGGCTGTGCCTGGATATCAACCCCGATTATTTTCACATGTTCCAGGGTTTGCCATTGTGCCTGCATCCCTCTACCATCAAAATCATTCCACCTATCTGATAGTTTTGAGGGAACACTCATTATGGTTGTGACGGTACTATTCCGTTGTTTTCCCCTGTGGAAGAGATGCCTGATGCTAGTCGGACTTCTTTGGACGACACACTAGATTTTTTCTAGAAGCACACGACGGAGCCTCACGACTTTTCATTGTCACTTGATGTGAGGGAAAGCTACACCGCCGGCGTCGAAACCGTCAATGCGCTCTGGATTTAAAAATCTAGGTCCAGTGCGTTAGTTGGTGGAATTCCGCCGTAGCTTTCCCGATCTCGCCGAGAACCTGCGTCTAAGGTTAGGTAGTGGAGAAGCATCTGTCCGACGTGGCAGAATCTGAACAGCTAGAGAAGCCCTCTTGATGCGAGTCCACGTCCTACACCCAGACCAAAAAGCCCTATCCAGCAACAGCAGCAGAGAAAGGCCGAAGCTAGTTGAGGCCTGTCTCTGCTAGGCAATGGTGAACGCTCAGCCAGCGGCCATTGCTTTTGTGGTAGCTCTTGATTTGCCGAATCCTAGTTCCGCGCCGCGACCTTGTGCGAACGGTCATGGTTTCGAGATTCGTACGGACTGCGTATGCTACTGATGCCTTGCGAACGAGGCCTGACCCGGCACGCGTAGTGCCTTTTGCTATAGTCAGCGACACCATTCGCTTGTAGGTCTTTTCAAGCATGCTCGAATAAAGAAGGATGAGGCGACACCTGGCTGCCCAATTTGACCTGGGCTTCGCAAGCTGGTGTTGAGAAGATGTTGACTGAGACGTCTCTTGAAAAGATAGTCAAAACATAGGCTCGCTTGACGGGCGGATGGGGAAGGTGATTCCAAAACTTGAATGTTCTCGACGGGCTATTACTCTTCGCTAGATGGTTTTCTTCCTCCTTGCAATCGCTAGCCTGTAGTGGTGCTCACGCCGTCGCTACTATCGCCACTACCTGGATCCTTGACTGGATTATACGAACTAGTTAAGCACCAAGTCGCGGGGCCCCGCGAATATCGGCTCTGGACGGAGCTGGGGAAGTGGCTCGGAAGACTATACACCAAGGTCGCGGCTAATGGTTCAGGCTTGGAGGTTTCTGTTGGGACCCGCGGTTGGTTCAAAGTGGGAGTATATCGCCGGCCAGCAGAGGGGGACATGAAACCTAGAACAGCCCGAGTATATTCACTCACATGACCCGGGCAATGAAGCTATCCGCTGGGTCATGACTACGGCATAAATAAGTAGGCTGTACAATTATGCAAAGGTTGTGCCGCCCGTATCATGCACAAGTGTATACGGCTAGGGAGCAATTTAAAAGGCGATGAATACGAGGTAGGTGTTCTTGGTTGAGCGGGCAATGATGAAGCCGTCATTGTTGATTTTCTTGCTGCTTAGGACTACGGGTTTGCCTTTTTAAATACGCCAATCTACTGCACTGGATGTTAGGTACAAGAGTCGGCCCAAGATCGAATTGAAGTGTAGATATCTAAGCGATGGCTGATGAGCTGTAGAGCAGTAATCTTGGTGGCAATTCCTTCAGTGAGAACCAAAGTATAACAGACAGAAATAGAGCGACAGATTCAGTGTCGTGCCTCCATGTGTAAGACGAAGCATGGGACGGGATCATTGCTGCTCATACTGATGTATGCGCTATTCTCTCGTCTCTGCTATGACAGGAGGGCTGCAAATCCACCTACTAAAACATATGCCCATTTTCAAGTTACGTCAAAGTGTGAGTGTGATACTGTCATGATTGGTTCTCTGAAGACGTCGTGCTAGGGATGCAAGACGTTGATGGATGTGGTGTTTTTCGCGCAAATAAAATATATTCCTCGCTTGGTACGAAATCTATTGACAAGAGCTTGGGGTCTTGGACATTGGGGGTATTTGAGTTGTCTGTGTTATTCCAGAGCTCAAGAAACAGCAGCAATACTTGCTGTTAAATCAGGACCAGCGCACCGAATACTTTGGTGAACGGCTCATGTTGAGTAAATAAAATGGAGACCTGGCTCGGCGATGACTTCGAAATCATGGCGTGAAACGTGTAGTTGTATGTTTTCACGCGATGAATCTGTACGTTTCTTAAGATCAGCTTAGGTCAACTGCTGCTCCAAGTCAAATCGCTTGGTATATTCTGAAGTCGTTACATGCACTACATGGTCAAGATCACTTTTATCAAGAGAACAGCATAAAATATAGTGGCGAAAGCTTGACACCGCCAAAGACACATCATGTTGTTGATCTCATGATGGTAGCGAACAGAAGCTTGACCCAGCAGTAGGTGAACCGGTCGATAGTATAAGTATACTTTCGGTCTTGCGCGAGGACTATCCGACCTCGACTGGTCATTAGTCGTTTCAAATTGCGCCTGAACCAATGGGAAAAGAAAAGAATTCGATATTCACGCCTATGGGACTCATGCCTTTTCAGACATATGAGCCTAAGCATCAGTATGACTTGCTTATGCTCGACTCGACGTCGTGCTGTTAGTCATATAGTGGACGGTGATCAATATCAAGGGACCCTATAGGCCTCGATGTGCCGGTGGAACATGGTGACTAGCTTCTTACGATGTAATGATCCAACGGAAGTCTTCCGAGACGGTTAGAAATTTAGGTCTACGGAGAAACGGTATATGAGATGAGACCGAGATACTGTGCAAATAAATCACCAAAGCTTGCGGTAAAGTCGTGCATATTTTTGAAAATATTTTAGCGGAATGTTTCTGTCAAAAAAGCAGATTTGGAGGGTTTCTGGGAATGGAGAAAGAGTCCACGGAGCCTTTGGTAGTGTGACATAATCGCATTCTTTGTAAAATAATATGTCTCGAAGTCACCAATGATCAAGGTTACCGAAATGTCCAAATGAACAGTCATACTAACTTGGACTTACAGCTCACTACATCTTGCTCCCCACATACGTAGTGCCCACGCTGTTGCTATCTCGGCTGTAGAACCAGCGAGCAAAGGGGCAGAATCGGGTTTTGAGATGTCGAAAAGCCTTCTCGGACCTTGAAGCCTGATCTCACTGGCCGTTCCAACTGATCTAGGAGTTGGGCCTCTGTAAACCCATACAGTACATTCATGGCACACGTAGAGCCAATTTTCTGGAATGATTGGACAGCTTCACGAACGAGGTTAGCAACGGGACACATTACAGTCAATCATCATCCTCATCGTCTCCTGGTGGTTGCTCATACTGCGGCCGTCTCGCTGCCTTCCACGACGAACAGCATTGCTAAGAACGAACTTCTGGGCTTGTGCTCCGGACCAGCCGCGCCACTCGCACGCGATTGCGGGAGGCGACACGGTTCGCCGGCGACCCTTTCCTGCTTCGGTGATGGACGCTCCCTCGAAGGACCGTGCAAGCCAAAACACGCCGTGGTGGCCAAAGGATACTGATATGCTCGAGAACATCGCTTTGAGATGGTGAACACCCCGGGGGTTCGTGGTGGTGGGATGTCCCCTTACCTTCCCGACCCCGGCGTTGCCGAAACACATCTTCTTGCTCACTCCCAACAGGATCAAGACTTCCTTCGTGAATTAATGCAGAGCAGATATCTGGGCAGCTATCTCGGCCGCGGGTGTGACTCGGAACAAACAAGGCACGCATGCCCGACGCCTCATTGTGCACACCGGTGCCGACATTACAATGTATACCGGAAGTCTCGGGAGATATTTGGACCTGTAAGCCACGATTCTGGACCTGTCGTTGACTAAGAGCGTCGCCAAGCACAGATTCGATTTGTTGAGCATGGCAATATGTCGTTTCCGAGAACACAAATACGCAAGGTATTGAATGCCTTGGATCCGTAAGTCATTGATGCGATCCACTTGCAACTCCGTAGTAAGTAATAGTTAAACACCGGAGATGCTGCGCGGGAGATTTCCGGTACCGATCTCGCCTGCGAGATATGGAACCCCTGCGGCGATTGTTGATATCTGTATCCGTGAAGGGCTTTGGTGCGCCGTATATGTACTGTCGACGGAGCCTCATGCATGCACACGATACCCGGAGTCCAGCTTGTCGCCAGGGCCAACGAGTGAGCATGATATCTTGCTTACGGTCGCCTCATCGCATGCAAGAGTCCCTATACGGAAGATAGGGAAGATAAGATATGGGACGCGGATCCATATCTGAGATCCGGCAGCTCTGCCGCTGCCTGGATCCACTGGACGCTGGTTGCCGCCGAGAAACCGCCGCTGCGCTTCCGGGCTGAAGAAGAACTAGAATCGCGGGTTCCATTGATCTACGAGGGAAGCGACCATAGCGATTGACGACGTTTCAGCTGACAAGCTGAGTGCGACATTGATAATGATAGAAAAAGTGCCGAAGAAACACGTGCCAGAAGACTCTCGGGCTGCTGCTCTGTACAAACAACGATACGAAATATCCGCTCTGCAGCGTTAACATGTGCCACAATTGCCCAATGACCGGTTTCGACGTCGAGGTTTCTGCGGCGGCAGAGTGGGCTTGCAGTGAGTGCACTGAAGCAGAGAAAGCATCCAGATTTGGAGTGTTACATATTACTCCGTATCTACCGTGCTGAAAAGAAGGAGTTGACTGAGCATTGAACCTCGAGTCGGTCGTACACCCAGTCGCTAGACAGATAGTCTGGGAATATATTGACATGAGTCGTCATGAAAGTGTATATTTGTCATGCAGACTCGAAGGCTCGGAAGAGACGTTGACCAGACGCGTGGGCAGCACTGCAGCTAACCGCAGTGTAGTGTAAATTAGCTTACCTTCCTAAGGTTAGTTACTATTTGCAAGGCACTGGGGTAGCCAAGACCGGGGGAGATTTGGAGAAAAACGGCTCGGTCCAGGGTTTTCCTGTGATGCAGAGTTGCCTAAAGATTTAAGCCTTATTTGCGGCAGTGAGATCGTGAGCCTGGACGACTTGCCTTCTCACCAGGTTTACAACCAATGGATTTGCAGATGTCCCACTGCGTATACCGGGCAGGTTCCCTTGTACCTACATACATACATGAACGCTTTGAACACCCTTCCCCCCCCCCCACACAACAATTACATGTGCGTTTATTGGGTCGCCTCGGGCAAAAAATCAAGCCGATGTTTTGCAATATCGTTTGGATGATCATTAACCCCGTCCCCCTTTGGAGATGCATGCCTCTCACTTATTATCACAAGCATAGCTACTCGAGCCGTATCTGGTTTCCATCAACTTGACGAAAGTAACGTCTTGGCAGACCTCTGATATAGCCCTATCGTCAGTATGGACTAACACCCAGCTGTGAAGACACATCACAGATAAGACCCCTAGAATATTCCTGTAACTGCGGGTCTTGTTGCAAGACTGCCACTGCCACCCTCAACGTTTCGTTCGAGAGGGCACGACAGGCAACACACACACAGCACGAGATTGAGAGACCCATCGCAAGAGTGATTCAAGGTTGTGGGGGAAACGGCGCTTATAACTTTGCCCCATGGGCCACTATCCACCCTTGTAAGTTGTGGATACCATAAACCTGGCAGAGATATTCCGTATACAGTTTCCTACTCTAGTGTCATAAGTACCAGGTTGGCAATTGGGGTAAGATACAGGGGGGAAACACGCAGAGTTGCGTAGGCACGCGGTCATAGTTGTCCTTCCTCGCGCTCCTCTGTTGTTGAACACAGTACTAATACGAGTCGTCCGAGAACGCATAATCTCCAACTCCCACTGTGGGCGGCTTTTCTTTTATAGCCGTTGCCGCACTATAGTCCCCCGTCTTGGCTCGCCTTGGCTTTCTATTTAGTCCTCGAGGGTATTGGTTGTAAGTCTATCTCGTCTCTAGTCGGGAGAAGGCCGAGAGAGTTGCTGTGCGAATTCGTCTGCGTTCCTCCGAAAATTTGAATCACTTTTCGACGACAACTCGACGACCATATCTCACAACGGGACTGAGACGACATCCAAGATGGAGGAGCATAAGCCCCATGTAACGGACACGGAGCGTCAGGCTACGCAGGTGCCGTCGTCGGTATGATCCATCATATTCACTCGGGGGGACTCGTCTTCTCCCGCGCCGCCTCTTACTAACGTCGCTTCATCGCCAGGGCGAAGTGGAAGACTTGTCCGATGAGCACCGCGCGTATCTGATGGATAGACATGGCTCGTTGGCACTCGAGCCCGTCCCGAGCATGGACCCAGCCGACCCGTACAACTGGCCGAGGAGCACAGTAAGTAAACTGGACCGATGTCGACTATACCGTGCTTGACCTGTCTTGCTGACTGGTTGTCAAGAAAATTACCAACCTCGTCCTGGTCGCCTTTCACGCCATGATGGGCACATTCACCGCAGCTGCGATTCAGTGCGCCTTTGTCGATATCGCCAAAGATCTGGATATCGAGGTCCAACAAGCGAGTTACCTCACCTCGCTGGTGATCGCCATCCTCGGTGGAGCGCCGATCCTATGGCGACCGATCGCTAATATATACGGCAGACGACCCGTGTTTCTGATTTCGCTGATCTGCAGTATGGTGGGAAATATTGGCTGTGGTTTTAGTCACACGTACGGCACGGTCGCCCTCTGCCGGGCCATTACGGCCTTCTTCATCTGTCCCGCCGCGGCCATCGGCAGCGCCGTCGTCTCCGAGATGTTCTTCAAGACGGAGCGCGCCACCTTCATGGGCGCGTGGACCATCATGGTCACCATCGGCGTGCCGGTCGCGCCGTTCCTGTTCGGCTTCGTCGCGCTGCGCGTCAACTACCGCTGGATCTACTTCATCCTCGCCATCACCAACTTTGTGCAGTTCGTGCTGTACCTGTTCCTGGGCCCCGAGACCCTGTACCGGCGCGACTTTGCCGTCAAGCCCAGCACGCCCCATCTCAAGAAGGGCTACTTCAGCTTCCGGCGCATCAACCCCGACCCCCTGCGGCCGAGCGACTTTTACCACCCGTTCGTGTACTTTACCAAGCCCGTGGTCCTGCTCCCGGCCGTCGCGTACTCGATGATCTTCCTGTGGTCCAACATCATGCCGACCATCGAGATCCCGCAGATCTTCCCCGAAAAGTACGAGTTCAACACCCAGCAGGTCGGCCTGCAGTTCCTGTCCTTCATCCTGGGCTCCATCATCGGCGAGCAGATCGGCGGCCGCCTGTCCGACGTGTGGATGAACCAGCGCCGCAAGAAGACGGGCGCGGCGCCGGCCCCCGAGTACCGTATCTGGCTCAGCTACATCGGCCAGGCGCTGGCCATCACCGGTGTTATTGTCTTCCTTGTGCAGACCGCCCACACCGATATCTACAACATCACCCCGCTCGTCGGCACCACGATCGGTGCCGTGGGAAACCAGCTCGTCACGACCGTCTACATCACGTACGCCGTGGACTGCTACAAGGAGGATGCGGCCGGAGTCGGCGTGTTTATTACCTTTGTGCGGCAGATTTGGGGCTTCATCGGTCCTTTCTGGTAAGGCAGCCTCTCACTTGATTTACATGATTTGACAGGTTTACTAATATCTATTGGCAGGTTCCCGCAACTCATCGAGGCCGTCGGCATGCCGGGGACTGCAGGCGTGGCAACTGGAATGATGGTCGTCTTTTCCGTGGTGCCTACTCTGGCGCTGCAGTTCCTCGTCCGCAAGAGCCACCACTGAGGAGGGAATGGCGCGGTAATTGGGAGTCACAAAAAGGGAGGACAAGGCTCGTTGGATTATGTATAGGAACTCGACCACCGAGAATTAATAAGAGAAGTTCTGGAACAAACGAAATGTCCACGCCATTCTGAAACTTCGTCGGCCTCGGAAGCTCGCCGGCTTGCAAGTCAATCGGCGCATGATTAGGTGTTCAGCCGTGAGCAAACCATTGTTCGGTGAGCTCACTGAAAAAGAAAGGGCTCGATATGTAGCCTCTGTGGACTTGTTCTAATTTGTGTACCATAGGCAAAAGGTGGCGGCTCTATTCTAGATCTTGGTTGGTACGATGGTGTCATTCGAAGGAGGCTGAGCTCGGCTAGACACTATAGCCACACCCCAAGACGCATGTATGCATTTCGATCACCAGCTGCAAAGACGATGCTTCTTATCAAGTCCGAGAAGAAGTCTTTGTCACAAGATCTACAGAGTATGGCATACTTTGGATCGAGAAGGAATTGGTAACTCTTAGCTTATTGCGATCAAAGGAAACAATTATGACAGGATGCCAAGTAAAAATTCTCTGATGGGTTTGGAGGTCATCATTATCCGCGCCTTCGTCGCTATTGGCTTGCAACTCCCCCGTGGATTGCCATCCTTGCTCCCCTCCACAATACGTATGAGCTTGCATGCTCTGTGCCGGTCTATGGCTCAACTGCTCCCGCGGCCTCCAATGAGGCATCACACATACTGGCTTGGGCCTGGGGGCTTAGCAATATCCGTGCGACCTCAAATTTTCTTCCTGCATAACCTACTTAGATTGACCAGTCCCCAGAGAATTGGTGGATGGGACCGTCCTGGCATCGTATTTTCTACTTTTGGTTCAGGGACACTGCAACTTTGCAGCCTTGGGCTCTATGGACCCCTTCACTACGCTTTCCACGGCTGGCAATGTCCTCCAATTTCTTCAATTTGTCGGCAACCTGCTGAACAGTACGCGCAAGCTCCATGCGTCGGCTTCCGGCATCACCGTCCAGAACGAGCATGTTCACGACATATACTCCAAGCTGATCGTCTTCAACGAGAGCCTTCAACGCCGATATGAAAATGAACCGGAAGGAGCTACGACAAAGGCGTCCATACACGGCCCAGAGATAGCGAGCTGCGCTTCTGCCTGTCAACAGGATTGCGAAGCGCTCCTGCGGATTGTGACGAAGCTGAGAATAAAATCGGGCAGTCGCTCACGATACTGGAGAAGCTTCCAGGCCGCTCTTACAGAGGTCTGGAACTCCGGGGAGATCAAGGACCTGAAAGAGCGCATCGCCGAACGCCAACGTGCAATTACACTCCAGCTGTGTGCTATATCCAGGTACGAGACTCTCGATATTGAAAGAATTGAGCCAAAGCTAACACCTAGACAGCGAGAACATTCTGACTATTGGTGATCGGCTCGAACGGCTCGAGAGAAGTATTGGAATCTGGCACCGAAACGGTCGTCACCAAATGCTCAAGAAAAGGAAAGACCTGCTAGCGCAAAGAGTCGACGAGCTGTACAAGCAAGAGGCTGTGGATACGGAAGAGATCGGCTGTATTTGTAACGATCTGTCTCGCCTTTCGTTAAACGCACGGGATTATGAGCAGGAATTCGTGATTACCGCCAGTCTCGACTATGGAGAGCGACCGGCCAGACACGATAATATCGTCGAAGCTCACAAAACAACCTTCGGTTGGGGTTTGAACGAGGTCACAAATAACTCGGAAAAATTTGCCTCTCTACGTCGCTGGCTTCCCGGGCCCAATGGCCTCTTCTGGGTCTCAGGGAAGCCCGGATCAGGCAAATCAACGTTCATGAAGTTTATTGCTGATCATGAAACTACGAGAAAGTATCTGCGGCAGTGGGCTGGAAGGCGGGAGCTTTTGATCACCAGCCACTACTTTGCGATCTATGGTACGCCGATTCAGAGAGCACTCGAGGGGCTTCTCCGTTCTATCTTGCACGGAATCTTCCATGAGCAGCCGAAACTCATTTCAAGACTGCTGCCAGCACGGTGGCATCTCAAGTCGTCGCAGCCACCATGGATACAACAAGAAATGCTAGGCGTCTTGCAGCGCATTGCCGAGGATACTGATGTACCTGTCAACATTTGCATCTTCATCGACGGCCTCGATGAATACACGGGAGATCATTTCGACATATGCCAAACATTGACCAAGCTCTCCCAAGCACCGTTCATGAAGATATGTGTATCTAGCAGACCGTGGAATGTATTCAAAGATGCTCTTGGGGGGGTCCCAGACTCTGTGCTTTATATGCACGAGCTTACTCACGACGACATCCATAGCTATACGGAAGACATGCTGCGCAAGCATCCTCGCTGGACAGCCCTCGAAGAGGGAACTAGCTTGGTCTCTTCAGAGTCTCTGATCGAAGAAGTTGTCGAAAAGTCAAACGGCGTATTCCTTTGGGTTACCCTGGTTGTCCGCCTCCTCCGCGAGGGTCTCACAAACGACGATAGCATGTCGGACCTGCGGAGAATGTTATCAAGCTTTCCTGCCGATCTCAAGAAGTTCTTCAGACATATTCTGGAGTCAGTGGATCCCTTTTACAACGATCGAATGGCAAGAACATTGCAGATTGCTCTACATTCGGACATACCTCTGTTCATTGAGATGTTCATGTTCTCCGACTTGGAATATGACGATGACAACTATGCCTTCCAAGCGCCCGACAGGATGATGCCTGCGACGTTGCCTGACATGACGAAGATGTTTGCATCGGTATCACGACGTATCAATGGGAGATGCAAAGGTCTACTGGAAAGAGATGGCGATCGGATGCAGTTCCTACATCGAACAGTCTACGACTTCCTGCATACTCCCGAAATGAACTCATATTTGACGGAACTAGCGAAACCGGGCTTTTGCCCGGACTATTCTCTGTTCCAGGCATCAGTTGCTTGGACCAAGCGAAGTAATTTCAACGATTTTCGTCGGAAAGACTCGGATGTGGCGACGTTTCGCTGGTTGGAGTCGCACAGTTTCGTCCAAAGGATGCGACAAGTATTGCAGTATGCCAAGTCATCCGAAAAGGCAGGTGAAAGGTCAGCTGCTTTGACTGCGGCACTTCTTGACAATATGGAGGCCAGTATCGAATCCATGGTGGAAAATGGACAGATCCTCATGGGAGACCAAGCGACAATGATACGCATTTATCGACAATTGGTCATTGAAGCCGGGATAGACAGCTATGCCAGCAAAAAGCTGGCTCTTCCCGGTTATATAACCACCGACCACGGGGCTGCCTTCTTGCCAATATGTGTTTTCGAACGAGAATTGAACTTGATGGAAAGTCAGGACTCATCCCTGCTACAAGGTATATTGAGATCTAGACCGGATCCCAATGCTTTGTACGGAAAACAGAGCTTGTGGGGAATGTTTCTTGACAAATGCATTCCTGACCTCGTTGGATCAGGCTCCGAAAAGTTACGTCATTTCCTCGACAGTGGTGTACTATACACTTTACTTCAGCATGGAGCAGATGCTAAGGTAATCATCGACAAGAAGATTATAAGTTCCTCGAACAACATCGAAACATTCGTCATGATACCTGCATGGCTTGGCATCATCTTGACAATACAAGCCACAACTACGTATGTCAACAAAGAGGTGTATGAGCAAGTCTTGACACATCTGTTGAAGGATATTCAGAATTTCGGAGCCGTGAGAGTGGGAAATGCCCGTGGCAACAGTATACTGCAAGTTTACGATCTCTGGGATGCCTGTGAAATGCATTTTCAAGGCTACTTGAAAGGTCCTCATGAACCAATGGTCATAAACACCTTCAGCCAGGCCCTTCAACAGCTCTCTGATCCACCAGCGGAGGCAGACAGCCCATACACGAAAGCTTGTCGGTGGGTTCGGAGTGGCTTATCAGATGATGGCCAGAAGCAATTTGACTCTGCTATCTCAGCCTTGGAAGCCCAGCACAAACCCAAGACCTCGCTCAAAAGGAAATCCCAATCGCACATGCCAAAGGCGAGGCAGCGAAAGGTAGCCCGGAAGAAGAGTTGAAGATTAGGGGTAATGAATGCCAGGTTCAAGCAATGCTAGGTATTGATATTTGAGGCAGCGAGCCTTCGTTACTCCTTTCATGCCCGCAGTCACTTTCCACTCTACCAGTTGATGCTGTGGCAAAGGCTCCTGAACCCAAATGAGACGAAACATCACCCCACCAATGTTCACCATACTGCTCATACCATGATACGGTTCTACGAAATCCATCATCCAGTGTTACCTTCTGCGACCAACCAAGGGCTGTGAGTCTGGTAAAATCAACAGCATAGTGGCGATCCATGAAGGGCCTGTTTGGTGTGGACTCTATGCATTCCTCCACGGTCAAAGGCGCAGCGTTTGCCGCTGCAGAGCTTGCGGAAGCTGCAAGAATCTTCCCAATGACTTCAATGTTGGCCAAGCGGTCTGCGGTGCCAATATTGTACGTCTCGCCAATCTCGCCGCGATGGAAAATGAAGTTGAAGGCGTTCGCGACGTCTCCCGCATAAATGTACCGCCGCGTATACTCTCCGCTTCCATACAGAGGCACCTTTTGCCTCCGATTTATCAGGATCGCGAACTTGGGAATGATCTTCTCCGGGAACTGGTTCGGGCCGTACACGTTGTTGCTGCGGACGACGACGACCGGCAGGCCAAACGACCTGGCGTAGGCGCAAACCATCATCTCGGCCGCCGCCTTGCTGCCGCTGTACGGGTTCGTCGGGCGCAGCGCGTCCGCCTCGCGGTGGTCCGGCATGCCGGGCGTGACCTCGCCGTAGACCTCGTCCGTCGACACGTGGACGAAGCGCCTGACGCCGAAAGTGCGCGCCGCCTCGAGCAGCACCACGGTGCCGGTGAGGTTCGTCCGGCAGAAGGCGTGCGGCGCGCCGAAGCTCAGGTCCACGTGCGACTGCGCGGCAAAGTGCAGCACGGCGTCGACCTGGTGCTCGGCGAAGCACTTTGTGACGGCGGTCTCGTCTGCGACGTCGCCACGGAACAGGGACCAGTTGGGCGCGCCGTCCAGGGCGCCGAGGTTGTTCATGGAGGCAGAGTACCTAGTTGGGCGTTAGTATTTGATGGTTATTTCGTCCCGGGATGAGGAGAGCGCTTACTCGAGACTGTCGAAGCATACGAAGTGGTAGGCCGGATACGTCAGCGTGAGACTCCGGAGGACCCAGGAGCCGCTGTACTGATGCGATTAGATACGACAGACACTTTTTGTATCTGGCGAAGGCTTACATGAAACCAGCACCGCCAGTGATGCATATCGTCTTGATATCAGGAAAGGGTTCCAGCTTGTCCATGGCTCTCAAGGCCTGGTCATCGTTCCAGGAGAAGGTATGCGGAGGATCAGCCGCCATCTCGCTAAGCTTGGCCGTAGGACTTTGGCTCGTTGCCGATATTACTGGGCCTTCTGCTTGAATATAATGACTGTCGTCTCTTCCAGCGTATATCAGAACGAGATCTGTAATCGTGCTGTCAGAATTGTTCCTTCTCCATGAAGGTTTCCATTTCAACGAGTGCCAACTCTAGGTTCGCGGGAAGCTGAGGCTGGCGACCAAGACATGACACGGCACATTGTCCTGCCTTTTGCGTCATCTGTATCACCTCGTGGCCCCCAGATGACGGGAATGCTTCCTGAGCCACGCGGAGACTAGTGACCATGGTACTATGAACATGGAAACTCAACTGTTTCGAGATCAGATTGTGATAGCGGCTGGCTTCCCTGTAGACTACCGTCTCACGACAGCCACAAACACTTGATCACGCCGCATTACGAGTTGAATTGCACCCTGTCACACGTTGGAATATTCCATATTTCCTATCACTGAGGGACTGCTTCCTACTGTAAACACTGAATCCTAGTCAAAACGTCTAGAAGAATGAACTTGAATTTGTTTGCCCATCGCAACCAGCGACGTGTATTTAATCCACAATCCTGCAAAACTCCAAAGGAGCCGTCCAATGCAATGTCCAGACGCGTCAAGCAGCCAAAGGGGGGAATATTAGGCAAAAAGGACAGAAAAAGCAACAAGAACAACAAAGGACCGAAAACGCCGCTTCCTTTCTGCAAGATATCGATGAACGCCTTGCCAATGCTTGCATCGTCGCCGGCCAGCCAAATCGACCGGCACGAGCCAAATTTTTGTACTCATGATTTCCGCAACACGCCAGTGTATGTGCAGCCTTCTCCCCCTCCGTGTCTGACAAAAGAAACTGACAGATGCCAAGGAATGTCGGGCCTGGTGATTAGGCACGTGTTGCTGAGTGTATGTGTGATGTCGTCAATGTCGTCTCTAGAATACAAATAACTCCCGCCAACAAACAAGTGCGCCCTTAGACTCTAGCCATGGGCTTCCTACGCACCAAGAAAGGGCTGGGCATCTCATCTCTCTCGGGGTCCCAGACGGGGGCGGGCGACAGGTTCCTCTCGACGGCGACAGCACGGTTCTTAAGCGAGTTGGCGCGCTTGGGACTAGCATCTGGAGCACGGCCACCAGCACGGGCTTGCTGAAGCTCGATAAGGGTCCGGCCGCGGACGTTGTTCTTAGCGGGTAGCTTGTTCGGAGACACATCGGCCCAGTCCTTAACCGAGACCTTGCGAGAACCGTTCTCACCGACAAGGTTGGCGGCAGAAGGGATCTTGCTCAATCTCCTGTTAGGAGTGTTGTTACGCTCCCGGAGAGGGCCGCTGTTGCTGCCAGTCTTGTTCGCAGCGTTGACCGGGGGGAAAGAGCTGACGCCCTTGTTGAGGTTCAGCGAAGGGTTGGTCTTCATCTGGCCCATCGGGGCGGTCGCGGTCTTGGTCAGTCCCGGGCGTCGTGTGCCAAACGGATTCTTGTTTGACTTGTGGCGCGAAGGGGACGGAATGATCGGCTCGTCGTCATCATCTTCCGACTCGGAGAGCACTGGGTCGGGATCTCTGAATCGATCACCGTCGCCGGCAGCGAAGATAGTCTGAGGGTGGGACGTAGGTGCCTTGGCAGCAACGTGGCGACGAGGCGACAGGGACAGAGCCGCGATGGGGATGGGCGATGGCGATGCCATCTCAATGTCCATGGGTGTTCCCAGATGACCAGCGAACATGGTCTGGGCACGCGCAAAGGGGGTGCGCGCGCTCCTCTTAAGAGGGTGCACCGGCTCTGGGGACTCAACCGACAGTTCGGTGATATCGGTGGTAGACGGAAAGTCGCCATCAGCATCGGTGCTGTGTCCGCTAGCACTCAAGCCGGCGCTGGAGTGCGGATAGTCTGACTTGGTCATCGATGAGTTGAATTGGTTTCCAACTGGAGCAAAGGAGACGGTCTTCTTCTGAAGCTCCTCCTGCACTCGCGCGGTGACTTCGGCTTCGAACCGCTGGCGAAGCGACTCCATTTCTTCAGTGACCAGGCGGTCAATCTCCAGGCGGGCCTTGACCTCCCATTCTCTTCGTACCGATGCCTCAATCTCGTGGCGCATCAGCGCCTTGTCGGCGTCCATGTTGGCCAGCTTTCGCTCAAGCTCGACGAGCTTCTTCTTCATGCCGTCCTCCTTCGCTCGGAGGATCTTATTCGTGTCGGCCACTTCCATCTCTTTCCTCATCAGGCGCACAGCGGGCAGGTTGAGCAGGTCGGCCGTGGTTGGTCTGTGGTCAGGATTGACCTTCAAGCACATCTTGATGACGCTGTAGAGGTCTTGCGAGTAAACCTTGGGGAGGTTCTCGACCTTTCCCTCCTTGATCTTTTGGACGAGCTGGTAGTGAGACTTTGCGTTGAACGGGGGCTCTCGTGCGCATAGTTCGTAGATGATGCAGCCCAGGGACCAGATGTCGGACTTGAGGGTGTATCTCTCGGCGGCGCAAATCTCGGGGGACATGTAGAAGGGAGTGCCGACATAAGTTGAGGCGAAGTCGTGGGAGGACATGATCTTAGAAAGGCCAAAATCGCCGAGCTTGACAGAATTGTCCTCATTAAGGAAAACTGCACAAGGTTAGAACAGCCTGGGTAGCAGTGGAAAGTCGGGGCACACATACCATTCTCGGGCTTCAAGTCTCGGTGCAAAATGGTCATGCCACCAACTGGAGCCTTGGGCTTGACAATTGAGCCGAGACCAAGGACACTCTTGCCAACCTCGGGCGGGTTCACGCCGTAGTGACAGCGGTAGAGTGCCATGACGAGCTGAGAGAAGATGCTCCAGACAAAAGATTCCTCGGCGTACTGGTTCTTGAGGGCGAGGTCGCGGATGACTCGGCCAAGGTCACCGTTTCCGCAGTACTCCATGTAGAAGTGCAAGTCTTGTGACAGCTTGAGGTGTTCTCGGTGGTAGTAGGCGACAATGTTGGGGTGTCGGAGGCCAGACAGGATCTGGAACTCGGCGTGCAGCTGTTCACGCTCCTTTTGCGACATCTTGAGGTAGCTGATCTCCTTCCTGCACATGACCAGTCCATCGGCCTTCCTTCTCACCCGTCGGATAATTCCAAAGGAGCCATGGCCTGTGAGGGAGATCGCGGGTTAGCTTTCAAGGTTTCGGCGCCGATGCGTGGATGGGTGGCGACAAGCGATGCGATGTGCGGGAGGCACTTTGGGCGAGGCTTACCGATCTTCTCCAAGACCTCGAACTTATCGGACTCGGTCATTGTGCGAAATTGTCTTCTTCTTTTCGCAGCGGCCGGTAGATTATAGCGAGGGATGTGCCATATGCTGATGGAGAGTGGAAGCAATGGAAGTGTAGATGGAAGCTGGGTGTCGATGCAATGTGCACAGTCGGGCGCGGCGCTGGGTGTCTCTCGGTGTTGACTTCTACGAATGAAAAAGGGAGAGAGACAAACGGGGGAAGAGGAGCGGCGGGTAGAGTTGCGATGTAACCCCTAGAAGATGCAGCGAGCGGCATGAATCGCATTCACGACAGGCCGTTGGAAATGGCCCCAGGTTCGTGAATAAACATTTGAGCTCATCTCCACGGCAACCAGGAGCTCCAGGGCACTAGCCTTGGCTAGCATTGATTGCTAGTGGAGTCAAGCGCCTCAAAAATTCGCTAGCGGCCTTTCAGGGCCGGAACAGTTTCGGCTGGGGCCCGTCGCAGCACCAAAGAGCACTGAACAGCACTGAAAGTTCGCCGTCCCATTGGGCGATTGGAGTGGCACGAAAAAGGGAGCTTGGGCCAGCGCCGCACACGCTCCCGATGCCCAACCCGCCTTTTTGGCGCGGTGACGACAGTCAGGGTCCAGTAGTGGATCGTCGGATGCGTGGCACGGAGCAGAGAACAGCAGTTTGAGCAGTCAAACTGTTGCATCTGGCCTGTCGCAGATAACAAAGGGAAAACATGGCTGTGCCAAGATCGCGATGAAAATAGAGAATACTCGATTGCAACGATATGATGTCGCCAGATCGCTTAACTATCTGGTGCTTTCCTACTACGAGGTACGAGTTACACAGTACGGTGTATATTCTGACAAGCTGGCAACAATGCCATGGTACCACTCGGAGAGTAGCAAGATATGACTGCTCAAGGTCACTGGTCATTAAGGTGCCTGGACAAGCCATTGAACACGGATTGCGATCAATACATAATCGTATGTAACGATTGCTTGCTCTAATGGCCAGCGTTGGGAGGTGCTTTGATGTCACTTGTGACTGGAGGCAGATTACATACATACATGTAAGCGGGCAGGTGCACTACAAATTCTGATTGTTACATACAGCGCCATCATCGAGCTACCGATACAATCCAGCGGTATCCGTACCTCGTACCCCGCCACGTGATATCGCCACAAATCAGAACTATTTGCACTTGAACAATGTCGTTGTTCTAATAAATCATTACCGTCGTTACCTTAAGTCCGATCCAGACTGGCTTCATTTGCTTTTCTCTAAACCCCCGCAGATTGCTTCCACACCCCTTGCCGCCATGGTTCTTAGAAAGTTCGAGTTGGAAACCAAGCTCAAGGACGATATTGCCCTTGTCAAGAGTGGAGTGCTCCGAGATGAGAATCCCCTCGACGAGAGTGCCGAATTCAACGAACTCGTCGCCGCCTGCCGACATGGTGATCTCAAACGAACGCAGGAACTGATCTCTACGGGTGTCAACATCAACGGCAAGGATAAATTCGATTACACGCCTCTCATCATTGTGAGATCCAAGTCCCTTGCATCGTTTCACAGTCTGATTTCGGAGATAACGGGATTCTGTCATTGATGGGAGCAGATGGGACTGGAGATAAATCTTTTGGAAGGATACTGATTGATACGCCCTAGGCAAGTTTATGCGGTCACTATGAACTAGTCCAGCTACTGTTGGAGTCTGGCGCTTTGGCGGAACGAGACACGTTCCAGGGAGAGCGATGCATATACAATGCCTTGAACGACAGGATACGAAATCTCCTTCTCCAATATGATTTTTCCAAGTCGACAGATCCTCTCCAGCCATGGGCGGCTCACATCACTGAGCTGTTGACTCGAGAGATGCCAAAAACCTCAGATATCACCATCAACACCAACACGGACAGCTTTCAGCTGCACAAGTTCTTGCTGTCGGCCAGGACCCCCTACTTCCGCAAGAAGCTTGAAGATGCCCCCGAGACAACTTCTTGGAAGCTTCCCTCCACGATACCGGCAGATTCGTTTCAAGTTGTCATGCGGTATCTCTACCTGGCCGACCTTCCCAGGGATCTCGTCGGAGCATGGAGCACAGTCTCGGAAGAAGAGGTCCTCACTGGCATCGACAAGATCAGCAAGCAACTCGAAGTCACCCAGCTGTGGGATGCCATTCTAGGTGGAAATGATAGGCGGCTCGCACGTCAACGACACCAGGATGAGGTGGCCAGAGCCTCGAAACAAGTGGGCGAGCTATTCCAGGAGAAGATTATTGGCCACAAGATGCGTGTGGATCCCAACAAGGTCGCAGATGTCAAGTGGCGCCACGAGAATTCCATCTTCGCTGATTGCCTCTTGCGCGCGGATGAGGATGGTGTTGACCAGCCAGACGAAGAAGAGCAAGAACAGGGAAGCGCCATACCGATAGGACCTGGAGCTGCGTCAAAACCGCAAGCGCAGAACGGGGACCGCAAACACCCCAAATCGGTCTTGTATCCTGTGCATAAAGCCATGCTTATTCGCAGCCCCTATTTTGAGACCATGTTCTCAAGCCAATTCGCAGAGGCGCAAGAATCGGAATTCCTGCACATTGTCAAGGTCGACTGTTCACCTGAGGTGCTTGAGATAGTTCTCGAGTTCATTTATACCGAAAAGGTAGATTGTCCCTTGGACTTGGGTTTAGATCTGCTTTACGCTGCCGACATGCTTTTTCTGGACAAGCTCAAAACTAGGGCAGCCATCGCAATCAGCACGTTGGGCAGCGGCAACAACAATGTTCTGGTGGACCGAACGCATCCGGAATTCGAAGGCGCCGGAGAAATAGAGGTAGAACCGATCAACGTTTACGACGTGATCCATGCCGCCTGGGATCTTCGGGTGCAGAGGCTAGAGGAGTTTGCCGCACGATACATTGCCTATAGATTGGAAGACTACATCGACGACGACGAGTTTGCAGAGCTCATTCATGAAAGTGCTCGGCGCATCAAGGAAAGACAGGAGACGGATACCATCGAGTTGCTAGACGATATTCGGTACTACCTTTCGGATCGTTTCCGACTACGCTTCGAGGATGCCGGCCTCGACGAGATGCTAGACGAGGAGGGAGAACTCGACGCAGCTGTTGCCGAAGCATTGGCACCGACAGACCAGCCCAAAGGCGAAGTCGCCCCAGAGGACGCCACGGAGCCTGTGCCAGACCAAAACGGAACCAAAACCAACGGCACTACAAATGGCACCGCAGATGGCACTACGGATGGCATCAACGGAGTGGTACGCACCTTGGATGGCGAGCTTGTCGACGACGAGTTCTCCCAAGATGCAATCAATTACCAAATTCTATTGCAGAAGATCGACGGTATGCTGGAGAAGCTGAAGCTAGATGCATAAAGACTTGGCATTAGACTTTAGATCAACATGGATATCAGGGATTCAACTTGACTCAGCCCCTCGGGACAAGCCGAATGCATCTGCATCCAACGAACTCGTGCTGGCGTTACATGCAGTGGAGATTGTAAAGATTTCAGACAAGCCTCACAGAATAGGCGAGCCGCACGCTACGGGACAAGACGGACTGAACGTACTTGTGAGAACCAGTCAATGGACTGTCTCGTATATTGCGGCATCTTGTTCATACGTTGGGCTGTCTCCGTAGGAACGAAAGCTGCCCAACCACCCAACTTGAGAGTATAATGAATTTTAAAGTAGAGGATTTAAAGTATATGTCTGCTTCTCATTTCGCAAGCCCCGCACTAACCGAGGACATTCGCACAAGGATGCCGTGCTTTTGTTCCTGTCAAACTTGCAGTCCCGCACTAAGACAATCCTTACCATGTATTTTTGGTTCGAGATATCCGGGGTGACCCGGCTTCCCAGACCATGCTACTCGGAGCCCGAAGCGAACAACAACAAATAACAAAACGGCCTGGGAACCATAACAGCTGGATCTAGAGATTACCGAGAGTCGGTCCTGCGGCCTGGTCCGTTTGTAGATTAGAAAGGGTCCCGTGCCGTGCTTTGACGGCTTTCTTTTCTTCTTCGATTCTGCCTCTTTCCACGTGGGTTCAGCCTCACTAGTCTTTAGACCATGATCTACCAAAAGTCTCCGTGCATGGTTGAGTCCACGAAGTATTAATGGTTCTCAAAATTGGACAATATTATTATAACAGGATAAAACGAAAGAAGCTCGAAAGAGATCCTTGATATTTTCTGACTTCATCTGCAAGACAGAGAACTATCGCACTACACGCTCGATTTGCGATGTTGGAACAGAAAGTAACGTGTACGGACATTTTGGTTAGCACAACATAGTTCAGCACTAGTCATGATGTCACCTCAACAAGTGTTTGATCGCGTCGTATCGTATGTATGACACCGATATCAGTATTGGTGTTGATTTGTATGAAATAGATTTATATACTTTGCAGTATTCCCGTAGGACGTGTTAGAACTCGATACAACTATATTTTATTCAATTTACGAGAAATCAATAATTATACACGCAATGGCTCATACAGCACACCACATTCACGAGCAATTTGAGCCGCGGCCTGACGCGCAGAAACTGACGGGAGATGCAAACGGAGATGTAGACTACGAGCCTCACCCCGAGAAGTCGATCAAGATCTCGACCGAGCATCAGCAGATCGTGCAGAAAATCATCAATCTGTATTCTGGAAGCGCTTCTGAAGATGACATGCAAGGTGAGAACGGTCACTTGTACTGGGTTCAGAAAAGCACACGAGATTCCATCCGCTAATATATAAATGGTACACAGTCTACGATAAAGATGCAGTGTATGATGACCCATTCTCATACTGCGATACTCGGTACAAGATAGCCGGACAGTGGTACGGTCTCCCCATGGTAAGCCTGCGAGATGAACCTATCATTCCTCCTGGACAGTCTTTCTCACGAGCACAACCGCAGGTCTTCAGTAGTCTGCGCACCCTCAAGACGGAAGTCGTCAAGGACACGCCCACGGAGATCGTGTGGAAGATACAGCACGAATACACTCCCAAGGGACTCGGCGGGAAGTCGAAGGCCGTCAACAGCCTGATCTCCGTGGGGCTCGACGACAAGGGCAAGGTGCGGTACCACAAGGACATGTGGAACGAGAAGGACTACAGCCACGGCGGCCTGGGCAAGTTCTTCAAGACGCTGCAGGCCGACGTGACGCCCGCCATGTCGCAGCCGCCCAAGACGTTGTAGATAATGACGAGGTGTAGAGTTTATTGAACTTCGAATATATCGAGGCTATTGTAGAAGGTGGCAGACTCCGCCGGCAGGCTGATAGAATGTATATCATACAAAGCTTCAACCCACAGGCAGCGATGTGGACGGCCCTGGCCCATCGGGAATGCCTGATACTTCCTGGTCACGGCGTGCCTCGGCGTCGGCAAACCATACTTGCGGGGTACTGAACAAGTTAAGAGGCTGAGTGATGTATCCCTTCTTTTTTTTTCCCTTTTTTCATCATCAAAGGAACAGCTCTTGAGGATAGTATCGCCGTCTTGCAGGCCGCACTTGGCAGCTGCGCTGTCCGGGATCGATTCCTTTAGTCATTGCACGTGCTTCGTAGGTGGTGGTTTGTATTCATGACTCGGGAAAAGACTGAAGCTGGGCTCTGTTTCTGTGGCATGCAGAGTAGAATGATGGGGCCAGCTGATTTGTTTGCTCGGTGAAGTCGACAGCATGAGCCTGGGTAGATGTTCCAGCTGTTTTTCTGCAACAGGACGAAATTCATCAAGTGAAAGGGCTTTGTGATTGGAGAAATGGTCTCGTCGTCAGCCATAATGTACTCCGCAAACATCGGAATATCCATTTAAATGCAGTCGTCGCGCCACGTCTCATATAACGCCATAGAGATACTTTCAAGATGAACAGACGTCATGACTGTATGGTAAGTCATGATCAAACTGAATATGCAGAAATGGAAGACTTTCCGGTGATATTGAGGTATAGTAAGAAAATTTCGAGATCTCTCACAGGCAGAAAAGATCGAGCTTAAATACCTGATGTCTTGTCGAAGTTTGAGTCACGAGCGTCTGACGTGTTCTGTTTGAGGGTGATGTGGACTTGGCAGGCTATAGGCTCATCCACACAAGCAGCTATAGCTGATTGTTATCAGTAAAAAGACGTGAGATCAACACTGGTTAGGACCCTTGTAACCCATTTCAACAGACCGGAACGCCTACGATCATTTCCACATTTGCCTGTATGACTCTATTCTTGTGATCTTTCATGACCATTATCGATGCTAAAACGAAAAGGTTGTAAATCAAACTCCTGAATCACCATTCCCACTGTGCCTTCTAACTCAGCAATCGACGCTCCAGTTCTTGGTGATCCACTCGAACATTAACTCCGTGACGGTCTCTGTGCGATACTCTGCAACATCATCAGTGCTGTAGTCTCCACCACTGAATTTGAGTGCCACAATGATCCAGGGCTGAACGTAGTCTACAAAGACCAAATCAACTTTCTCTGGTTCTCCATCACCTGGGAAGTCGATCTCTGTCTGAATACAGTTGGGAACATTGTAGAACTTGATAGGCGCGTGGACCGCATCGTCTCCATCATCGCCAAAATCATCCTTGGTCGTATAGCCTTGGACGAGCTCAGGCTTCTCGGTATCATCATCACCATTTCTCATCAGTGGTCTTTGGGAGCTGTCATCGAAGGAGGCAGCCGCAGCATCGGCGCTTTCAGCGACCAATGATTCTGAACCGAGTCGTCCGGCAAGTGCCCATTGCTCAGGGCTGGCGAGCCACCTTGTATCAAGAGCATGGCCTGCCTCAGCCGTCGTGAAAACGGGACCGCCATTGTTTAGCAGATTGAGAACTTTCTTGGCAGCCTTGTAAGGAACATCTGGAATGTAGTTCCACTTGCTGACAAAGGGAGACACGATGAAGGTGGTGTCAGTGGTGAAAGCACCCTTGAAAATGTCGAAGCGAATCATGCCCGTGTTGGCAATTGCCAGCCTTGGCACATTCTGTCTGTCTTTGCGGACAGCGATATCTGGCACCACCTGCTCCTGAAGCCAAGTGAAGACGCTTGAATTGCTAGGATAATCGGCTCTGCTCATCCAGAGGTCCTGAGGGGCACATCCGTAGACCTTGTCCAACTCCAAAGCCTGTCGAGACTCTGTTATTAGCTTGGTGACGTTCTTGCCATGCTCGGTAGGGAAAGTAGTCTCGTTGAGTCCGGCATGGTATTGGAGTCCGAGCAAGTTGTTATCGATATAACGTCGCTTGAAAGTGGGCGATGCCGCCGAGGCGACGGCATCCTTCGATCTCTTCTTGATTCCATCGATAGACATCCACCCAATGGTCTCCATGTATCGGCCACTGGCGATGGCATAAGACTTGTCATCGAATTTGCGGAAGTCTCGAACATGTGCATGTCCGCCTAGGAAAGCAATGGGCGTGAACCAGTTCTCATCTCTAATAGCATTGAAGATGAGTTCAAACTCCTTCATCCGTAGACCAACATGTCCAGTGACAACGAAGATATCCGGCTTCTCGCGAATGGCTTCTTGGAACCAACTCTCCTTGATGGTGTCCTCGACATTCTGTACAACGCTGTTGTTGGCGTTCCTGTCAAAGTTGAACAGAAATCCAAAGGCAACAACGGTCAGACCCTGGTTCTTTGTCTTGAACTTCTTGTATCGCTGCGCCTGCGGTATCTGATTACCCGTTTGTGGTTCAATGTAGTCCAGGTTCGAAGCGAGGTACGAGTTCTTGTAATTCGGAACTGTGACATCGTGTTCTCGCTGCACCGAGTCGGCAATGTACAGCTCATGGTTGCCAGTGCATAATATGTCTATATCTTGCTCTTTGTATATTTCCGAAGTGTATTTTCCTTTTGGCTTGGAGGCATCGTATAAGCCATTTCCTTCTATCCGGTCGCCAGTATCAACGACTATGATGTCGACGCCCTTTTCGTCGGCCTTTTTCCGCATGTGATCGGCAAACGAGATATAGTCGCCCCAGTCGGCGGAGTACTGGCCTCTATAGCACTGTTGTGTTAGTCACCGACCCTCGGCCAAGAAGACATTCGCTCATCGTAGAAGCTTACTCTTGCAAGTGACCGGCGTGCCATCCATGGGTATCTGTAGTATGAAGAAAGTTGATCTGCCCCCATTCCAGTTCTCTCATCGGAGCCGCGACTGGCGCTGCAGCTCCAGGCTGCGCTCCGCTAGCGACTCCGGCCAGAGTAGCAGCCAGGAGAGCTGTTTCGGCAAACATAATGACGACTTGATGGAGTTTCGATGGTATATTGATGAAGAGAACAGCAATGACCTTCTCAAGCCATTAAGAGAGATGGCGGAGTGAAGAGATGCTGGCATCAAGTGACTCTGGGCAAGTTGGGGCGGGCGACCACCGACATACAGCGCAGGCATCCAGCAAGGATCAGCATGAGCTTTGGGGAGCTTGAGGGCCAAACACCAAGCCAAAACATGTCAGCTGCCACTCCGTTGCTGGGTACCTGCGTCATACCCGCAGCACTTCAATGATACGATAAGAGCCAGATAAGGAATGACCCCGAGGACCCCTGGAAGTACCGATACTAACGGTACTTGATCATATTCTTTGCACTACCGAGTATCTTTCTGTCAAGAATAGCGTTCTGATTATTATGTTCCTTTGTGATGCTAGGAGAGAGTCCGCTGAAGCTTGTAGTGGTGATACATGTAGAAGAGAACAGTCAAGCAGACTGATTGGACATTTATTACAGATGCTCTCAGGTACCACTGTACCGTGATAGGCCCAAGCTCCACAGGTGCACCCGGCGCTGGCGGCAGGACTGAACCGAGCAGTTTGGGGAAGAGCTACAGCTACATTCCAGCGCACTGTAATTACCGTAGCGACCACCATTTGCAGACCCTTCATTTCCAAATCGTCACCACCCTCCACGCGGCTACATGTCAACACATGTTAGGCATTGCCGCTCCAGCATCCCTCAGGGGATCTGCTCAGCCCTTCGGGGCGGCAGACTGACTCAGCGTCGAGCTTTGCAGACTGGCAACGCCTACATAACGCAAAACCCGAACGAGTCCTTAGAGTCCGCCAAGCGCGACACTCACTTTGCCGTCAAGGACAACATCGCCGCTCAAGGATTGCCGACGACATGCGCTTCCAACATCCTGGCGGGGCAGGAGATCCCATTCTCTGCGACGATCGTGCAACAGTTGCAGCGGCGCAACTTGACCGTCATCGGGAAGACCAACATGGACGAGTTTGGCATGGGCACGCACTCGACCGCCTCGGCCGTTGGGCGCGTGTCAAACATCTCACCGATTGAGGGACGGTCAGCTGGAGGAAGCTCCGGAGGAAGCGCCGTCGCAGTCAGCGCGGGCACTACCGATCTTGCTCTGGGTACGGACACGGGTGGATCTGTTCGCATGCCGGCCGCCTATACCGAGACTGTTGGTTTCAAGCCCTCATACGGCATGATCTCGAGATGGGGTGTCGTACCATATGCGAACTCTCTCGACACGGTAGGCTTCATTGCCCAGACCGTATCAGAAATTGAGCCAGTCATTGCGTCCGTTCGTGCGGAACATGATCCTAGGGATCCGACGTCCCTGGCTCAGACCACGAGAGAGAGGTGTATGGCGCAAGAGAGACCAGTGCCGCGTAGCGTCAACGAATGCAAAGGCGAGTGGTTGAAGGGATTGACTTTTGGTATTCCCATCGAGTACAACATCGAGGAGCTCGACTCAAGGATCAAGGCCGGATGGGTGCAATGCGCGCAAAAGATCCAAGAGTTGGGTGGAAGAGTTGTGCCCGTATCGCTGCCTTCCACCAAGAATGCGCTCTCTGCGTACTATGTCATTGCACCGGCAGAGGCAGCTTCTAACTTGTCAAAGTATGATGGTATTCGTTACGGAAACCGAGCAGAAGGCGCTACTACTGACTCTCTGGATGGTGTCCTATACGCAAAAACGAGAGGCACCGGATTCGGACCCGAGGTGAAACGCCGAATACTGTTAGGCTCGTATACCTTGAGCTCGAAAGCGATCGACAACTACTTTATCCAGGCGCAGAAAGTACGGCAGTTGGTACGGAAGGATTTCGACCGTGTCTTCAAGCTGTCTAACCCGCTCTGCGACGAGGCGCCGTTTGACCTGAGCGAAATGGATGAATCCATCAGCCTGGAGAACAAGCTTGGCCCGACTCAAGTCGATTTTATCATTTCGCCCACGGCTCCCACGCCCCCTCCAAAATTGGAGGACGTGGCCAAGCAGACGCCATTGGATTCATATATGAATGATGTATTTACTGTCCCGGCCAGCCTTGCTGGTCTTCCCGCGATCAGCATACCAATGGATATACCCGTGGACGAGACAAGCGAAGAAGAGAAGCTGCTCAAATTTGGAGGACTGCAAATTATTGGACAATTCTGGGACGACATGATGTTGCTTGCCGTCGCTCGGGGGTTGTCCCCAGAGGTATCATCACGTGTAGCGAACATGACAAAAGACTCATAGATATGTAAAATATAAACCAAATCAAAGGGTATCATTGCGGGGGTCCGATATTGTAAAAAGGAGTAGACTGTAATAAACACGAAACTACCGACTATCATCCCTTCTTCGATCCGGGGACCGGCTTCGGGAATATGACCTCGACCGTGATGTGGACCTCCTGTGATTCCTGCGCTCGTCGTCGACGTCCATTCGATCATCCCTGTCGCGACTATATGACCGTCTCCTGTCACTACCTCTGCTTCTGCTTCGAGATCTCGACCTGCTGCGAGGCTCCACCTCCTCGACCTCGCCCTCGTCACTCCCTTGATTGTCGTTGTCGCCGCCTTCCGCTTGCCCCTCTTCACCATTGGCCTCGTCCAGCTCGTCGAGTAGATCTTCGATATCGCCCAGCGGGCTAACCCTCGGCTCCAGCTTCTCCAGGTCCTCCAGCAGCTCCCTCTTGGTCAGCTGCCACAGCGTCGTACCGCAGACCCTGTCCTTGGTGAGCAGGTCGTCGACGAACTGGTCGACGAACGTGAGCGTGGTTCCCTGGGCGCCCTTGCGGCGCAGCTTCCGGCGGTCTTCAAGGAAGGGCTCGAGGGTCTTGTAGACGTCCTCGCTGCGGCGCGTGAGGCGCACATAGAAAACGGCCAGGGCGCGGAGGTACTTGAACTTGTCGCCGCCGTAGCCCATATATTCCCGCAGGACGTCGTCTCCGGGCGCGAGCTGCAGCAGCTTGAACAGCAGACACAGGAACGGCGTCGGCTTCTGCGACGAGCCGTACGTGCCGCCCAGGAAGGTGACGTGCGCCACGACGCGGTCCACGACGTCGGCCTCGTTCAGCCCGAAGCACGCGTCCTTGAAGTAGAAGCTGTCGATGATGCGCTCGATCATGGCCTTTTCGAGCAGCGTCGCCGGGTTCATGCCGTTCGGGCACAGGGGCGCCGAGTGCCGCTCGTCGAGGAAGCGCGAGGGGTCGGCGCGGTGCGTCATTGTGTCGTTTTGCCCCGTGGTATTTGCGGTGTCGCTTTTCAATCTTATAATTTGCAGGTGCAGAAGACAGTTGCCCTGTTCGTTTTTAGGTTTCTCGTCTCGTGGTGCGGTAGACACGCTGTGGTGAAAGTGCTCTTTGTTTCGAAGCTGGAGATCTTGGGAGGCTGAAGCTCTCGCGATCAATGGAGGATGCTCCAACTTTTTGGCGTTGCGGGCGCTATCGATAGCTGGGGCCGGGGTACGGGACAGTGGCTGGCAGCTACAGCATTAGCGGGTCTTCAGCTCTATCGCCCTGGACTTTCAGCTCGCTGATATAATTCAGGTTGTTGCTCCGATGGTGGAATGCAGCAGCGAAGAAGACTTGGATCATGTTACGTGATACTGACGAGTGCATAAAATCTACGACTTTAGTTTCTTGAAATTCAAGGCATATGTTATGAATCCATACCTTATATTGCTTCTGCGAAAGTCGCCCGAGCTTCACTTTTAGTATTCAGTTTCAATACTGTAACATTTCCCACTATCACCACAAGACACCCTTGCCATGAGCCTCAAGGTTCTCGAAAGCATTGGTAGATTTGACACAGGTCTTATAAACATTCCCTCTCACCACAAGATCGGTGTAGATATGATGTGGTCGCTGTGCTCCATGACATATCACATTTACCGAAGCAGACCGTTTCGAAAGAAAGCCAAGGGAGTAAGGAAGGCATTCATTGCCCTTTCAATGATGAGACATTATACAAGTCAACGCCTTAACGCCAGCAAACCATGCCCAGTCCTTTACAATCCTGTCCAACCTGCCTAGAGTCCATGGCCAACGATTGAAAAATGGATAATGAAATGAACTCACACCAACTGCCATTATTGGAGTTGGTCGAGCAATCTCTTCCGTCTCCTGTCCATCAACTCTTCCTGTACTTCTTCGAGTGTCGGCAGTTCCCACGCCTTGCCATCTCCACTGTCGCCGGGGAGAGGCTCCCAATCTGCTGGAGCGCCGCCTTTGCCTCCTTGCCGCTTCAATGCCTCGAGCGCTTCCTCCTCCTTGAGCCTCTCGTATTCGAGCAGAAGGTCGTCCTCTTCGTCCGGGGCATAACCATAGTACTTGGCGTCGACTGCCTTTTTCAAGTCGTTCCTCGTCTCCAGCGGCTTTTCGTCCTTGTCTTTCGATTTGGCCGCCGCCTCGAACAGTTCTTTCACTCCTGGTAACTCTTTTGCTCGTCCGAAATACCGATACCCTTTCCCGCCGCCTGGTATCTCCTTGCCGCTTTCGTCGTACACTTTGCCGCCGCCTCTCATGTAATTTGGACCGCCTAAATTCCGTATCTGGACTTCCCACATGTGCTTTTCCCGCATGAGCTTGTTGATCTCGTCGTTGACGTCGCGGATCTGGTAGTCGCTCAGGGAAGGCTCCTGGATCTTGGAGACCTTGCGGCTGATCTCCTTGAGGGTCTGGCCTCGCCATTTCTCGCAGGATTGTATCGAGTCGACCTCGGTGATGACCTTGGGTCTCCGCGTGCGTCCGGCGTCTATGATTCCCAGGTCTGCTGCTTGCGCTTCGCGGAAGCGGAACAGCATGGACTGGGCCTTTTCGCTGTTTCGGGCCTTTGGGGCGGATCGCGGTCAGCGGGCTGCTTCGCGGAAGTTGGGCAGGTAGGTGACTTACCATTTTGACTGATCGATTCCGAGATTACCCAACTTCAACTTGTCTTTCTGTGTCAGCGCGCAAGACCTTGGTTGTCTGTCTTGGGAGGTTTCTTGCTGGTTCGCGAACGATAGCTCGTCGACAGAGGGGAAACTTTCTTTTGCAGCTCAGGCCCGGCAAGAGCTTCAGGTGTGGGGCGCGCGAGCCAGTGCTTCTTTTCTGTTGCCAGTGGACTGCGCCGCCAATCAGCGACCTCTGTCAGCGGCCGTTGGCGTCAAAACTGCCCAACTCAAATCAGCTCTAGCCTTGGACCCTGGATTAAATCGAGACACGACGCGTGACAAGAACATCACCTTCATCCAAATCCACGATGCGCATTCTACAGTCCGGTTTGCACTTTGTGCCATGATACCCTCGTCTATTCCATTGGTGTCGCGATCCAACTCTGGACCACATTTGAGTCTGGTTCGCATTCCATATGCGAGCCCACAGGCTGCGAGCATCTGGAGAACGCGTGCCGGCCTCCAGGCAGACGCTCCAGATCATCACAAGTATGGCGCCATGCGAGTAGGTACCAAGGTAGGTATGAAGACAGATCGGAGAAGATCTGAGTATCTCCCATGTTATTTCCTGTCTGTTTATCATCACTTCAAATTTCCCCCATCTTGACCAATTGCCCAATCGTTACAGCCTGCAATGATGATATCCTACAAAATTATGCATGTCTGAGTCCACAAGCCCTTGGGCAGTGGGCACATGATAATCCCCCAAGAACAGAGATCTGAGCAGGATAGCCTTTTTCATATTTTCAGCACCACGTTGGTCCATCCGCGTTCCACCCATCCCCAGCCACAAGAACCATGCCTCTGGCTTGAATGCCAACCGCCGACCATGACGACAAATTGCACAATCCCCGAGGTCAGCTCTGTCAAAAGCTGTCCGATGAGGCTTGAATTTTATAGTTTTCAATCGGAGTCGGCGGCGATGCACAGTGTTCGGCCGGGGCCAGTGGTCCTGGGCGGCACCTCGTACCGTTGTCTATATGGCGAAGCTACAACCATATTTCTTGCTCATACTCAGATCGACAAGATACCCTGTGATGACCAAATTCCAATAAGCCAAAGTTGCAGACAGCCGCCCGCGGCAACGCGAGGAAGGTTGTTCATGAGAACTAGGAGAGCTAATCTGAGGGTATACACACTTGTCTTTCTTTGTATCAAGAAGCCAAACGGCCAACATGTGACACTTACATACTAGTTGTATATGAGTCACATCACTTGATTTCTGATTTGTTGTATAGCAGAGGTAAGCAGCCACCCTGTCGCTTTTCGGCTGTTAGACGACAGCGGCTTTCTTCGAGGCGCCACCTTCGGCTTTCCATCTATCTCGGGACAATACTCCTTCAACATCCAACCCACTCATTATATCTTATCTCACGGATGCCCTCCATCTTGTGGTCTCACCAATCCATCATACACTATATAGCCAGAGTTGGCACATCAAATCCAACGGTTCTTCGTTCATCCTGTACACATCGTCCTTTCAGTCATCACTTGACTATCCATCATCAAGATGGGCACAGAAGCCGAGTTAGCAACATTCAAGTCACCACATGACGTTACTGTCAAAACCCAGCGACTCAGGCTACGGCCGATTTCCCCCATGACAGATATTCATGTTAGCCATCGAATGAGGCAGAACCCAAATGGAATGAAATACATGTACGTTGCTATTGGAACCCCTTGACTTATTCTCGTACCACTATCTAATACGCCAGTTAGGTCCACTGGTCCCGAGACAGAAGAAGATCCCTACAAAAGTGTCAGCTTCGATCGGATGAAGCGCATGACAGCACCAGGGAGTTTCTCTTTTGCTGTAGAACTTCTGCCCAGTGGTGAAGAAACCTCGGGTGAAATCATTGGCATTCTCGGCCTTGCCGGCCCGCCAGCCTGTGGCTATCTCTTCGATGAACCGCACTGGGGCAAGGGCTATGCAACGGAAGCAGTAGAGGGCTTTGTACAAGCGTACTGGGACACCTTCCCCCAAGGTACGCCGGGACTCGATCCCGCGGACCGCAATATTCTCCTGGCGTATGTCTATGAGGGCAATCTTGCCAGCGCGAAGGTCCTGAAAAAGGCAGGGTTTCGAGAGATCAGAAGGGAGGCTGGCCAGGCAGCTTCAGGTGAACCAGTCACTACAATTGTCTTCATGACGGAGAGGCCTGAGAAGTTACCTCTTCCTGCTGAAGTTGCTGGTCTGCCTACTTAGCTCTCTCGTAAGAGACTCAAGTTCCGACCTTGTTTGACATGCAAGGTAAATACAGCATGCCTTCATGAGGGCGACGGTCACTTGTCCCGCCATTTTTACAATAATTACCACGGACTTCTTGTGAAACAGAGAATTGAAATCAATACTCATTTGGTACAACTATTCGCTACTCGAAATAAATTCCATCTTTTATCGTGCGATAATACCTCTGATTATCTTACCTCCAATGATCCTAAGAAGGGCCATCATCCTCGTCGTCCTCCTCTTCCTCCTCCTCCTCCCCAAGGCTTGGCAGCTGTGCACACACTTTTTTCCGGGGTGGCTCATCGTCATCTTGTGAGTTATCTTCGTCGCCTTCCGAAGCAATGTCCCCGTCTTCCGAGGTATCATCGTCAACGAGTAGTATACCGCGACTCTCCAGATCAGACCGGAAGTTACACCTCAAGACCTCGTCCCGCATGGAGGACATCTTCTTGAGTCTACCGGCCGCGGAGGATAACTTACTATACGATTTCCCGGGACTTTTCTTCTCTGCCACCTCTTCCTCTTCACTGTCGTCCGCATGACTTCGTCAGGGCTATGGGTAGACGAGTGGTCGATGTAGCGCTTGCTTTTTTTTTTTTTTTTTTTCTGTGATGAATCTGGTCATTTTCCGAAATGTGAGGCGCCAGGGCTGTTCTTACATAGATTGGCCATCACAAAGACACCATGCCATTGTCTGGCTGAATCGCTCAAGGACATTGTCGTCTCAAAGGTTGTCTTTGTTGGACTGCGACGCTTGTCCACGGAGTCTCCGTCGCCCGTGTACTTCTTTTGTTGTCCCAGACATTGGCATTTCGTTGCAGAAAGTGTAATATACCTCTAGTCGCCGGGATTTGCTCGCTCGAAGGTGTGGAAGAAGCATGTTGGGTGATGACTGGAAAACTGGTTGGTCAATTGATGGATCAAATGGATTAATGCAGTATGTATTTGATCAGTCAAATGAATGAATGGTTTAGTTTCAACTATTTCTTGGTCGGCTCAATGCAATATCGGGCTGCCTGGTCGAGTCGGCTGTGTGAAACACATTGTCTTCACAGCGAGTCGCCGGTCAGCAGTCTCTCTAAAGAAACAAGAATCAGGAACAGGTCAAACCGTGGCACCATTTGAAAGCAAGGCAAGAGCCTGCAACTACCAAACGGAAGGAACGCACGATTTACTAGAAGACAAGGAGGGAAGCCAACCACTACACCAATCCTTTTTTTCCATCTTGCCCACAAAACCAGGAACCCTCCATTGAATCGAACACTCCAAACCTTTCCACAACAACAACAACAACAACAACAACAACAACAACAACAACAACAACAACAACAACAACAACAACAACAACAACAACAACAACAACAACAACAACAACAACAACAACAACAACAACAACAACAACAACAACAACAACAACAACAACAACAACAACAACAACAACAACAACAACAACAACAACAACAACAACAACAACAACAACAACAACAACAACAACAACAACAACAACAACAACAACAACAACAACAACAACAACAACAACAACAACAACAACAACAACAACAACAACAACAACAACAACAACAACAACAACAACAACAACAACAACAACAACAACAACAACAACAACAACAACAACAACAACAACAACAACAACAACAACAACAACAACAACAACAACAACAACAACAACAACAACAACAACAACAACAACAACAACAACAACAACAACAACAACAACAACAACAACAACAACAACAACAACAACAACAACAACAACAACAACAACAACAACAACAACAACAACAACAACAACAACAACAACAACAACAGCAACGACAACAAGATCGTCAAACCGCGAATAAAGTCATCCAACCCCGCAACTTCCAATTTCACGCACTTGGGACCAAGCCACAAACATGACGACCTGATGGCCGCCTACCTCGGCGAGTGGCGCAACGATGACCACGAGAAAGAGGGACAATCTGAAAATGCCGAGCTCGACAGTCCCTCGGAAGGGGCTCGCAAGTTTTCAAACGATGCCGGCGGCAGCTCCGACAGAGAAGTGAAGATCGAGGAGAACGGCGTGAACGACACCCAGGAGGTGGGTACAGACTTCATCTACAGCACAGCACAGCACATCTGAAGATTATGCTGACAGGGAGATACACGGAATGAAGAACGCAGTCAAGGGGGCACACGATGTCGACAGAGATGACACGAATGTCGAAGACAGCACGCGCAAGAAGCAGAAGACCAGCGATCCAGCGAACGAAGACAACAGCCACGATGACTCCGAAGTGAAGAACTAGTACCCCTTTTCAGAAGAGAAATGTGAAATAGACCGCATCGACGCCTGTTCCAGCGAGGCATTTCGTTATCACCAAAAGTACAAGAGTACCAGCTTGTACGGCGGACCAGACAAGTGCTTCAGCTGGAGGGTGATCACATCCCAGTGTCATACTTTGACTGCATTGCTCGAAGAGTTTGCATCAAACGCACCCGAGGCGGACATACTCTTCGAGCTGGACGATTGCTATGGCCGAGATCACGACCATACTGGAATGGATGGAAGTATCTCAATTACAGCAGCAGCACTTGCATTCGAACTCCCCGAGTACGAATACATGCTTGAGGATCCATTTGAAGAGCTTTCGAAACAATCAATACTCTATGGCAGCTACACTATCACAAGATCCTGTCTGAATCAGTGGTGCGATAATTTATCTCACTGCCATTTGGTCACCGATAAGAATGGGAGAGGTGAATGCCTCAAGCTTCTCCAGCAGGCAGCACGGCGCAATGCACTTGGTGAGCTTGCGGATCAGTGCCGCGAACATGACCCGCCCTGCAACTTCAAGCATGGAAGCCTTGGAACTCAGCAACACATTACCACGATGTGGGCTTATTACTATGACGTCAAGTCGTTTTCGAAGTGCCCCAAAGAACGACTCGGGACGTGGACATCGGGGAAGGTTCGAGATCAGGCAAAGAACGTTACGCTCAACGGCGAGTAGGTTCCGAGTCTCCCAATTGGCACATTGGACCGATCGAGCAGACGTATGTCGCGTCGCAAAGGAACCGTAAAAGGCAAGGAGAAGTAGGGTATCATGCGATTGAGGAATGGGATAAGGGTTGGTGCGACTGGATCTTCGCGATGGCCTTCATCAAGCCAGCTTCGCTTCTCATGGTTTTCTGCATCGTCGCGCGGTCCAATCCTGAAGTATGGAGATCTGCATTGTCGTAGTAGACAACTATTACGACCTCAATCAGCTGTGTCTCTTGACTTTCAACCAGGGCAGTTCTGCTTAAATAAGCTCGTCCGAGTCTGTACGCACCAGACATTTGAGACGTCACGATGTCGCTCCAGCGGCGGGCCCTATAATAGCACGTACATACAATGAACACAATCAGTCATGGCTTCCAAATTCAAGGAGTGAATATTATTTCATTATCCCTTGACCACCAAGTAATTCAAATATGTATCAAGAATCGTGTGTGATGAACCAGTCAAAATCATTTTGACTCCACGATAATTCCTTTTTCTTCACAATGCATAAACGCTAGATCAATGCCAGGAATGCTCTTGCAACAACCGATGATGAAACCCAAATAATGCCCGCGAACGAAAAAGGTAGAAAACCAAGCCCAAAAACGTTGAAAAAGATACTGCAGCACTACGAATCGTAGACGTAGCAGAGGTATCCACCTTGGGTATCCAGAACATCGTTGACTGTGACCTCGGGTCGCAGTCCCTGAGAAGACAGGACATAGTCGGTGGTGAGGTTGCTGGAGCATGCCGAGTCGGTACAGCCGTTGACCTGGAACTGGCGGTTCGCGAGGTCGGCGTTCTGCCAGAGGAGGTAGCTGTGGTCGACGAAGCCGTGGTGCATGAAGAAGACGGGGTCGCCGGGTGATATCGACACGAACGACATGACTGCGCCGACGCCGTTGTGGCCGTAGCCGTGAGGCCTGTTGCTCGTATTAGTGAGAGAACGGTGCCGGTCGACCGAGAAACTTACCCGAATTCAGAGCAGTGCTCCATGTCCGAGTACTGGTTGTTCGAGTTGCAGCTGTTTACGAAATCGGTGCTGCATTGTGCTGTTGCGGTCTCGTCCACGGCACGTGACAAACAGCGCTCGCCTCCAATGTGGATGGTCAAGTTTGAAAAGACCTGGGTGGGATTGTCAGTCATTGCTCCAGACGGAATAGTAAGTCATCACCACTTACACCATCCGCAATGCAGGTACCCTGGCCATCGTCCGTCTTGACAGGGCCCGATCCGAACGTGGTAGACGAGAAGACGGGCGACGTCGAGAAGTGGCCGGCATCCAGCGGCTCGTTCCACCAGGTCATGGGCCCCGTGTACGAGCACTCCTCGCGCAGCATGGACTCGAAGACGTTGACGTAGTAGCGGTGCCATGGCAGGAACTGTGCGACCATGTGGATCGTGTCCGTCATCTGCGAGTGTACGGCCACGAGGTCCTCGTAGCGGTTCGTAGATCCCGCGCTGGCCCACTGGCCCGACGCCGGCAGGTCGATCAGGCACTTGATGGCGTTGACAAAGGCCAGCTGGTCGGAATCCGAAAGCGACCGCCACTCGATGCGCGTGGCCGGCGAGGTGCAGTTACCCGTCGCCTTGACGGTGGCGTTTCCCGCCGAGGTGCTCTGGCCATTGCTGTGGACGACGTTGCTGGCCGCCTTGGAATTCGAGCCGGTGATACCGCTGAGCAGGCCGGCATGTTCAGCATTGTTCTTGGCCGCGTCGGCCTTGGCTTCCTCCAAGGTGATGGTATGGAAGCCCGATCCGAACTGGGCCAGGTCCACGAGCTTGAGCCTCTTGTACAAGGGCTTCTTATATGTCGAGTCGTGTTGAACTGGCGAGGCCGCGACGGTGGCGGCGCCCAAGAAGAGCTGAACGATGAGAGTCAACTTCATCGTTTGATATTACTGCACATTAAATTAATCAAGGGTAGTTTGTATGGTACTATTCTGGTATGTAGATGCAAGGAGAAGATTATTATATGAAATGGGTGACTTTACTCCAGGTGCGAATCTACACACGGGAATGGGAATGGTATTTCAACAGGTCGCATTTCGGTCAAAATACTAGGGACCCTGCCCGGTTGGATCACGGGATGGGCAACGGGAATGAGGACGATCGACGTTTTCGTGGTATGGAGCAAGAAAAGATCGCTGACTGCGTTCTGCGCCATGCGTGCGCTGTGATCTTACCCAAGAGGATCTAAGAAACCAACCCCTGGGCCCTGGAAGTGGGAGTAACATAAAGACGACGATCTTACTGGGGGGCCATGGAATAGAAACGGGGAACCTAGTTCTTACCTGTCGTCAAGTTACATCCCAGTCCATGTTGGCGCCGTTGGAGGGAGGAAAAAAAGATGGGACAAGCTTTTCCCGTGGCAGGGTGTCATCCAATGTTTGACGACGTGAGTTTTGCCTTTGCAGACTAGACGTGGTCATCATCACTGATCAGGGTCACGGCCACTGGCGACCCATCTTACCCGGCTTGCCTGGCTGGCATCCATAGGAGAATATGCACGGCAGAGCTGAGCAGAGAGTTCAGACCGTCGTTGCCGTGTCCCCTCTTCCAATCAGCCGGCGATTCGCGCGCGACTATGCACCTGGTCCCAACGGCGAGGTATAGGGCGTGAAGTCATTGTGCATGGGGCTAGGTCGCTGAATGCTACCTTCTCTCTCCATCTCTTGTGCCCGTCCAGTGCCAGCCAGCGCGTGCGGGCCCAGCGTTGTGCTGCTGGGTGGTTGACGATGCCGTTTCTGCCTTTCTGATAGTCAATCCGCAGGCTCTTTTCGGTTGGTACGGCGCTTGATAGCACAGCAGGGCGCTACCGAGGCGACCAAGGCCGTCGATCCTGCCAGGGGGGGGTGGCTACTGGGCAGTAATGTTTGGTGTTGATGATGCCAATCAAAAGATGAGAGCTGTGAAATAAAGATGTGAGGGGGATATTCCCCGCCCAAGAGATCACTGCCAGCTTGCCCTGTAACCGGAGCTTGGCCCCGCCAAATACAGGTCATGGACAGCGCACTTGGCACCTACCGCCCTCACCTACCCGCCATGCGACATTGCTGCAATGTGCTTCCTGCCTGCTGCCGACGCAAAGTATCGGCAATATCAATTGGCAATCCATGTGGGAATTTCCGATATCTATTTTCATATGTGCATACTGCTGCGCTCAAGATAAGCGATAAGATATTTAGAGGATTATCCCAATCTGTTCTATTCTGGTTGTGCATGGCAAGAAACAAGCTTTGTTCTTTCTGGTCACTGCCCAGTGTAACCTGCCGGAGCATTCCCAACTTTATGGTTTGGTAGAAAGATATTTCCGTAAGTCATCGGAAAGTATGATTGGCGATCTTGGCGGGGTATATACAGCGACCTTTTGGCACAATAGAACAGGTTTCTGCCTGCCTCGCCTACTTGCTGACTGCTGGTTACATAGCTGGTAGAATAAGCAGCCACACATGGATATGGGGCATTGGTCACATCCTAGTAGCAGACCACTAAGCTTCGGCACTATAGGCGGTGTTGACCATTTGTTATGTCACTCCGTGGTTAGCATTACCTCTCCATACACACGAATTCCGCGGGAGACATGTGTGGGTGAGCATTACGTGAATTTGCAATGGCGGCCGCATGTGAATTAATGTTGGTTTGACCTGGTTCCTGGCGAAACACATGCTAGAAAATGACCCGAGAAGAAACTAGCGACCAGACCAGAAAATGCTATTCTATCCTGTTAGTGATACCGACTAGCACCTCTAATAAATCATAATATCACGGTAGCCCGGCCGCCTCGGCAAGCAGCTGCCTACTCGAGGTTTATTATTGTTGATTAGCTTGTTCGCCCCCTCGAGGCTGCCTCGTCATGATCGAGAGCCTATACCACCCCGCCAGATCGTTCTTGGTGAGCTCCCCGAGGTCAAAGTCGAGGCTGTCGACTTGCCGGAACCCGAGCCTCTCGTATATTGGCTTCCCCGCCGGCGTCGCCTCGAGGTATGTGGTGATTCCATGCGAGTCAGCCAGATCCAGCATTGGGACAATCAAGGCCTTGGCCGCACCGCGTCTGTGGTGATGCGGGCTCGTACAGATGAGTGATAGGCCTGGGAAAATGGTGAGCCATGAAGTTCATTTTTCTTTTCTTTTCTTTCCCCCCCTCAACCGTATTATGCAGTTAGGGTACACGCAAGATATCCTCGCATTTGATTCAACTCACCGAGCATGTCCTTTGTATACCACTTCTCGGAAGCCTTCGTGAGTGCGCTAAAGAAGTTTTGACACAGGAACGGGTCGGCACCGTCCGGCACGTCAATGTCGGCGTACTTCTGCTGCTTCGGCTCGGCGACCGGCGCGCTGGCGGCGACCTCCTGCTCTGCATCCTTGGGCTTCTCGGGCTCGTCCTCGACGATCCTCGTGACATCGACAGGAGGCTGCCCGAGCCACTCGCCAAAGTGCCCCGAGCGCTCGGGAATGTCCCACCTGGCGAACGCGACCATGGCGCCGCTCTCCGCGTCGGCGATCTTGAAGTGCCGCATGCCAGCGTCGCCCAGCTTCCTCACCATGCGCCTCTGCATCCAGGCCTGCATGTGCCGCCTGTCGGGAGACCACCAGTGCGAGTTGCCCGGGTCCTCCTTGAAGGCCTCGTAGTAGATGTCGCACATGTCGTCGACGTCCCCGGCGTCGCAGCGCGCTATCACGAACGACGGCGAGAGCGACGCGGGCGGCGCAAAGGGCAGTGCCATGGTTGTCGTTGACGCGCCTTCTCGTGTGAGTAGTGTATGCTGAGCTGCAGCCTGTGATGGTGACGATGATCAGATGCGCTGTTCCGCTGCTCTGCTCTTCTGTGCGACCCAGGACGTGGCGGGATTATCTATGCATGCGTGTCTGATGTTCACCAGAACCAGGGATCCTGAAACGTAATCAATTCTTCTCTCCCTTCATTCCCAGCCTCTTGAATCGTATCACCGGCGAGGAGTGACCGCCGCCCGACCGGCATATTTTACATACCAGCCGAGGGCTGGCCAGTGGTTAGTGGGTCTATCGTGCTGCTGCTGCATTGCTAGCGCTGTAGTCATCGGGATCCCTGAAGAGGATTCGTATTCGAAATTGACCTGTCAAATAATTCGAAAAGAAATGAATTGTTACGGACATGTTCTTACATCGTGGGTAGTGTATAGAAGTGATAACGGAATTGCGAATAATTTGGGCTATACAATGGGCATAGTCGACCAAAACCGGTATATGGCAATCCTATTCGATACCATAATGGGTTGATCTGTCTGTCGGAGCTCCGAGACCAGTGGCCTGACTATTTACCCAACTCAGGTAGCTATACTCTCTTGAATCCAATCATCCTCACTTTCCGACCTGACATGTCAACTCCTCATCCCGAGCAGTACCCCGACTTGGTTGGCTCGCAGCCGTTGCTGCACCCATTATACATCTGGCACGGGTGCGCAGCGTCGGTGCAGACATTCTTCAGCGTCGCCGCGTCACCGTAGTTGGAGTTGATGCCGACGACCTCTCCGCCGTTCCGGCTGTGGTACCCTCGACGTAGACGTTTCTCTTGCACTGCGTGCTGCACTGTCGTCGCTCTTCAGTCAGCTGAGCACAACCCACCACGACACCACCTTCCAGTTGACTTCACATCACCAGGTATGTACGGCACTTACGTTTCCGCATGATCGGCACAGTTTTCCATAGTCCTCTGCGTAAAAGTTGATAATCTGTCCAAGAAAAACGCATGTCAGATTCGTTTGCCTGTCCGAGATTCATTGGTCCGGACTGGTAGGGAGAGATACTCACATTGACGGTACCGCACCCGTTGTGCTGGACGATCTTGTCGCTGGCGTGATACTATGTACGGTCCCTGTAAGTCAGCAATTACTGCATACGTGTCGTCGGTATTGGCTATCCCATCTGCTCACGGGACCGATAGATGCAGAATGTCATGTAATGGAAAGATACGTACGGCACCACCACCGATGATCCAGCTATGCTCGCCAGCCCTGTCGTTCTTCTGGAGATACGAGGGAAATGGTCAGCACACAGCATCTTGCGTGGACCGGAACGGACCACAGTAATGGCGTCCTCGCAGACGTCCTCGAACGAGACAAACTCGAGCGTGCAGGGCCCGTCGCAGTGCACGCCCTCGGCCTGGTTCTTGCCAATGATGACGTTCTTGAGGGTCGCCCCGGACCTGAGCAGGAAGACGGCGTCTGCGTCTCCCCCTTCGGCCTGTTCGTTGCAAGCCCCGGAGCCGCGATCGTACTTGGCCCAGCCGCCGTCAAACGTCGTGCCCGCCGCGATCACGATCACGGCCGAGTTGATCCTGGTCGACGTCGGTGTCGGCACGCCGCCCTCATAGCCCAGGCATGCGAGAGCGTGCGGGACGGCGGAGAGGATTGCTCACAACTTAAAGAGCATGATCTCGAGCAATTGAGAAGCCACAAAGATTCTGAATTGTAAGATAGCTCGAGGCATCACGAACTGGCTCAGATGCTGTCCCCTTCATGTACTCTTTGGTTTCTGCTACGAGTCCAGCTCGGCCAAGAGTTGTTGCTACTGACGATTGCCATTCTTCGAGTCTATGCCAACGCTATTCGTGGATAAATCAGGTTCCAGCTGACTTGAAATCTATATCTCAGGAGAATCAGGAAAATATCTGCCGAAATTGACCTTGACAAGCAACTGGGTCCAGGTCTTGCAGGACGATAAAAGCTAGTATGATCGAACAAAAGGATTTGTATACTACCGGGTTTGTACAGATGCGCTTTCTAACTAAAATTTTTTATTTTTTTCTTCTTAATATTTCTACGAAAAATCGGACAAAAGCTTTTGATTCACTTTTTTTCTTCTTTTTTTTTCTTTTCTTCTTTTTTATAATTATTTCTAAACAATCGGATACAAGCTTTTAGGTTAATTCATTTCTCTTCTTTTTTCTTTTATAATTATTCCCAAAAGATCGAATAAAGGTCTTCCCAAAAATAACACAATAATAAATTAAAAGAAATTTATGTAGTTTTTCTAAACTCGTCTCAAATGTTTGGATAAAAAGCCAGAGTATATAAGGACCTCCCGTCGAGGTTCCAAGTACCAGCTTCCTGGGCCGAGGCTATATGACAACGCAGATAAATACAACAGAGTCAATATAAGTTATCAGCAGATGCTTAGTGGTGCGCTTCTCGAGTACCATGATTAGAGCCGCACTTTGATGCCATACGAATCCCGGTTCATACCAAAAAGTCCTCTGAACGCTGGCTTTGGGGTGACAAGACGGACAAAAGGAGCCGCCATGTTTGCACTCCTGGACGTTTTCGTATCAGTGATCTTGATGTTCAGAAAGCGACCAGGTGAGGTTTCAGTACGCCGTGCTCAGATGCAAGGACTTCGGCAGCTATCCTCCGAATGAGCCAACTTGTATTGGTTGCCCAGCCGCCCAGCCTGCCTAGCACCCATGTATTGGGCTGCTCTAGATTGCATCAAATACCGGCAGACTGATGGTAGTCGTGTGATCAAAGTTTTAAGCTTATTTCTGATTCCCACGTTGTTCAACAAAACGAGCCTAAAGGGCAGGAACACACTGCAACCGGGTCGCACGGGATAAAAACAAACTGTTCAACAAGACATATCGTTCTGCTGAACCTTGGTTCATCTGTTGCGGTGTGGACTTCCCACTGTATAGACAGGGCAAGGAGCGTGCTCGCGATCGCCGCAGGAGCGGGTGCGAATCAGTGGACAATCATACATGTGGGAATCGGGACAGTGCCACATTATTGGCTTCAACCTGGCTATTTTTCATTCATTGCACATGCATACCTGCTCACAATTCGTTTTGATCACATTCACCAACGGATTGGCACACATTCAAGATTTCATAACTTTGTCCATTGTATTAAGTGACTAAATAGTCGTTGCAATTGCAGAAAAACTCCCATCCATGAAATTACCCCAGTCCGAGGTGTGTATATCAGCCATGCCCGTTTCTTTTGTTCCTGCCCGATGAATCATCGCTTGTAGCTTCATGTAGTTTCCCTCAGCCTCTTGAATGTCGACTGATGTGTAGATCGTGCTCCGCTCGTCAGATCTAGAAGATCATGGCGACGGACAGACCGATGAAGCCGAGAAGGCCAGTAGCAGCCTTGAGGGCAGAAGAGCCAGCAGTGACCGGGTAGGTCGACGTGGCCTTGGCACCGCTGGCAGTGGTGGTCGAGTTGGAACCGCTGTGTGCTCCAGTAGCCTGAGCAGAGCCAGAGCCCGAGCCAGAGCCGCCGGTAGGGTAGCCAGGTGCGGTGGCAATGGTGGACATGGTGGAAGGCTTGGCAGATGCGGTCACAGCATCGTTGGAAGAAGTGTACTTGGGGGAGGAAGAAGAAGCCGAGCCCGAACCTGAGCCTGAGCCAGATGAGCCCGAGCCAGTAGGGTAGCCAGAGCCCGAACCTGCACCTGCAGATCCGGAAGGAGAGCCCGAGCCAGACGAGCCAGAGCCCGAAGAACCCGAGCCAGTGGATCCAGAACCAGACGATCCTGAGCCCGAAGAGCCCGAGCCGGAAGATCCAGAACCAGATGATCCTGAGCCCGAAGAGCCCGAGCCGGAAGATCCAGAACCAGACGATCCTGAGCCCGAAGAGCCCGAGCCGGAAGATCCAGAACCAGACGATCCTGAGCCCGAAGAGCCCGAGCCCGAGGAGCCAGTAGGAGAAGCTCCCTCAGTAGCCGTCACGGGGCAGATAGTGGTGGAAACTGCGATTGTCTCATAGACGGTCGAGCCAGCAGA
>JACVEI010000141.1:0-19179 GCA_018115615.1 Pestalotiopsis sp. DP-2020a | reverse complement strand
TATATAAGGCGGTTGATTTCCTGTATTTAGATTTCTTTCTCTTACCTTCAAGCTTACAATACACAAGCATNTTTGGATTAATAATATAATTCCAGAATGTTCCTTTTACTTGGATTTCGAGTATATAAGGCGGTTGATTTCCTGTATTTAGATTTCTTTCTCTTACCTTCAAGCTTACAATACACAAGCATTCGAACCCTTACCTTCGGTGCTATCCTACTTTGCATAACTTCGAATCCAACGCTTCCCTGCCCTAATACATGGTTTATGCCTAGTATTATGACAATTTATAAATTATTGCGTTTTAATAATAATTTAGTATTCTAAAATATAAAATCACTAACTAACGTAAATAATTTAAGCAAATATTAGTAAAAGGATAAATAAATATATAACGGATAAATTTCCTCTATTATATAGATAGTTATTACCTTAGTAATTAATTTAAGCATTTATTTTATTTATAAATAAGGTATTTAATATACCTTAACGATTATATTTGTAAAATAGTTTTATAGTTACTTTTTGCTTAATATATCTTTTTACGTTTTACGTATTTAATAATATAAACCCCAGCACCTCCTTATATTTCGGTTTATTTTTAGTATAATCGTTATATTTTGATTATTTTTATTTAGGTACGTTTACCGTTAAAAAAACACTAAGCAATATTCGGCAGGATATTTACCGTTAGTAAAAACAGCAGCGATAAAAGGAAAATTCCTTAAAACGACACTCCAATTTAAGCAATAAGCATCGATTCCGATAACGACGACTTCGAGGTTACTAAGGGTTAGTACGACGCGATTTTTAAGAAAATTCGACGACTCGAAAAAGCCACAAATAATAAATCTAAGCTTATCCAAAAATTTTAGGAGTTTAATACCGTTATAAAAAAACAACCAATATTATTATTATTTTAGTTATTAAATATAATAAATTAAAGTTTAATATTTTAGTTATATACAATAATACCCTAAAAGGATTTCGGGGATATTTTGCGTAAGTCCGCGTATATTATTTTTTTTATATATTTAGTTTTTAAAATAACTTTTAGCGAATTATATACGCCGCTTTTTTTTAAAAAGGACGTGTTTTCGTATAGTTTAAACTTTATTTTTTTAAAGCCAGTAAAAATAAATGGTTTTTAAACTAATATAAAAAAGAAATACGACAAATTTTTAGATTTTACGCCGGATACGAATCCGCGTTTAAGTTATTTTTTTAAAATTTTAACGAGAAAAAATAGGCCGAACGGGAATTTAAAACTTTTAAGCAAAAGTTATTTATTTTAATATATACTACCGAGTTTAAAAAAATTATCGCTAAACTCGATTATATTAACGATACACGTATTATATTGTATTATTAAAGGCTTAAAAAGGAAGTTAAGGACGAGATTAGCAGGATCCCCGATTTATTTACCGATTTTAGCAGGTATATTAAATTGGTTATACGAATCGATAACTAATTATATATACGACGAGCCGAAAAGAAATATACGCTAAGATATTAACCTCGAGCTTAGCAAATACCGGAAAACCCCGGTAGTACCAAAACAACGGACGAAATAAAAACTAGAAAAATTAGACCTTTTACGGACAGTATAATAGACTAATAAACTTAGACGTTATTTAACGACAAATATAAAAAAACAAATTATTTGTTAAGTGTTATAATTGCGATCGAATAAAATATTACGCTAACGAGTGTCGCTAACCCAAAAAAGTATTTAAGCCTATATTAAAAAGCAAAAAGCAGTTTAACGCTATATAACGGGAGGAAATATATAACGACTATACTAAGGATAAACCGAAGTATAAAAGGTGCTAGGGTTTATATTAACAAATATGCTAAACAAGTATATACTAAACAATAAATGACTGGAAAAACTAATTCATAAGTGTAGTCGTTAAAGCGTATTAAATGCTTTATTTATAGGTAAAATAAATGCTTAAATTAATTATTAAGGTAATAATTATCTATATAATATAAGAAAGCCGTTTTTAATATATTTTTTTATTTTTTTATTAATGTTTGCTTGGATTATTATATTGGTAATAATCCCTTTTATTGGATTATTATCTGGAATATAATCCTTTTATATAAATTATTGTTAAGGGTATAATTTTATTAATAGCTGGCAATAGTTGTTAAACCTGGTTTTTGTTTTTGGGTTTTTATTTAACGATGGCAGCCCCGTAATATGCTTTTTTTTTAAGCGCTAATATATATTGTTTTTTTATAAAGGTGTATATTCGTAATATTAGCTCCTTTTTTATGTTTTTTGTCCTCGAAAGATTTTTGGTCGTATAAATAGGTCGTTAGTTTTATTTCGCGTGGTTTTTAGGTTTTTCCTTTTTTTACGTTTTGTTTATAATATATATTTATTATATTAGGTCGAATTAAAAAGTCGAAATCAAAAAAAACTCGTAAGCGCGATTTTTTTTTGCTTAATATCGCTTTTTATGGTTTTATTGCCGATATACCGTGTTTTTTTTTGTTTTAAACGCTTAAAAAAGTGCAAAATAATAAAAAAAATCGTTTCGTTGTCTGGAGTGCGTTCGCAGGAATTAATCTTATAACGGTGTTTTAGTGGCTTTTTTTTAAAAAAAGCTTTTCGCTTAGTAACGCAAGTTAAATACGGAGGAAAATAAAGCGAGCGAAAATTTAATATCGCTTTATTAGCAAATAACTAAGATTTAGTCTTAGTTATCGTTTGTTTTTGGTCGTTTAGACCGTATCCGGAAAATCCGTAAGCGGGTAAAAAAGAAAATAATAATAAAAGTGCAGCGTAATATATTAGAGTTAGATAAGGAAAATAGCGTTTTTCCTGTTTTAGAAAGCCACGAGCATTATATAATAAAGGATTTTTAGTTTATAAGCGTCCCGAACGACGTAAATTGGTTTATTTTTGGCTTCGAAAATGATTTCGCAGACCTTAGTTTTTTTATTAAAATTAAAAGTATTGTTTAAAAGCGGCATAGTTTTTAATATATTTTTTAGGTTTTTAGGTGTTGTTTTTAGGTAGGTAACCTTTTTATTTTACGAGGAATTAGTATTTTCGTCCGACTTTTTTATAATCGATAATTTTTTTAACGTTGTATTTTGGCTGATTTTCCTCGATTTTTAGCGTTTGGTCGATAACCGCGTTTTTGGGTGCTGGTTCGAATAAAAAGATATAAAACGTTAGGTGCTTTTTTTATATAATCTTAGGTAGCTATAAACGGTAGTTAATTTTTAAAATTTGTTTATTAATTTTAAATAGTCCGAGTTTTTTAAAGTCTAATTTGTCGCTTAGTCGTTTTGTTTTGATGTTTTTGCGTAATAGGTAAATTTTGTCTTTTTTCGCAAAAGTTGGTCTTTTAACCTTATTTTTGTCTGCGTATTTTTTCGTGCGTGTTTAAAGGGTAATAAAGTTTTTTTAAAGGTTTTTTTAGAGTTTTTTTAGGTTATCGATATATTAAATAGCGTGCTTTATTAGTTCTTTTCCTACGATAGGTTCCTTGGTTATGTCTAGTTCGTATCCGTAATTAGCATAAAACGGTGATATTTTTATAGGTTTTTATATAATATTGTTATAGGCGAACTGCGCTATAAGTAATAATATAACCTAATTATCTTGTTCGTAATTAACGTAATAGCGTAGGTACTTTTCGAATATTTAGTTAGCTCGTTTTATTTATCCGTTTATTTATAGGTGGTAAGCTATTAAAAGTTTATAGTTTACTCTTAGCTATATTATAAGTGACTTCCAGAATTTTGATATAAATAGCTTATTTTTATCTAAAATAATCTTATTTGGTAGGCCGTGCTGGTATATTATAATTTTTAGGAACGTATAAGCTAATTTTTCCGTGTTATTTGCTTTTTTATAAGGTAAAAAATAAGCGTACTTCGTAAGTCGTTTGGTAAACACTAAAATACTATCGTAAAAGGTCCTAATCAAGGGTTCCTTTAATAGCGGTAGTTTTACGATAAAGTCTAGGGCGATAAATTTTTATACTTTGTTTAAAGGTAGTATTAGCTATAATTCTCCGTAAAGCTTATATCGTGCTAATTTTGTTTTATTACATAAATCGCATTATTTAATAATTTCGCTAACGTAATAACGTAGTTTTAGGTAGTCGAAATATTGTTATATCCGTTTAGTGGTTTTAAATACTTTTTGGTGTCCGCTAATCGGTATAAAATATATTTCTCGGATAAGCTCGTCTCTAATTTATTTTAGGATTGCAATCTTCCTTTAGTATATAGGTAATATACCGTTTTTTTTTACGATTTTGCTTAACTAACTATTCTCGTTAGTTATTATATTAATAGCGTAAAAATTCATAATAGGTATCAGGTTTCCTTCTTAATTATTAGCAAAAATAGTATATATCTCTTTGGGTGTTTTTTGATAGTAGTCTGGTTTTCGGCTAAAAATATTAGCTCTGCCGTTTTCTGATCCTTTGCGGTAAATAATTTTAAAGTTGTAATCTGCCAAAAATTCTGATTATCGTATTTGTCGCTTATTAAGTTTTTTGTTTATCGTAAACGATGCGAGATTTTTGTGATCGGTATAAACTTTGATTTAGTAATTAGTTCCGCTTAGGTAGTGTTTCTATTCTCGGAATATTTCGATAATTGCGAGAAATTTTTTGTCGTAGATTTGGTAGTTAAGTTGTTTTTTAGTAAACTTTTTGGAATAAAATACTATTAGGTATATTTTTTTATTATCGTCTTTTTGGCTAAGTTGTCCGCCTATGGCGTAGTCTAAGGCATTTGTTTTAACTTCGAATTCTTTTTTTGGATTAGCTATTTTTATAACTGGCTGGTCGGTAATTCTTTTTTTGATAGCGTCGAAGGCGTTTTGCTCTTTGTTGGTCCATTTAAATAGTATTTTTTTTTTCGTTAGGTGCGTTAAGGGTATAGCAAGGCGTCCGAATCCTTTAATAAATATACGGTAAAAGTTTGCGAGTCCTAAAAAGGATCTAACTTTTATAACCGTGGTTAGTGCTTGCTATTCTTTGACTGCTAAAATCTTGGAATCTTTTATTTTGACTTCTCCGGGGGATATAACGTATCTTACGAAGGTGACTTTTTTTTGGTAAAATTCGCTTTTTTTAGGGTTTATAAAAAAGTTTGCTTTTTATAGCTTCCGTAATATAGCAGTAACGTGCTGTTTATATTTATTAAAGTCCTTAAAATAAATAAATATATCGTCGAGGTATACTATTATAAACTTATCGAAAAATTCTCGTAAAACGGTATTAATTATATTTTAAAAGCTTGCTAGCGCGTTAGTTAATCTAAAAAGTATAACTAAGTATTCGAAATATCCGTATTTCGTCCTAAAAGCGGTTTTTTATTTTTCTCCGTCCTTAATTCTAATTAATCTATACGTATTAGGCAAATTTAGGGTAATAAACCACTAAGCTCTATGCAACTTGTCTCGTAAATCTTTAATTAAAAATAAAAGGTATCTATTTTTGATCGTAATATCGTTAAGCTTGCGATAGTTTATATAAAGTCTTTATTTCGGTATTCCGTTTTTACTTTTTTTTGGTATAAAGAGTATAAGGTAGCCTGCTGGCGATATAAATTTTTTGATCTATCCTTTCTTTATTATCTTTATAATATAAATTTTTAGTGCCTTTTCGTGCTAAGGTTTTACTAGGTATATCGGCATAAAATATGGTTTTTTTCCTTCCTAAAGAGGTATTTTATAGTTAAATCGTGTGTGCTTTGGTAATCCTGTTTTTAATACTCCGCTAAATAGGTCGCTAAACTCTTTGTATTTTTCGGGGATTTTTTTTGTAGTATTCGGCTTAATATACTTGGCTATAACGTATAGTCTAAGTATCTCGTAGTTACGTAAGGGCTGGTTTTTCTAATACCCGTTAAAGGTTAACTCGCTTCCTGGCATATCCCACTAAAATTGGCCTGTATTCCAGCTTACTTTGGGATTGCTTACCCGTAATTAGGGTATCCCTAGGACTAAATCGTAGTCCGTAATTTCCGTAATATCGCATATAAAGTATTTAAAGTGGTCTTAGATATAAATCTAAATATGCGCAGTCTTTATATTCACTATTCCGTTCCCGTATAAAATAAGCTTTTTATCGACGGTGTTAAGTGCGTAGGGCGTCTTTTTTTTTTATAGTATTTGGAGCTTATTAACGATTTTTAGTAAGATAAAATTTCTTTAAGCTTTTATATTTATTAGGGCTCGTGTATTATGTCCGTTAATTCGTATTTGTATCGTAAAATAGTTAGTTATCGTGCTATCGCTCCCGGTAGCGCAAATAGACTTTGCCTAGGACCGCTCCTGTTTTTTTAGAAGTGGTCTAACTCGTTTCCCGAGTTTTTGTTAATTCGTCGATTAGCGCGTTTTTTCTTAGCGCTAGTAAATATTCGGTAGTCTCGTTAGTCTCGAGTTTTATATCGTCGTTAGCGGTAATATACGTCGCTTTTATTGTTTTCCTCCTGGGTCTTAGGGATTTTTTCGGTATTATCGTATATTAGGGTAGAACTAAATTTTCCTATATCGATCTTTATATTCCTTTGCTCGTTTATAGTGATTTCGATCGTTGGTTTTCGTACGACGTTGTCTTCGTATCCTAGTGGTGCCGTGCGATTTTAAGTATCCCTAACCAAATCGCTGGTGCTTTGCGTTAGTTTTTCGGTTTCCTTAATAATAATTCGTCCGGCGGCCTTATATTTTTTGATAAATCGCTATGCTTTAGCTTTGTTTGTTGCGTAATATAAATATTCGTCGTATATATATTCTGCCCAGGATTAGTCCTTTTTTTCCGAGTATCGGGACAGGTCGTTAGGGTACGTAATAATAACTACAAAACCTCTTATATCGCAGCGGTTAACCTCTGCCTGGCCTATTTTTCCTATTTTATAAGGGTTCTTAATCGCTAAATATCTTATACGTAGTGGAAAAACTCCGTATTTTAGTTTTGTTTCGAGATATTCGTCGTATCCTAGATCGATATATCCGTATTACTCGATTTTAGGGTATTTAGGGTTTTTAATATTAAATCGAGGGTTATCTCCAAAAATGGCTTTTAGGGTTCGTTGTTTTTATACCGTATCGGTGGTTTTTTGGAGGATTTTTGCTAGTTATTATTTTATGCCTTATAATTCGGCGGCAAAAAGTATAATTTTATTATAAATACGTAGTTGTCCGTCCTAAAAAGTGTCGAATATCTTTTTTATAATAAAGGTTTAAAACATTTTATAAATGGCTTTTTTTTTCGTTTTATAAATAAGTTTTTTTTTTTTTTTGATTTTATAAATTCGCTGTTGGTGTCGTCGATTAACTTAGCTCTTTAGGTCTAATACTTAGCCTATTTAGTCTAGTAATATACTTTGTTTTTTAAGGCGTCGGACAAGGTATTATTGTCGCTATCGATTATTTGTTTTTCGGTTCCGAAGCGTACCGTTTGTCTTAGTTTAGTGGCTGCTAGGGTACGTGGTGCCTTAGGATATTAATTATTATCGTTTTTGCAAATCCTATGCGTTTGATAACTATTATTAAAGCATACGGTTTAGGAAAGCGATATATATAATACTTCCTCCCGTTAAATGGCGTTAAACTGCTTTTTGCCTTCCGGCATAAGCTTAAATACTTTTTTAGGTTGGCGATACTCGTTAGCGTAGTATCTTATTCGATCGCAGTTATAATACTTAATAAATAATTTGTCTTTTTATATTCGTCGTTAAATAACGTCTAAATTTATTAATCCGTTATATATTCCGAAAAAAGTCTTATGTTTTTATCCTTAGTTACGCTTAGGTACTTTATATTATATTTTGCTAATATTAGGTTAGTGTCGGATATTAAATTTTCTTTTTTTTAGTTTTTTTTCGTATAAACAATTATTAACCTTAATAACTCGTTTTATATATTTATAAAAGTTATCTAAACGATCCTTTCGGGATATTTCGTCTTTAATATCGTCTCGTAGTCCTGCGTAAAACAATATTATTATCGCGTCGTAATCGGTCTACTTAGTACGTAACACGATTTATTTAAATTTTGCGGCGTATTTAGCGGCTAATTTTTTTTGTCGTAATTATATAAATTTTCGTTTAGCCGAACGGATTTCGTCGGGATTGCTAAAAATAGCTTTAAATTATCGTTTAAACTCGGAATAGCGTCTAAATATCTTTTTGGTATTTTTGTTCTAGTTTTCGTCCTTAAGGTTATCGAAATAATTTTTTATAATTAGTTCGAATTATTCGAGGGTTATCCCTTTAAAGAATTTTGCAATACCGAGGATTTTATTTTCCTTAATACTAATAAATTTGCGGTAAAACCTAAAATAGGCTCTAGCCTGGGTAAAAAAAGCTTAAATATTTCTTTTTTTTCCGTTATAATAGGCTAAAAGCGGGATTTTATATCCGTTGCTACCGGTATTTGTTCCCGGGCTAAAAATAGCAATAATTTATATTATAAGCTGTTTATTGTCTTTTTTGACTTTAATACAAGCGGCTTAAAGTTATTAATTTTGATAGTATAAGGTTTTTATCTGCTTTTAAAGAAAGCGGACGATCGCGAGGACGTTTGCTCCTCCGGTTAGGTTGTCGACGACGCTTCCGTTGCGAAATATAATGTTTTTTTGTAGAGATATTGCTTAGTAGTGACTTAGTAACGTACCTAAATAAAAATGATCAAAATATAACGATTATACTAAAGATAAACCGAAGTATAAAAGGTGCTGGGGTTTATATTAATAAATATGCTTAAACAAATATATACTAAATAATAAATAACTAAAAGAACTAATTTACAAATATAGTCGTTAAAGCGTATTAAATGCTTTACTTATAGGTAAAATAAATACTTAAATTAATCACTAAGGTAATAACTGTTTATATAGTATAGGAAACCTATCCGTTATATATTTATTTATCCCTTTATTAATATTTGCTTGGATTATTATATTGGTAGTAATCCCCTTTATTAGATTATTATTTGGAATATAATCCCTTTATATAGATCATTGCTAAAAGCATAATTTATCCGTTTGGATTATTGCTAAAAACGTAATTTTGTTAATAATTGGCAATAGCTATTAAATTTGGTCTTTGCTTCTAGGTTTTTATCCGACGATAGCAGCCCCGTAGTATGCCTTTTCCTTTTTTTTTAAGCGCTAACACATGTTGTTTTCCTGCAAGGGTGCATGTTCGTAACAAGGCGTTTTTTCTGCTTTTATAGTATTTAAAGCTTATTAACGATTTTTGGTAAGATAAAATTTCTTTAAGCTTTTATATTTACTAGGGCTCGTATATCGTATCCGTTAATTCGCACTTATATTATAAAATAGTTAGTTATCGTGCTGTCGCTCCCGGTAGCGCAAATAAACTTTGTTTAAAACCGTTTTTATTTTTTTAAAAATAATCCAACTCGTTTCCCGAGTTTTTGTTGATTTGTCGATTAGCGCGTTTTTTTAGCGCTAGTAAATATTTGGTAGTCTCGTTAGTCTCGAGTTTTATATCGTTGTTAGCGGTAGTATACGTCGCTTTTATTGTTTTCCTTTTAGGTTTTAGGGATTTTTTCGGTATTATCGTATATTATGGTAGAACTAGATTCTTTTATATCGATTTTTATATTGTTTTGCTCGTTTATAGTAATTTCGATCGTGGGTCTTTATATGACGTTATTTTCGTATCCTAGTAGTGCCGTGCGATCTTAAGTATCCTTAATTAGATCGCTAGTGCTTTGCGTTGGTTTTCCGATTTTTTTGATAATAATTCGTCCGGCGGCTTTATGTTTTTTAATAAATCGCTATGCCTTGGCTTTTTCGAGGGCGTATTTCTGGCATAAATTTTGTATATATTCCGATTATTTTTGTTTGTTCCTCACGCATTAAATTTGGTTTTAAGGTTATATAAAAAAGACGACGTTAACTTAAGGGTTACGGTGTTTTATTATTATTATTTTTAGTTTTTCCGCGCGGTAAATCCGGTTAATAAAGAAATATCTTATATAAAGTAGGAAAAGCTTTATTTTAAGCTTTTTATCGAAATGTCTTAAATATCTGGGATTAATATAATTTATCCAAGATATTTAGTTATATAGTTTTGTTTAGCTGCCAAATTATAGCGTATTTCCGAAAATAGCTTTTAGTGTTCGGCGTTTTGCCTTAATTTTTATGGCTCCTCGGAGGATCTGGCTAAGGTTTATAGTAGTTTTATAAAGTTCTGCTGCGATAACCGTGGCTCCGTTATCGAGGGCGTTATTTTATTTTTCGGAGGCGATAAAGATATTTTCCCGATTTATAGCTTTAAATTATTTTTTAAAGGTTTATATTATTTAAGCCGTGGTTTAGTTTCGGTTTTTTTTATTATTAGGGTAGTTTTTTAACCCGTTGCTAGTGTCGTCGATTCTTTTTTTTTGCTAAATTTGGTATTTAGCCCATTTAGTTTAATAATATGCTTCGTTTTTTAAAGCGTCGGATAAAATATTATCGTCGCTATTTACAAATTATTTTTTTATTCCGAAGCGTATTATTCGTCCTAGTTTAGTGGCTGTTAAGGTACGTGGTGCCTTAAGATACTAATTATTATCGTTTTTGTAAAACTTATACGTTTAATAACTATTGTTAAAATATGCGGTTTAGGAAAACGATATATATAGTACTTCCTCCCGTTAAATGGCGTTAAACTGCTTTTTGCCTTTTAGCATAGGCTTAAATGCCTTTTTAAGTTAGCGATACTTATTAACGTAGTATTTTATTCGGTCGCAGTTATAATACTTAATAAATAATTTGTTTTTTTATATTCGTCGTTAAATAGCGTCTAAGTTTATTAGTCCGCTATATACTCCGAAGGAAATCTTGTATTTTTATCTTTAGTTACGCTTAGGTGCTTTATATCGTGTTTTGCTAATATTAGGTTAATATCGAATATTAGACTTTCTTTTCTTTAGTCTTTTCTCATATAAGCGGTTATCGATCTTAACAATTCGTTTTATATATTTATAAAAGTTATCTAAACGATCCTCTTAGGATATTTCGTTTTTAATATCGTTTCGTAACCCTGCGTAAAATAGTGTTATTATCGCGTCGTAATCGGTTTATTCGGTACGTAATACGATTTATTTAAATTTTGCGGCGTATTTAGCGGCTAATCTTTTTTGTCGTAATTATATAAATTCTTGTTTAGCCGAACGGACTTCGTTGGGATTGCCAAAAATAGCTTTAAATTACCGTTTAAACTCGGAATAACGTTTAAATATCTTTTTGGTATTTTCGTTTTAATTTTCGTCCTTAAAGTTATCGAAATAGTTTCTTATAATTAGTTCGAATTATTCGAGGGCTGTCTTTTTAAGGAATTTTATAATACCGAGGATTTTATCTTCTTTAGTACTAATAAATTTGCGGTAAAACCTAAAATAGGCTCTGGCCTAGGTAAAAAAAACTTAAATATTTCCTTCTTTTCCGTTATAATAAGCTAAAGGCGGGATCTTATACCCGTTACTACCGGTGCTTATTCCCGGGCCGGGAATAACAGCAATTTATGCTATAAGCTATTTATTATTTTTTTGATTTTAATATAAGCGGCTTAGAGTTGTTAATTTTAATAATATAAAGTCTTTATCTGCTTTTAAAAAAAGCGGACGATCGCGAGGACGTTTGCTTTTCCGGTTAGGTTATCGACGACGCTTCCGTTGCGAGACATAATATTTTTTTATAAAGATATTGCTTAGTAATAACTTGGTAACGTACCTAAATAAAAATAATTAAAATATAACGACTATACTAAAAATAAACCGAAGTATAAAAGGTGCTAGGGTTTATATTAACAAATATGCTAAACAAGTGTATACTAAACAATAAATAACTAAAAAAACTAATTCATAAGTATAATCGTTAAAACGTATTAAATACTTCACTTATAAGTAAAATAGATACTTAGATTAATCACTAAGGTAATAACTATCTATATAATATAAAAAAGCCGTCCTTAATATATTTATTTATTCCCTTATTAATATTTGCTTAGATTATTATATTAGTAATAATCCCCTTTATTAGATTATTATCTAAAATATGGTCCTTTTATATAAATTATTGCTAAGGGTATAATCCTGTTAATAGCTGGCAACAGCTATTAGACCTGGTCCTTGCTTCTGGGTTTTTATTTAACGATGGCAGCCCCGCAGTATGCCTTTTTCCCTTCTTTAAGCGCTAATATATATTGTTTTCCTGTAAAGGTGCATATTCGTAACAAAATACTATATATATCGCTTTCCTAGACCGTATATTTTGACGATAGTTATTAAACGTATAGGTTTTGCAAAAACGATAATAATTAGTATTTTAAGGCACTACGTACCTTAACAGCCACTAAACTAAGACGAATAATACGCTTCGGAACGGAAAAACAATTTATAAATAGCGACGATAATATTTTATCCGACGCCTTAAAAAACGAAATATATTATTAAACTAAATAGGCTAAATATTAGACTTAGCAAAAAAGATTAATCGACGATACCGGTAATAAGTTAAAAAACTACTTTAGTAACGAGGAAAACCGAAGCCAAACCTCGGTTTAGGCAATATAACTTTTTAAAAAATAACTTAGAGTTATAAATCGGGAAAATATTTTTATCGCCTCCGAAAAATAAAATAATACCTTCGATAACGGAGCCACGGTTATCGCAGCAAAATTTTATAAAACTGCCATAGATTTTAGCCAGATCCTCCGAAAAGCCACGAAGGTTAAGTCAAAACGCCGAATACTAAAAGTTATTTTCGGAAATACGCCATAATTTAGTAGCTAATTAAAATTATACGACCAAATATTTTAAATAAATTATATCGACCCTAAATATTTAAGATATCTCGATAAAAAGCTTAAAATAAAGCTTTTTTTATTTCGTATAAGATATTTCCTTATTAACCGGATTTACCGCGCGGTAAAACTAAAAAAAAAATAAAGCACCGTAACCCTCGAGGTTACGTCGTTTTTTTTATATAACCTTAAAACCAAATTTAATGCGTAAGGAATAAATAGGAATAATCGGAATATATATAAGATTTATGCCAGGAATACGCCTACGAAAAGGCTAAAATATAGCGATTTATAAAAAAAATATAAAGACGCCGGACGAATTATCGCTAAAAAAACCAGAAAACCGACGATCGAAGTTATTATAAACGAAGGTATTAAAAAACCAATTTTTAAGACGCAAAAGGATAAAAATAGCGATATAAACGATATATACTACCGCTAAAAAAAAACGAGACTCGCGATTAAAAAAACTAGCGAATATTTACGGACGCCGAAATAAAGCGCGCTAACAAAAAAATTAATAAAAACTCGGGAAACGAGTTAAACTATTTTTAAAAAACAAAAGCGGTCCCCGACAAAGTTTATTTGCGCTACCGGGAGCGACAGCACGATAACTAACTATTTTACGATATAAATACGAATTAACGGATACGATATACGAGCCTTAATAAATATAGGAGTTTAAATTTTTTTTATTTCACCGAAAATCGTTAATAAGTTTTAAATATTATAAAAGCAAAAAAAGACGCCTTACTTATTTAACACCGTCGATAAAAAGCCTATTTTATACGAAAATAAAATAATGAATATAAAGACTGCGTATATTCAGATTTATATCCAAAACCACCTTAAATATTTTACGTGCGATATTACGGAAACTACGGATTACGATTTAGTCTTAAGGATATTTTAGTTACGGGTAAGCAATCCCAGAGTAAGCTGGAATATAGGCCAATTCTAGTGGGATATACTAAAAAGCGAGTTAACCTTTAACGGATACTAAAAAACCAGCTTTTACGTAATTACGAGATATTTAGATTATACGTCACGGCCAAGTATATTAAGCCGAATATTATAAAAGAAATTCCCGAAAAATACAAAAAATTTAGCGACTTATTTAGTAAAATACTAAAAACAAGATTGCCAAAACACACACGATTTAATTATAAAATACTTCTCTAGGAAGGAAAAGAACTATATTTTATACCGATATACCTAGTAAAACCTTAGCACGAAAAGGTATTAAAGACTTATATCACAAAGATAATAAAAAAAAGATAAATCAAAAAATTTATATCGCTAGCAGGCTACCTTATATTTTTTATACCAAAAAAAATAAGGACGAAACACCAAAATAAAAACTTTATATCGACTACCGCAAGCTCAACGATATTACGATTAAAAACCGATATTTTTTACCTTTAATTAAAGATTTACGAAATAAATTGCACGGAGTTTAATGGTTTACTGCCTTAGACTTGCTTAATACGTACGGCCTAATTAGAATCAAAAACGGAGAAAAATAAAAGACCGTTTTTAGGACAAAATACGGATATTTCGAATACCTAGTTATGCTTTTTAGATTAATTAACGTACTAGCAAGTTTTTAAAATATAATTAATACCGTTTTATAAGAGTTTTTCGATAAATTTATAGTAATATACCTCGACGATATATTTATTTATTTTAAAGACTTTAACGAATATAAACAGCACGTTGCTGTTATATTACGGAAGCTATAAAAAGCAAACCTTTTTATAAACCTTAATAAAAGCGAATTCCACCAAAAAAAGTCTGTAACGACTATATTAAAGATAAACCGAAGTATAAAAGGTGCTGGGGTTTATGCTAACAAATATGCTAAACAAGTGTATACTAAATAATAAATGACTGGAAGAACTAATTCATAAGTATAGTCGTTAAAGCGTATTGAATGCTTTATTTATAAGTAAGATAGATACTTAGATTAATTATTAAGGTAATAACTATTTATATAATATAGGAAACTTATCCGTTATATATTTATTTATTCTTTTATTAATAAGGTAGATTATATCCCATAATTTAAATGGCTTATGGTTTTAAGCATAAGGCTTATGTTTGGCTTATTATAATCCGATTATAATTTATTAATAATGGCTTTTGTTGCCAAGACTATAATCCCGTTAATAGCTGCTGGCAGCTATCGTAAAGTGCTAATATAATCGCGGGGCTTTTAGCTTTTCTGTTAGTTTGGTTTTTACGCTTTTTTAATTTTATTTTTTCCGTTATTTTCTTATAAAGGTACGTATTTGCATATTTGTAATATTAGCTCTTTTTTTTATATTTTTTGTCTTCGAAAAATTATTTGCCGGTCGTATAAATAAGTCGCGGGTGCTTATACCCCGTAGTGTCCCTGGTTTTTTTTTATCGCTTTTGTTTATAATATATATTTATTATATTAGGTTAAGCGGAAAAACCGAAATCTCGCAAAACTTAAAATCGTATTAGTTTGGCATTTAAAGTCCGTTTGTTTGGTGCCGAAATAGAAATGCCGTATACTCGTTGTTTTCGTCGAAATCTCGCCTGCGTTATAACGGAGGATTCGTTTTATTATGCCGGATATATCGAGAAGGGTTTATTTTATAATAATACCTTTGTCGTATCGTTTTTATTAAAATTGGCGATTTAACAAAAAAAATTAAAGGCGAAAGAGGCCGATACGGAGAAGGCTTTTTTTGTTTTATAAATTTAATTATTTACTGTTTTAAGTCGTTTGGCCCGTTTTCGTCGGATAAAAAAGGTAGTAAAAAAAAGTTTTAAGGCGTTCCGTCGTAAAATACAAAAATTTAATAAAAAAGATAATATTTCTTTTATTATTTGTTAGGAGCAAGCGGTCGTGTCGGATATATAGTTTCTAGGGGTTCCGAACGACGTAGATTAGTTTATTTTTAGCTTTAAAAATAACTTCGCAGATTTTAGTTTTTTTGTTAAGACTAAAAATACTGCTTAAAAGCGGCATAGTTTTTAATATATTTTTAGGTTTTTAGGTGTTGTTTTTAAATAAGTAGCCTTTTTATTTTACGAGGAACTAATATCTTTGTCCGACCTTTTTATAATCGATAATTTTTTTAACGTTATATTTTGGCTGATTTTCCTCGATTTTTAGCGTTTGGTCGATAACCGCGTTTTTGGGTGCTAGTTCGAGTAAAAAAATATAAAACGTTAGGTGTTTTTTTTTATAGTTTTAAGTAGTTATAAGCGGTAATTAATTTTTGAAATTTATTTATTAATTTTAAATAATCCGAGTTTTTTAAAGTTTAATTTATCGTTTAGTCGCTTTGTTTTAATATTTTTGCGTAATAAATAAATTTTGTTTCCCCTCGCAAAAGTTGGTTTTTTAACCTTATTTTTGTTTGCGTATTTTTTCGTACGTGCTTAAAAGGTAATAAGGTTTTTTTAGAGGTTTTTTTTAGAGTTTTTTTAAGTTATCGATATGCTAAATAGCGTGTTTTGCTAGTTTTTTTCCTGCGATAAATTCTTTAGTTATGTTTAGTTCGTACCCGTAATTAGCGTAAAACGGTAATATTTTTGTGGGTTTTCGTATAATATTATTATAAGCGAACTGCGTTATAAGTAATAATATAACCTAATTGTTTTATTTATAATTAACGTAATAGCGTAAATACTCCTCGAATATTTGGTTAGCTCGTTTTATTTGTCCGTTTATTTATAGGTAATAAGCTATCGAAAGCTTATAATTTACTCCTAGCTATATTATAAGTGACTTCCAGAATTTTGATATAAATAGCTTGTTTTTGTCTAAGATAATTTTATTTAATAGGCCGTGCTAGTATATTATAATTCGTAGGAACGTATAAGCTAATTTTTCCGTATTGCTTGCTTTTTTATAAAATAAAAAGTAAGCGTATTTCGTAAATCGTTCGGTAAATACTAAAATATTGTCGTAAAAGGTCCTAATTAAGGGTTCATTCGATAATAGTAGTTTTACGATAAAGTTTAAGGCGATAAATTTTTATGCTTTATTTAAAGGTAGTATTAGCTATAGTTTTCCGTAAAGCTTGTGTCGTGCTAATTTTGCTTTGTTGTATAAATCGTATTATTTAATAATTTCGCTAACATAATGGCGTAGCTTTGGGCAGTCAAAATGCTGTTATATCCGTTTAGTAGTCTTAAATACTCTTTGGTGTCCACTAGTCGGTATAAAGTGTATTTCTCGGATAAGTTTATTTTTAATTTATTCTGGGATTGCAATCTTCCCTTAGTATATAAGCAATATACCGTTTTTTTATGATTTTATTTAACTAATTATTCTCGTTAGTTATTATATTGGTAGCGTAAAGATTTATAGTAGGTATTAGGTTTCTTTTTTAATTATTAGCAAGGATAGTGTGTGTTTTTTTGGGTGCTTTTTGATAGTGGTTTGGTTTTCGGCTAAAAGTATCAGTTTTGCCGTTTTTTAATCCTTTGCGGTAAATGATTTTAAAGTTATAGTCTGCTAAGAATTTTAACTATCGTATTTATCGTTTATTAAGTTTTTTGCTTATCGTAAACGATGCGAGATTCTTATAATCGGTATAAATTTTAACTTAGTAATTAGTTCCGTTTAGGTAGTGTCTTTATTTTCGAAACGCTTCGATAATTACGAGAAGTTTTTTGTCGTAAATTTGGTAATTAAGTTATTTTTTTAGTAAACTTTTTGGAATAAAATGCTACTAAATATAGTGTTTTATTGTCGTTTTTTTAGCTAAATTGTCCGCTTATAACGTAGTTTAAGGCGTTTGTTTTAATTTCGAATTTTTTTTTTGGATTAGCTATCTTTATAACTGGCTAGTCGGTGATTTTTTTTTAATAGCGTCGAAAGTATTTTGCTCCTCGTTGGTTTATTTAAATAATATATCTTTTTTTATTAGGTGCGTTAAGGGTGTAGTAAGGCGTCTAAATCCTTTAATAAATATACGGTAAAAGTTTGCGAGTCCTAAAAAAGATCTGATTTCCGTAACCGTGGTTAATATTTGATATTCCTTAATTACTGCGATCTTAGAATCTTTTATTCTGAGTTCTCCGGGGGATACGACGTATCCTATAAAGGTGACTTTTTTTTGGTAAAATTCGCTTTTCTCGGGGTTTATAAAAAGGTTTGTTTTTTATAATTTTCGCAATATAGCGGTAATATGCTATTTATGTTCGTCGAGGTTTTTAGAGTAGGTAAATATATCGTCGAGGTATATTATTATAAATTAGTCGAGGAATTTTCGTAAAACGGTATTAATTATATTTTAAAAGCTTGCTAGCGCGTTAGTTAATCTAAAAGGTATAATTAAGTATTCGAAATATCCGTATTTTGTCCTAAAGGCGGTTTTTTATTTTTTTCCGTCTTTGATTCTAATTAATCCGTACGTATTAGGCAAGTTTAGGGTAGTAAACCATTAAGTTTTATGCAATTTGTCTCGTAAGTCTTTAATCAAAAATAGGGGGTATCGGTTTTTAATCGTAATATCGTTAAGCTTGCGATAATCGATGCAAGGTCTTTATTTTAGTGTTCCGTCTTTATTCTTTTTTGGTACAAAAAATATAAAGTAGCCTACTAGCGATATAGATTCTTTAATCTATCTTTTTTTTTTGTAATATAAGTCTTTAATGCTTTTTCGTGCTAAGGTCTTATTAGGTATATCGGTATAAAATATGGTTCTTTTCCTTTTTAAAGAGGTATCTTATAGTCGAATTGTGTATATTTTAATAATCTTGTTTTTAATACTTTACTAAATAGGTCGCTAAACTCCTGGTATTTTTTAGGAATTGTTTTTATAGTGTTCGGTTTAATATATTTGGCTATAACGTATAATCTAAGTGTTTCGTAGTTACGTAAGGGCTGGTTTTTCTAATATCCGTTAGAGGTTAACTCGCTTCCTAGTGTATCCCACTAAAATTGGCCTATATTCCAGTTTATTTTAAGATTGTTTACCCGCAATTAAGGTATTTTTAGGACTAAATCGTAGTCCGTAATTTCCGTGATATTATACGTAAGGTATTTGTTATAATACTAGGCATAAACCATGTATTAGGGCAGGGAAGCGTTGGATTCGAAGTTATGCAAAGTAGGATAGCACCGAAGGTAAGGGTTCGAATGNATAATACTAGGCATAAACCATGTATTAGGGCAGGGAAGCGTTGGATTCGAAGTTATGCAAAGTAGGATAGCACCGAAGGTAAGGGTTCGAATGAATGTGTATTGTAAGCTTGAAGGTAAAAGAAAGAAATCTAACTACAGGAAATCAACCGCCTTATATACTCGAAATCCAAGTAAAGGGAATATTCTGGAATTATATTATTAATCCAAAGGATTAATAATATCTTGGATTATTAATGTGGTTGATT
>JACVEI010000216.1:489220-499297 GCA_018115615.1 Pestalotiopsis sp. DP-2020a | reverse complement strand
GGGGGGGGGGGGGGGGGGGGGGGGGGGGGGGGGGGGGGATCAAGGGGGTCCACCGGCCTGGGTGTATGAATCTACACTAGGATCCCCCTCCATTTGGAACGAACTTCTTTTGGTGAGAAAAGACAGCGCCGCTTTGCTGCAAAGAACAGAACAGAGATCGATCCGCACGGCAGAAGCGTCGACCGTATGGAGGACACGACTCCTTCGACCATCGAACAAGACTACCACACTAGGCTCAGGTCCAGGCCTTTGACTTGTGCTGCGTGTGTGCTGTACCGAGTGTGATTATACCCATTTCCAACTGGACACGTAGGACGGTCACGGACCAAATTGAAACGACGACAACATCAGAAGCCTACCTAGTACGATACATGCTCGAAATAATGGAGATGTACGGATTTACGGAATGCACAGACATAGGTGCCCAAACCAGCGCAACTGGTCTCTCTTCTGTAATAAGCAAACACAACAAGACCCGGCCGAGAGGAAAAGTCGTAATCACCAAGGACCCCGTCACGCTTTCGTCTTCACAAACCGGGGAGAAGAGAGCCGGCCACCTGTCAACGTACCGTGGCTGCAGAAGCCAGCCCAGATAGGACGTGATTTCTGGTTTGGACTGCAGTCATGATGGATACTGCCTCGGTGGGATGTGGCCCAAGCACCTGTCATCGCTTTCCTCAATGTCCAAGTCTGCCTGGGGTTTTTTTTATTTCCAAACTGTGGAAAATCCCGATCCTTTCTTACAGGCTGACGACCATGGCACAACTACGGAGTACAGACACACATTGGGCGTATTCTTCTTTCTTCTATTTCCTGTCATCTTGTCTCCCTGTGGCTTGTACCGGGTAGAGTAGCATCCAGACACCTCTCTCTCACTCACTCCTTTCCCTTCTGCCACCCTTTGGCCCCCGCGTCCATTCCCATCCCATTCGTAACCCCTGGCATGCGTATACCACGTCAATGACATGGCTGACTCTTTTCTACCACCATGGAGCCGTGGCTTGTTCTTCCCGAATTGCATTTCCTACTGCTGCTACCCCCGAAGCGAAGCTTCTCTCTGTCTTCTCTTGGCGGGGGCCCCTCCCCGGTGAATGCCACGCTGAGGTTTCGCTTAAAAGGCTAGGACGGGGTTCTACTCTGGAAGTCGGGACCAGACTCCAGACCCAGCCCCAGCATTGGAACGTGGAATACTAAACTCCGGCACACCGACATGAGAATCCATCATCAACGCGATCACATCAGGAGAGTGAACAGAATAGAGAAGAAGTGAGCGTGTATTCGTTTGATCCACCAAACTCTGCCCACCCCCGGGCTTCGTTGGATCGCCGGTCCCGATGGTGTCCATCGGCTAGAATCGACCTTTTTGAATCTTTAAGACGACCCTCTTTTTCTTTCTCCTTCGCACTCGCCCCCGTTCAGGGGCCGGGGTTCGGCCGCGGGAAGTCAAAAAGAAGGAGAAGGGGGGGGGGCACCCCTGACCTACACTGACCGATGACCGTAGTGTAGTGTACGGTGTAGTGTAGTCGTCGTCAGTCAGTCATGATTCTCACTACAGACTACCAGTACACTACGGCACTGTCACTGCTGTGACAGCCAGACATGTTTGCCCCCCTCGCCGGGTGACCCAACCGGTGGGTATGAGTACGCAGATATGTGTGTGGTGGACGAAGGTGGTGGTGTGTGGCTGTATGCGTGATCCCAGACTGACGGCGATGGGAGGGAGGCGCGTTATCGATCTCCGTCCGGGGTGGGTGTTCGACTGCGTCTATTCTCCTCGACGCATGATGTCGATATCTCACTGCGAGCAGGCAACATACGTAACACCATTGTTTTTTCTTTGGCCCCCCTTTTCTCTCTTCTGGAAAAAAGAACCCGGTCCTGTCATCCTTCAGCGGGCATGTCTATACAGGGCAAATTTTAAAAACAATATCGGGAGATAATAGACGTCGGTTCTGTAAGGAATGGGGGGGCGGGGGCGAGCCATTGTCGGGATCTATGGTTTGCTTTCTCTGGTGAGTGTATCTTATTCTGGTTTCTTCTTCGAGAACCCGCATAAATAGAACCAGTTCCACAGAATACATGCAGAATGAACAAAACAAGGCCACCCGCATCGCTGTGCATCTTCAAGGCTACAGACGGGCACTTCCACGGAGACTTCTCGACCACGTGCAGGATGGATGAGAGAAGGCATGTCTCAGCCAAGTTCCAAGCTGGAAAGGCCCAGGTCATATGGGAACAGGTTTTTCGCTCAGTAAAAGCAAAACGACAAACCACGCACGAGGTCCGAAGTGGACAACAGGAGGGAGCTGCAAATCCAAGACTGCAACCCTTTCCGGCTGCGCCTCATGGCTGGAACCCGGGAATATGTAGGCATTGGCATTCACACAAACTTGCCGACGACAACCCAAGAGAGATGGGGACCGATCAGACAGAATCCTTCCGGGAACGGCCCCCAAAAGCGAGACGAAACGATCTTGGAACTGTCATTGGTGCTTTAATCAATCTCGTTCCCAAATTCCCTGGGCAGGGAGGGAATTCGCCTCCGTCAGTTGTCTGCCATGTTCTGTCAGCTTACGGCATGACTTTTTCTTGGTATTCTATCCTATCAGACTGGCAGGCATCATATACGCCGAGAGACCTATACACGGAGCATTACGTATTCGTAGGTGACCAGCCCTATTATAGTGCGAATATAATTCTTGCAAAACCGGACCAGGGGCCTACCCTGAACGAGTCGATTGTACTCTTGTACTGTACAACGCATACACGGAGTACATGGAGAGGAAAGTAAGAAAATGCAGAGAAACAAGTCCTCCCCGAGGGAAACATTCCCAGCTCTCTGATTCCATTGCCAATTAATTAGAGTTCAACTGACGTGCGCAAGAACGACCCGGGGTGCTCGTGTTTGACACTCCGGCATTTCGTTAGCGAAAAGAAGGCAAGACAACAACAACAACCCCCTAACTTATCTCCTTTTCTGTCACATACGTACTGCATAATAATATACTCGCGGACTTCTGCTGGGACCTTGTAAGAGCAAACCCCTTGTTTCCAACAGACTGCCCAGTTGTTCGCTTGTCAGCGGCTGTTTATTCCCTTTCGTTCTCGCTCCCTAGGTTGATGCTTCTGGCCACGGCCACAGTTTAGGTCTCGAATACTTTAGTTCCCCTGGCTGAGGTGACAAGAACGAAAGATGCAGGTCTATGCCGTTGCAGAATGCCGCGAGGCTTGTGCGTTTCGACGCTGTTCCGGACGCACGTTATAGTCGATGGGGATTATATGTACTACAAGTTTTGCTAAGTCGCACGAGGCAGAGAGCCACCGAAATGCACGGCGGCTAAAGTGACTTTTTGTTTTCTCCCTCGATCAAACGCTACACTGCTACCGCGGGAAATGCGTATACGTACCACCTGCGGGTTGCAGTGTGATAGGGGACGACTCTTGGGTTGCTGCTGAATACAACCCATTTCCTTTTTCTGTCGTCGGTGCTCTGCTTTGCTTCCTGTGTCGTCTCTCTATATCAAGCAAGCTCTACACGATCGGGCAACGTCGCGGGCCCTCCCTTTTCGGAATTGGAAACACGACACATCCGGAGGGGCGGGATCTTCAACTTGACAGCTGCTATTGCGTTTTTCATTCACAGACTTGCCCGAGCGAGTCTTGGAGGGTTAGGGGTCCCCAAGCTATGACGCTTCGCAAGAAAGAAGCAAAAAGTCGTGCTTGGTCCTCTCTCTTGGGTTGTTTCGAACTGCCGCCTAATGAATTATAGTTTAGCTCAGGTTCAGCGCGGCTCGGCGGGCAGGTGGAAAGCACAGAACAGAGAGAGAGCATGGGCTTGCGGGCGGCGCGTCGAGCGCCCGTCCGCGACAATATAGTCCTAATAAGGTTTTCCCGCACACATCAGACGGCCCGTCGTCCTTCTTCTTCACATGTTCCATGGGGCATTTGGTAAGAGGGGGCTTGCCTTGTCACACTTTTTTGCTTCTCTGCTTGGGTCTGCTTCTTCTTCGTTTTTTTTCTCCGGCGGACAAAGCAGTTTGGTAATCTACCCAATGAGGCGACCGGCATGTAAGGCCTCTCCGGAAAGGCAGGGAGGGGTCCCCCGATTGTGACGGGATCGTCAATGCATACTCGTGACCATGGTACGGAACAAGTAATCTAACCTAGGCGACCCCTCCAGACTCCAGGTTCCGGCTCGTCGGCTAGCATAAATCGGATTGGCACCGTGACAGCTTCAAAATCGTCCGAAGATGCTCAAGTTGTTTTGTTGTTTACGAGTCGTCGCTCAACCACATGTGACAAATAGAGGGAGAAACACGTCTTGCAAACACTGAGCCAGTCGTATTCACAGTAGCTTCGCCGCTCGGACTATGGCCCCAGACGCAACCCCCAAACTTCATGCCTCACCTAGAGTGAGGAAGGGGTTCTCCAATGATTCAGATGGCCGCTATCACCTCAAATCGGGTATCCGGAAGCTGCCAAAGTCTACTAACTCGGCAATCGCTATCAAACTCCAAAAAAAAACACAAAGCAACGCCAGGATTCATGAAAACCGCCACTACTACGCTTGGATAACCCTTCTCTAAGCCACCTATATGCTGCAAGTAATGGTCGGAACACCGACAACTGACACGAAACCTGAGACTTGCTAACATAGCCACCTTTCCTGAGCATGATTCTCGTTGTAGCTCTAACGCCCGCTTCGTGATATCTTCAACATGTTGCGTAGTCCCTTCTTCTTCGGATCCGGACCTGATCCAGCTTGTTCCGGCGTCGAACCGGCATCTCTGTTTTTGAGAGCGCCACCGCTCGCGCGCGGGTCTTCGTCTGATTTCACTTGGTCGCGGTGGCGAGCACTATACGCATCTTGAAGCAGCTTATCTGCGTAGACTGGCTGACTCGAGTTGCCGGCACCGCCGCCTGGCCCTCTTCCGACGGGCATCTTCTCGAGGCCACGAGCCAAGGGTTCTACCATCGGACCCATCCTGTCCCAGTCCTTCTCAGTGCTCCTCTCAAGAGCTTTCTTGTAGAGAGAAGGCTTCTGGCGTTCAAACTCGTCTCCAAGGTCTTTCTGATGTGATGCCGTTGCTCCCAGACGCTCTGCTTTGACTGCGGGCGCCAGATCTGTTGGAGGAACGCGGTCCTCGCTCTCTAGTAGTGATAGCCACTCATTATACTCATGTGCATAGTCCTTCTGTAGAACATCAGTCAGCCAAGAACGATGTGTCTGCACGGTGCTTGAAATGTAATCTTACAGTTTTCTCAATAGACCTCTCTTGCAAGCTCTCCAGATACTTTTTGGCATTGCCAGTCATCCTCTGACCTGCAATGTACTTGTCAAACGAGTCGGAAAACTCGCGATAGTGGCCCTTGAGTATGAAGGCCTGGCCCTGCCACCCGTGACCCCTGAATTTGTGAACGAGTGCTCCTGCAGTTGGACATTCCCAGTCGTATTCAATGTGCCGGTCGTACAAGACCACACATTCACAATTCTGGAAGTCTTTGAGGGTTTCGCGGCTTGTATCATCTGTCAGCGACTTCTCGATCATTTCGATTGAGCTCTTATCAAGGAAGGAAGCCGGTGCTCTGAGGTTGATCGACCCGTGAATATGTGATCTGTCATAGTCCGTAGCAGAGCGAAGGTCGACGAGAAGTATCCGAGCAAGAGGCACAATCTCCAACAGATTGTTGAGGTGCCCGGCCAAGATCATGCGGATTCTGCTCTTTGAAGAATCCTGCCGTTGACCGTCGAGACGGAGACTACTTAACTTGTTGTGTATCTCTTGTTGTTCTCTACGATGCGCGAACCAAAACTTGGTTGCAAAAATTAGCATTTCCACTAGAAAGACGTGCGGCAGCATTCGACTTACGTTGACGTGGTGCGTCTCAACGCCCTGTTGAGATGCTAAAAACTCTGTAACTGCCTGGCTGGGCATATCACTATTGTTCTGAAAATACTCCTCCAACCGCGTTTGCACATGGGGAGCAAGTTCCTGTCGTTTCGCTCTGGTTTCGCTCTCCACAAGGGCTTTGCTCGACGAACTAGTAAAGTCGTTGGCAACCGATCTCTTCGAGATGCGATCGCTGGGAATGCTTTTCTTGTATCCAAGTGCTGGTTCGGTCCTTCGCCTGCCGACTTCTGACACGAATACTGATCTAACTGGATCAAATTCCAGCGTTCTCGACTCTTCTTCGGCGCACGACTTTGCCTCAACCGCGGCATCAGAAGTAGGAGTGACGGTTGATTGTAAAGCCAGATTGTTGGAGCGAATAAAGCCGACAAAATTACAAGCTAGATTCTCTGGAAGCAGGTTCCAGATGCCGACGGGGAGGGACAAAAGCAATAGTGTCGAATGACTCTTGAAAGCGCCTTGCACCTTGAGGTATTTGGCTGCGGCGGGAAAATCTGCAAGCCATGTCTGCCAGGCGTTGAAGTCGAGCGCTTGATTACCCTCCAAGGCGACAGAAATCATAACGTGTGGAACGTCTTCGTTGGGCTCCGAGCCAACGACCTCTTGTGGCATCCCAGACCTGCCAGTAGCGCCAGGAGAGTTGTCGTCGCCCGCTTCCACGGCTGGATAGTTGTCATCGCCTTCTTCGGTGGCCAGAGATGGGGATATCCTGTCGTCGAAGACGACTCGTGCCATCTCTATGCTTGGCGCTCTGTGATTCGAAGTCATCATGAAGTGCACTGGGGTTGATCGGGCCTCGTAGTGTCTTCCATTGAGCATCTCTGGTCTCGGATGCTTCAAGCGTGCTAAAAGCTCAGCATGAAGCATGGCGGCCGAGTATGTCCTAGACTTCCAAGCTTCCATGACCTCGATCAGGACAGAGGTGAAAGAAAATCTTCCAGGATTGGGCGCAATGGCATCCCAGCTACTCGCGGAGATGGTTTCTGTGATACTGTTCCCATTGGGGAAAGTGGCACTGGCTGCACCAGCACAGCAATCGAGGAGGATGAGGACATCGGACAGGGAGCGTTCCAATAAGGTCTGAATTGCGGACCACCTTGTGACCTGTCAGCGATGGCAATCTAGATAGGTTTTGGTATTTTCGTGGATACTTACTGGAGCCAAGGTGAATTCGTCTCTCGGTTTCTAGACGAGAGTTAGTCTTGTTCAGGATCCAGGATCGGCCAACTTACGCGCACCAGGTGCTCTGTCTCGACTCGTCGATTCTGGCATGGCCGCCGTAGTAGATGACAAACAAGGTATCATCTGATTCATGCTCTTTGATCATTTGTCCAACTCTCATCATGAGCTCCAGATGAGAGTTCTCAGAGGGGATCGAGAAGACATCGGTCTCAAAACTATAGTGCTCTCGAAAGCACTTCTCAAGGTCCTCCAACTCGGGCAGCACGAACAGGTCATCTTTGCCCCAATAGAGCAGGAGAGACTGAACCTTTTTGTATCTCTGAGATCGCCCTCGGGTTGGAAATGCGCGGGCAGCCGACTAGCCATGGTCATGATTAGAGCTATTACTTCGATTTACCCGCCTACGGCTCGCAGACCGAGTGGAGAGTGAGGAGCGCCTACATTTTCGAGCGTTTTTGCAAAGTCTGATATATCCTTGATGTGATAATTCACGCGACTAATGTCATGTGTTGCCGAGGGAGTTCTGTCGCCTTCAGCACTGGATCCATACTAATGTCATCCGAGTTAGACTGTGCCTATAGATTGGTCCTTTGTCTGGACGTACGGTAGAGTCCTCGCCGCTGCCTCTCCTCGGCCTCGATCGAATCGTGATGTAGTTGTCCGCCATCTTCGGGAAAGTCGACCACAAGTGTTTCTTCAGTGCCTCGGGCTGAGATATTGGTAAGCAGCAAGCTTCAGCTGGGTGGAATCTATGTCAGGCAGTTAAATGTCGAGCCTTCCTCGCGCCTCACTCATCGTGCTGGCGCGAATGCCATGGTATCGCACTGGGAAGAAGTCTGCACGGAGAATGAAAAGAGATACGACTTGAGGGCTTGCCTCGCAGACGCGACGGACATAAATCAGGTCAACAGGCCGGACTGATGAGTTGGCCGTGTGCCACGGAAGCCTTGGAGAGCCTGACGGATGACTGGGCTGAGCGCTGAGCGGCACCAGGAACGATGGGCTTCGGTCGCAGAATCGGGTTTAGCGCCATTCTGTGCGACGGGATTCAGCTGCGATGGTCAGTCAATAATATGTAGGTGTGTACCTGCATGACTGCAAGTGTTGCTACGTTCCTATTTTCTATACCGACCTACGGGAAAGAGATTGATTGGATCCCGTGGCGGCGAAACACGAACGTCTTGCTCATTCGGCTGTTCCGCTACATAGTCCTAGGTTAGTTGACTGCGATTCCTGCATCCAGTGAGATATGACCTCATCTCCGTATTGTCGGGTAGACAGCGAATTTCAGAATTTGTATTACCAAGTTACATCTCGAGAAAAGCAGTCCATGGAGAAAGACGGGCATGTCACATACCAGCGCCAGGCCGCTTTTCACCTCCGCAGCAGCATTTTATAATGGCAAGGATCGATCTGAGACTACAACATGCCTAACCACCTACGTAGACGGCACCGAGCCCCAACGTCATTGGATGGCTACAAATTATGCCCTTCGATACTTGACGGGAATCTTTGTTGGCTTGCTCTCTCGTAACCACGAGTATTTGTTAAAAATTCAAATCAAACCTCGAAGGCTGAATCTTACAAAGGTTTACTGCTGGCGATCAGACCCACCAGCCTCTAGGCATCTGCTTACATGAATAAGGATCAAGTCAGTCTCCGGCGTGGGATTCTAGAGATGAAAAAATCCTCGAACCACCAGCTATAATTCAAATCTATCTAAATATTAACCTTTACATTATTCTTCAATACTTCGTAAATACTCGCGCACTCGCTTGTTGGCATCATGCCCCGGATCGACCTCAGACTGGCCAGACCCGATGATGATGCCAACGAGAGGAAACTCACCACTGCACTAGACGACCTGATACACGATGAGATTGGTGTTGTATCGGCCGCAAGAGTTATCGATGATATAATCACAAAGGACTGCCAAAGGGCCCTCGCTGCGTACAACTCAGCCAGCGAGGAGCAGAGGACGATACCGTGGCTGGACCCGCTCCCCAGGGATGGCAGCAATACCTCTACGACTGCCTCGCAACGGCAGCCATGAAAATATCAGCCGACCACTCGGGCCAAGACCGCCTCGTGGACCTCCTCGAGTAACTTGGTCGTCTGCCACGTCATAGCGTACCTGCGCTTTACTTCGAGCCGGAGCGGACCGCGGAGAAGGAGCTCTGGGTGCTCACCCGGGACAACAACTACGATGGTTTCGGACAGTGGATGTGGGAGCGACACCAAGGTAAGTCTAGACTTCCCAGCGGTTTCTGTTGTTCACGGGAGGCAGCATGCTCATATTCTCGCAGGCACTTTCCTGGGCTGGCGCCAGGTCGAGACGGATTCGGATGCGGCGGCTGCCTACCGCAACTTCTCCGCCTTTCTTGCCCGTCTCTTGTCGAGAGGAACTGCCGCACTTCTCGAATTAAGTGCCTTGGTCTCGCCCTTCGTCACGCGCAACGTTGTGGCAGCTGCATCTCACGAGCCTCATAGGTTTGAAGCGTACGTGACGGCCGCTGCGCAGTGGATCCTCTACGGAGGAGAGGTGCTGCACCAGATGTGCGAAATGAGGATCATGGCGTCAGTGAGGTGGAAGAAGGAGCTTTGGGATAGTATCAGGACGAAATTCGAAGCTATCGCTGGTGACGACAGGTTCGGTACCGTGGCAAGGGACTGGGCGGCGCAGGCTGCGAACTGTATGAGGAGAATTGAGGAGAGAGGCTCAGGTCACAAGAGGGATGCTGTTGATAGACACCGCTTCCTGCGGTTGGAAGAGGAATGAGAGTAATCTGCAGATCAGCGATAGTAAAAAGATGTTGGTTCTTGGGTCTGAAGATCTATGGCATCTCCAACTGCATTGAGATGATGATGGTAATGCCGGTGAGTAATTTTGCATTACTTTGCCTGCTGTTAAGAAGTGCATCATACGTCCTTTATTCTGTTTCTCTCCGAAGAGTTTTTTTTTTTTTTTTTTTTTTTTTTTTTA
>JACVEI010000216.1:442187-489168 GCA_018115615.1 Pestalotiopsis sp. DP-2020a | reverse complement strand
TTTTTTTTTTTTTTTTTTTTTTTTTTTTTTAATAGGAGCTCAACGCGGATACTATTTGGGATGAACATCAGGAGTGGTCCTCTCGATCGCTCACCTCAAATTTTGTCTTGTTCCTTGTCTTCATTGTTTCCGTGCCGGGCATGGTCATATATAGTCGCACGTATGTGTTTTGCTTGACGTTGGTTACACTCGACTCAATCTTGGAAAATATGATCCTACACGTATTTCACTAGAGGTCTCTGGTGTATCTTCGCATTCATATATGTGTATTATATCTAGTACACATTCGTAGTATGTTTTTTCCGCCCACTTCGATCATCGTATATAACCGGCCACCCGAGCAGCTACAGACGTCATTCGCTGTAAGTTCAGAGACTTGACATGGGTGAGAATGTCCATCAACTCAACTTTTCCGACAACAATCAAGTAATCTAGCAGAAGCACGACCAAACGGGGGGGGGCTTTACAATGTATCTATAGTATACGCATATGACCAAACCTGAAAGTCTAGATTGTGTGCGGGTTGCTATCCCAGCACCCAAGTTTTCCGTGGCAGGTATTTCTAGCCCTTGTTATTCCGGAATAAATTGAGGTAACTCGCAACAGGTAGGTCTTCAGTCATACTCGGGTAGAAGAGGTTGCGAAGTGATTCGCTAAGCAGGCTCTTGGAATTCTAAGGCTCCATATGTTCTGTGTGAATGTATATGGCACACTACATTGGGATGGGTGTCCCAATATCACCAGATTTTGCAAAGCCATGTTGGCCAGCTCTGTACTCTACCGATAGAACCAACACAGATCAGCCTGTCTCTTCCCAAGGACGTTATCCTATGTCGGTACCTCCGCAAGTCTATATACGTCTTTTTACCTGCAACGCCGCCCAGATGCCTGTTTCAATGCATTCCTTGTCACATCAAGTCCCCTTATCTGACACAGTTGGTGGTCTACCATTCGCCAACCTAGTATATGCCCTGTGTACGATATTGGAAGGTGTCGTATCTGGAAGAGTCAGTTCAGCTGCTGCGCATACAGGACTAGGACCAATCTACTCACAGTCGTGTGTAGTAACTACCCAAGGACTTGGTAATCAAATCCGTCTCGACAAAATTCTCAGCTTCCTCGGCGCTGAGGTGGAGCTGAAATCGTTGTCGCAAGGTTGTCGTTACTGTAGCGATTCCAACGGCGAAGCAGGGCATGCTGGAGTCACGACCCATCATACCGACAAGATCGATGATGTTGTCAGCAGAACGTCGTAGAGCTGTTGTACCTTGTTAGCACCCGTTTTGACGAAGCTAGAGAGGTACATAAAAACTCACCTTGGAATGCCTGCTTGCAAAGCTTTTTGAAATCTTCATAGTCAGGAGATCCCACACCTCCAAGCACATCAAGATATTCATAAGTAAATTTGAAAGGGGCAGCTTCGAACCCGACTGAACCTGGAGAGTTGGAGAGCATGAAACCAAAGTCAATATGGACAATGTGGCCCTCATTATCGATGAGAACGTTGCCATTATGCCGATCCTTGAGTTGAAGAATGTACGATATCATACTGTATGCCGCAAGTGAGCGCTTGAATGCGTCCACAGCCGCCTTGTATGGCTCGCTGTCCACAGTGCCAAATGTTTTGATGAAGTGGTCCTTGAGAGTTGCGATCCGGCGTCTTGGGTTCTGCCCAGACTCGATCAAGGCGAGCGTCAGACTTCTCTTCAACGAGTGAAGCGAAACACCATTGGTAATGGTTTCAATCAAGCCAGATGACTCGCCAGTAACCAAAATTCGCATAAGTTTCACCCAAACGGGTGTACCAGCATCGGTCCATATCTTGTCGCATGCCAGGATCAGCTGGCAGGCAAAAGCTTCTTGTCTCAAGTCTGCACCAGTCTTGACGATCACGCTGATGAGATCCCAATTCTTCATCCAGCCATAAGGCGAGGACTTTCGAATGCGTTCCTTCTTTTGTTCCCAAGCTTCACCAAAGACCGCTGCGCTAGGATCGTCGCGGTCTCCTTTCCGCCTGACCCCGCCAGTGATTGCATCGTTTTCCATGCGGGCCTGGCCTGCGCTCTCATTCAAACCAGCCTCCAGCTCCTGCTCGATGTCGGCCACTTCGGCAGCTGCATTCGCAACACTTGTTTTGGCAATAATCATATCAAACGTAGGTCCCTGGGCATCGCCGGAGTCGAAGTTTTGTTCCTCAAGGTTTTGCATGCTAGCAATGATTTTAGCTCTTATCGATGCAACCTCTGATTTCGGCCGTTTGCCGCTTGTAGCTTCTAATTGTGCCAGCATTTGCGAGGCGGTTCGCATGTGTGTTGCCAGGGCTCCAAAGTCTGGCTGTTCCACAGAGTTGTTCCTTGTGTTGGTCAGGGTCATCCGCCTCAGCGCTCCTGGACTGCTCGATCGCGACGTAGAAGTCGCAGAAGTTCGCGGTGTTGTTAGGGTCAAGTCGGACAAATTGGACAGCGTCGTGGTGCTACCGCTGGGGACTCGGTGAGGCTTTGACGGCATCTTGCCATCCTTTTTGCTTTCACTCTCATCGTCCACTGGTTTGATCATAGGCGAGCTTCCCAGATCACCCGAGCTTGGCTCAAACACACTGTCGACCTTTTCCGAACTTGACTCGAGATTTCGGTCGCTAGTTGACGCGCGCGGGGCGTCGGACAGATCGAACAGGCGTTTCCGGCTTCCTTGTTCCACCAGAAGGGTAGTTATCAGTCGCTGATTGTCAGGAGATTCTGGATCAAAGGTGAAGTCATCCCGAAGAATTTCCACCATGAGTAAGTAAGGCACTTTCTCTGCACTGTTGAGAACTGTGCTCTCGCCTGGAATCACCCTCACAATGCGATGGTGCCGACTCTTGGAGGGAGACCCATCGACCAACGTGGGCGGGCAGATGATTGGAATATCAATTTCCGCTGGCAAGTCCCTTGTGATGAGAGCGAGTTCAGCTCGCAAGGCACTCAGACGAGCTTGCTTTGGCACAATCACCAGACGATTCGATATACCCTCCAGTGCTGTCAAAAAGGCCGTTTGGCAGCGAAAGTAGTTCTGCCTCAACAATTTGCCCTTCTGATCCGAGGTCATCTCCGCTTGAGTCAGCAGGGTCTTGATGTGGTGAGAGTGTCGTCGCGAAAGGCTTTCGCCAGGCCTGGGAAGCCCGGCGGAGATGGGCGTGGCGGGCCGAGTGCCCGTCTTTGGGGACCGTACATCCGGTAAGGGAAGAGACGAAGAACTAAGCCGTGCATCCAAGATCTTACTATCTATAAAGTCGGGTTTCCGTGGTTTCTCGGTGGCCACCTTTGGGGGGCCGGAGGACGGCGGGCGCGACAATGTGACGCGCGGCGATTCTGGCGACTGCTGCTCTTTTATGACCTTTGCCTCCTGGGAAGTGACAGGTGTGCTTGGAACCCGATTCGTATCGCGCCGTTTCGATCTCGTGGTCTGCGGGGATACTGTCTGACTCCTTGTGATCTTCACCGCCTGGCTGGCTTCGGATATGACATCTCCCTCAGTCGTGTTGTCCCTTCGAGCCTGCGCGACAGCCAATGGACCGGCCCATCGTGGCAGGAGCGGGACACCTATACTTCCCAGGACGAAGCTCGCCAGTACTGTCACGGGAAGGATGTTCTCTTTGATCTTGTCGCTGCGCGCCGAGTCTGACAGCCCAAACACAATGTGTTGCACTTTGTTGTACACCCTCCTACATGTCTTGAACGCTTGAGCCTGTGGGGTGGATGCCAGGTCGTGTAGATATGTCTGGAACAACCAAAAGGTCTGTATATGAATCAGCATGGCCGTCCCGCGTTTCCCCTCAGACCGTGACAAGCTCACTCACCAGTAGAGCGGCAGTAACGGATTCCTCGCACAGGTCCAACAGAAACTCCTCCAGTGCCATGGACTCATTGTCGATGCTCAATATCAGATGACACAGCTGCGGCAGGAAGAATTCGATGTCCTCGTAGGGGAACTGGCGGAGTTTCGAGCAGAGCACATAGTGGATGCCGACGTGGTCCGCGTATCGTCTGTGGGCAGCGTGTGTTAGGGGCTATCCAAGGCGTTCGGGCGGTCTAGGTTACAGAGGGACGGCGGCGACTCACGAGAGATACGATACCGAGAGGAAAGGGTTCTGGTTGAAGACATCACTCTCGAAGAACCTCTGCAGCAAGTCCCACGACATAGCGAATCGTCGTCACAGTCGGCAGAACGGGGTATCATAGAGGCGGGCGGCCTCAGCTAGCGGATCTCGACATTCAATGCTGGGCGTAGGGAGGAGTGTTCTATCATGGCCGTCCGGCACAGCTCCGTCGGCGTGTCTCGGTTGTCCCGGGCGTCTGGGAAGAGCGAATGGAGAGGGAACAGCGTTGGGTAAGAAACTGTTCTCTTCTTCCCTTTGGCAGTCGCCCAGAATTGTAAAGCTGTCTCTTTTGCGATGTACCCCAGAAGCAATTGACCATTCAATCTAATGTCGCTAATGGGGTTACGGGACTCGGCGCTGTTATAGTGGGGCGGTTAACCCAAATCGCTCCAATGCAAGTCGCCCAGTGGGCGTTCAGTGGGCTGAATTGGCGAAAGGGGACCACATTCTTGGGGCAGGGCGACGGCCTTGTCAGGGCAGAGCTTCCAGCCTGCCAGCTTGCTCAGGTACCTTACGCCAGACCAGCCAGCCTGGTAGAAGCAAAACCGCTTCGCTGTTGTGATCTACAGCCCCCGATAATACCTGTCTGACATGCTTATTACCCCTGAGCCGTTGACGCTGGGCGATGGTGGGGCTCCTTTTTCTTCTTCTCTGCTCTTCTGCAGCATGTTCGATAGAGTGTACCTCGAGGCTAGGTTAGGTAGGCAATGAAGCCACGATTCGCGCGAGACATCCGTCCCCTAATGAGGCCCCTTGTCTTGAACGTACTGACAGCCTTGTATAATAAACCATCTAAGGAGATAGAAAGAGTTCCAGGCTCTTCTTTGTACACATTAGCAGCTTGGAGTCAATTCAATTGAGCTTGTATCATCCTGAGGCTTGAGCTGCGTCCCCGGCTTGTCCCCGGTTGGCATTGGGATATCTCGCACAATGTCGACCTTCTCGCGGCCAAAGACGCAGTCTTTTCACCTGAAACGAATCCACCTTAGACCCAATTCAAAAAAGACTCACACTCAAGTTGACGTAGGTTGTTGCTTCTTGAATACGATATCACCTGCTTCTAGTTCCCTTTTGCTTACATCTATATACAACATAAATTGTAGATAAGCACATATACTTCCAACAAGGTTAATAGAGTTGCCAAAGTTCGTTGTATTAGCGGCCGCGGCACTAGAGAGCTACTTGGAAAGCGCGGAGTTGCAACTCCCAATGGTCACTGCTACGTATAGGCAAATTTCAGTATATTTAGCTGCACAATTTCAACATGGTTCTGAAGCAGACGAAGCAAATGACATCATCAGACAAGTTTCCTCTTTTGCCAGGATACCCTTGGGCTGTCTTAGATATCAATACATCGCCCTTGTAATATTATCACCATTCCCAAAATCAACTATGGCCTGTACGGGGAAAACAAAATGCGCCTAATAACTGCCATTAACACGCGCAACCCTCCTTGACGGCTTCTCTCGGGCCGTTGAGATTCACTCTTTGCTCTTCACCACCTCGGCTGACGGCGTTTGCTGCTCCAGGTCCCCTCGTGCTCTTCAGAGACGTCTCGGGGATGGCGTTGGCGATGGCTGTGAAAACCTCTGATACGTTATGTCCAGTCTTGGCACTGGTCTCAAAGAACAGCAGATTCTCTTCCTCTGCATATGTCTTGCCCTCCTCTGTCGACACTTTCCTGGCATCGCCCGACTCCTCGCCGTCTGTGCCCTCGCCGTCCGCCTCGGCGCTCTCGCTGGTCAAATCGAGCTTGTTTCCGACGAGCGCAATGACAATACCCGGTGAAGCTTGTCTTTGTAGTTCGGCGACCCAGTGCTTGGCCTTGACGAGTGATGTGGGCTTGGTAAGATCATAGACGACGAGTGCGGCTTGTGCGTTGCGATAGTACATGGGAGCTAGAGAGGCGAAGCGCTCCTGGCCTGCCGTATCCCAAATCTCGAACTTGATCGTCCTCGTGGGGAGATTACATTTTTGTGTCAGAAATGCAGCTGTTCACGGCTTGCGCATCAGTATAATCGGGTTCGTCGTGGTGGCGGCTAAACGATGGACTAACCTCCGATTGTGGGCTCCTTGTTTTCCTGGAAGTCGTTGTTGACGAAGCGCAAGACGAGGGAAGACTATGTAGTCGATGGTCAGTATACGGGTTGCTGGCTTTTAAGGAGTCGCAATCAACCAACCTTTCCGACGGCTGCCTCTCCCAGGAGGACCAGCTTGACGCTGCTGCTCGGCTTCGGGGCTTCCGCCATCTTATTACTGGTTTTTATCGTCGAGGATCTAGTGTAAAGTATTTATCGACGGACAAGCTGTGTTGGTTGCTCGCAAAGCAGATAGGCGTAAGGTTGATAAGCCTGGTTCGGGAGTGGGTTGAGGATGCAGGTGATTGAGTGGCAGGCAGAGAGATTGTGAGCTTCGGCGACATGACGACGCTGGGAAAGAGGCGCCGATTCACTGGTACCCACGGAGAGCACGGGACCGTCGACGGCGGTGCAACGACGCATCGGCACTAGCTCCCTTTTGGGCCTTAGTGCGGGACAGTGATCGGAACATCTAGGCACCGTGCTGTCACCGCCCAATTTTTTCTACAGCGACGGGTTTGGAAGTCAGGTAGCCCCACCAGAGGCGGCAGTAAAAAAAAGTTCCCAGAGCTACCAGTTTGTACAGGCGCTTTCTGACAGTGTAGATCGCCAACTTTTGCATTTCTTGGACGCAACTGCCAAACAAACAGCAGAGAAAAGCTGCGGCTACCCTCTGCACTGTACAAATATACTCGAGACATTACGCGCTCGATTCCACACCTACCTCGATTCTAAGAGGACAAGCGCCCATCATGGCGCCCAAGGACAAGACCATCTTGTTCGACGACAGCGCCGATGAATCTGATGGTGGCGCCCAGATCAAGATCAACGATGAATTCGCCAAGCGCTTTGAACACAACAAGAAGAGAGAAGAGCGCCACAGGCTAGAGGAGAAGTTTGGCAAGGGTCAAACCAATGGCCGAGCTGGCGAGGAAGATGAAGACTCCTCCGATGACGAAACCGAAGACGAGGATGGCTACCTTGCCACGGAGGAGCTTGATGCTCAGCTCAACGCCACTCTCGAGGCCCTGCGCGAGAAGGATCCCCGTATCTACGACCCCAAGACCACGTTCTACTCGCCAATTGACGACGACGCCGGTGCAGCCGCCGCCCAGCCCAAAGAAAAGAAGGAGAAGCCAGTCACACTGCGCGACTACCACCGCGAGAGAATTCTGGCAGGAGATACTGGAGCCGACGAGGAGGAGGGAACTTCCAAGACATACGCACAGGAGCAAAACAGTCTGAAGAGCTCCATTCTCGGCGAAATCAATGCGCAGATGAACGGAGAAGAGGAGAGCGATGACGAGGAGGAAGATTTCCTGAAGCCCAAGGCCGGCGAGGCGGCGCGCATAACGAAGGAGCTTTCGAGCGGAATGCACCCGTCTAGAGCCGCCAAAGTCAAGGCCTCCAAGTCTAAGCCTCTCACCGCAGCAGACGTCGCCAACGCCGAGAAGGACCCTCAACTCTACCTTTCCAACTTCATGGCCGCCCGTGCTTGGATAGAACCCGAGAAGAACAACTGGCAGGCTTTCGACTCGGATGAGGAGGAGGATGACAAGGCTGATGATTGGGAGGCTGCGTACAACCTGCGATTTGAGGACCCAAGCAAGAGCAATGAAGTCCTCAAGACGTATGCCAGAGATGTGGCTGCTGCCAAGTCCGTCCGACGAGACGATAAGACTGGCAGAAAGAAGAAGCGAGACGAGGAGCGCGAAAGGAAGGAGGCCGAAAAGCAGGAACGCCGAGAACAGCGGAATCGCCTGCGCAACCTCAAGATTGAGGAGGCCGAGGGCAAGCTCAAACAGATCAAGAAGGCTGCTGGTCTCGCTGGCAAGCAGGTCGATGAGGAGGAATGGATGAAGCTACTCGACGGTGCTTGGGACAATGACAAGTGGGAGCAAGAGATGGCCGTGAGGTTTGGAGACGAGTACTACGCCGAGGGCGAAGGTGGCTCTGATGACGAAGATCAGAAGAAGCACAAGGTCAAGAAGCCGGAGTGGGACGGCGATATTGATATCAAAGATCTCGTACCCGACTTCGAAGACGATGAGCGCCCGGATGTTGCCCTCTCTGACGTGGAGGAAGCTGACGAGGGTGAAAATGTCGAGGAGGATGACGAGGACGACGAGGACGGCCCATCCCGGAAACGCCAAAAGACAACCAAAGATCGCAAGCGGGAGAAGCTTGCGAGCCAAAAGGAAATGCGCAAAGAACGGTCCAAGATTGAGGCTCTCATCGATGCCAAGATGGACATTGATGAGCCTCTGGCTGGGTCCAGCTCGTCCAAAGCACAAGGCCCCAAGTTTGCTTACCGCGAGACTTGGGCCGAGTCTTACGGCATGACGGCCAAGGATATTCTCATGGCACCTTCGGATGCGGCATTGAACGAGTACGTGGGTCTCAAGAAGTTGGCACACTTCCGGCCATCGGACAAGAAGGCCAAGGATAAGAAGAGGTTAGGCAAGAAGGCACGTCTCCGACAATGGCGCAAGGACACATTCGGACCAGAGGCTGAGCGGGAGGGCCCGGCATTTGCATTTGGAGGTCCTCAGGGTGATGATGGAAAGGCTGCCCCTGAAGAGGAGTCGAATATCATCGAGGGTAGTTCCAAGAAGCGCAAGAAGCGTTCCGGACGCGGCAAGGCCAGTGCTTAATTTTCTTGCGGCATAAGGGGGGCGTTCTCGGCATTATACCAATCAAATAAATACATGTATATTTATGTGTCTGCGTCTCTTGGAATATGTCCTTTGAATTCAGTTTCTCCACAATGTTATACTAGTCACATCTCGTGAAAACGGTTGTTCAAATTGTCACTGAATTTACCTGGCACTCTCATTGTTTCTGGCTATGGAATTGTTTCGCTGAGCCTGGAGTTGATGCGCCTCAGCTGAGCACATCCATTACAGCAGGAACAATGCCGCTCTTCCGCTCTCACTTATTGCACTTCCAAATTGTAAGGAAAAGCCACTTGGGAACCAGCAGGGTCAGCTGCACCGCAATTAGTCTGGTCTCTTGGCATCGGTCAGCTTCTCGTATCGGCTGTTCAGCAATATCTTTGAGCACCCAATGGGAGCTCAGCGGTCACCAAAGGAGGTCCATTCTCGGAGCTGAGCTCAGATCACGGAGTAAAGACTTGGCTGCCTCTACCTCTTATTCAGGCACTGGCTGGATAAATTCTCTCTTTTGTTCTCACCATAACAAAATCGCAATTTACATTGCGACGACAGAACTTCAATACATGTACTGATCTTTCAAATCCCCGACCTTGTTCTTGGTTCTCTATAATCGCCCCTGATGTTCTCGTCCCATTTGTGCCTTCCATAACCGTTGTCTGCCTTGGAGGTTGTTCTGTCTGTGAATAACAACCGCCTGTCTTTGTTCATCTCGCATAAAATGCTGATATTTTACGCATCCACTCCTCGATAGCATTCCTTCTCAAGGCACTTGACAATCACGTCTGACGTCTCACATACACGCTCACCATGGTCCAGCTAGTACTTCTCACACTCGGCCTCTTGCCCTGGGCGACGCTGGCCCGAGATGTCCCCAGTAACGTCAGGAGCTTCTACGACGGCATCAAATCCGCGAGCAAGTGCAGTAATCCTCTCGCATCGGGCTTTTATAGCACAAGCGAGGGAACCAACTGTAAGTACATGAACTCCCACTCAAGCCGCCCAAGGGAAAGAGCAAAAATGCCCCTTTCAATCTTCTGGACTATTTTATTTTTCCAATTCGACCCCTGACTGTCACGTACAATCCAGCATATTCCTACTGTGGCGACCACCTCGACAGGAACGGGGTCATCTACATCCAGGGCAGCAACGGCGACCTGACCAACATGGACATCGACTGCGACGGCATCCAGGGCGGCCCTGGTAACGACAGGCGCTGCGGGTACTCGGCCGACACGCAGTCGCAGACCTCGTTCCAGGAGGCCGTCGCGGGCTACGAGAAGGGCGTCAGCGATCTCAACCCGTACGTCCACCCGTACGTCGTCTTTGGCAACGTCGGCACCAAGTCCGGCTTCGCCAACTTTGACCCCCAGGGCCACGGCGTCGAGCCGCTCAGCCTGGTGGCCGTCGTGTGCGGAGACAAACTGGTGAGTTGTGATTCTGCAACGTCATGATGATAATCTTTCTTTTCATTCTAACTCCATCCAGATATACGGTATCTGGGGCGACGAGAATGGCGACGACGACGACAAGTCCCTCGTCGGCGAGGCGTCCATCTCGCTGGCCACGGCGTGCTTCGGCCGCGGCATGACCGGCGGGAGCGGCCACGACGCCAACGACGTCCTGTTCATCGCGTTCACGGGGCCCGACGCCGTGCCCGGCGCCGACGGGGCGGACTGGGCCGCCGGCAGCTACGACGACTTTGCCAAGAGCATCGAGGGGCTCGGCGACAAACTGGTCCAGCAGATCGGCGGAGACGGTGATTACGATACGGGAAATTCGAGCTCGGGCTCGCGGCCGGCCGCGCGGCCTTCTGTGCTCCACGCTGGTAAGCGTTCTCACGGCCATCGAGGAGGACATGGGATTAGGTACAGACATATGGCTCATTGACTAACGACTGAATCCTGCCAAAGCAACGGTCTCGGCTTTGGCTTTTTCAATTGCGAGCATGATTGATGTGCAGAGTTTGATTTATACGGCATGGGTTGGGCATGGCAAATGGTGTCTCGGGTGTTCATAGTGCTGCCATTGAAGAGGAGTCTATGATTTTATAGTGGCTAGCTATCTACTGAATGGGTAAATCAATACTAAATCTCATTGATGTGATCAGTTTGTTGGCATGATTGCAAAATATTCACAAAAAAATCTACTCGATATCTACCTATGTAATCCAGAGAGTAAGGGCAGTGACAAAGGGTGACTGAATGACTTCTATTTATAAAACTCACTGGCCAATGAGCTTTGGAACCCCAATGACAAGATATTGCGTTTCTTTCCTTTTGAAAAAGTTTATATTGTAATGGTTCAGACAACTCTATATAAAGCTTGTGGTATTAGTGTTCGGGGTCCATAGAGGTTGATGTTGACCCTGATTGGAAGGCTTCAAGGAGCAACGTAACCTTACCAAACTAAGGAAGGTGATTGCCGAGTGCAATAAACAAATATCTTCTATAGCAGCCATAATCATCATCTTTCTCCATCTCCATCTTTGAGAGTCCACGGTAACGAGACTGTACTGCTTGACTCCACGCTACGGCAATAAGTGGAATACTAAAGCCGTGGGGCACGGGCCATCTCACCGCGCATTTGTCTTTCTTCTCCCCGCCGATCCGGCTCCGAGCTCTCGTCTTACCTCACCTTTTCATCATTCAGAAAAGCGAGCCGACAAGAGCCCAGCTGCGTAACCTAGCCGACGTGCATGATCGTGTGTGCGCGCGCCCTGTGCCAGGCGTACCTTGGCAGGATATCCGTTGCCGAAGCAAAGTGGATAAGGTTCTGGGTCCCTGGCCGCCGGCCGCCGTCGACATGCCGGAGGAGAGCTCCGTGGCGGGTGCCACTCGTATCAAAAGGAATACGGCTTGTACTTCATGCCGAGATGCCAAGGTGGGTTCATTCTTTCTTTTTAGGGTCATCTCTCGAGCCGGGAGTGGTAATTACTCATGGACTACGACTTAGTTGACACATACAGGTTCGGTGTAATCCGAGTTCAGATCCAGCACAGCCATGTCAGCGTTGCTCAAAGTTAAACTTGCAATGTGTCGTCGACAAGACTCACAAGCGAGTGAGCAGAAAGAGGTGAGTAAGTCCTGAACATCTAGACAAAATTGTTTTGACACATTGAAAAACAGCAAGCTGGATGAGCTGGTGCAAGAGATACAGTCCATCAAACAAAGTGTCGGCGATCGTCCTGTGACTCAGCAGGCCACAGGATTGCCCTCGCCCTTCAAAGATCATGTAATGCCTCGTATAGGCATACCTTCGCCGGAGCTGAGTAGGCTGAGCGTTTCACATAGCAGCAATAATGCCACCACCGTCTCTACCGGGCAGACACCAGCACCAACCTTTGTGGTCGAAACAAATATAGAACCGAGTACCTCGAGAGCCTTGGGAAATATGCCGTTCTCTGGCCCAGATATCGACTATTACTTCCAGAAGTATATTTTCCACATACGCCCGAGTGCTACCATGAGTTGCTGACTAGTCCAGATATTTCGAACATTTCCATCCATATATGCCAATCGTGCGGCATCGTGATCCAAATAAGCTCTACGACATTGGCGGCGTGTTATTCTGGACAATTATAATGATCGCGTGTCGGCGTTATGCGCGCAACCCCAAGGCGCTGGCCTTTTTGACGGAGGCGGTCCGGGATGAAATGTTCTCGGCCATCTCCAAACTGCCACTGTCGATTCATGTCGTGAACGCTCTCATACTTGTAAACACATGGGTGTTTCCGGATGTCCGCTTCATCAGTGACCCGACCTCCATCTTCTCTGGCGTCATCATGAATGCTGCGCTGCTGCTCGGTATTCACTCGGGAAAGGGATCTCACCCGGAATACAGCATTGGCATGTTTCAGAACAACTTTAGTGATGAGGAAGCCCATTACACGTGGGCGGGATATTGCATAACAGCACAAAGGCAAGTATTACTGACTGGTTCGATAGACAATCCCATGACTAACGAGACATAGGATGGCGGAATACAGAGGATTGCCTCCGGTTGGAAGCATATTCAATCAGGCAGTACAGAACGTCATTGACGGCAACACACCTTTCAACGTCTCTGGTAGCTTCCGCGTGCTATTGGAATGTCAAAAGTTTGCGAACCGGGTCAGCAAGACCATGGCTGCGTGCCTGGATGAGACCAGAGGTGTCTCTTCCCATCTTGTACGACATCTCGAGGATGAGTTTGACCATATCCGAGGACTCATATGTTCGGAGCGTGCAGGTATGATATTTTTTCTTGAACGCCAACCAAGTAATCTTACTAATCTGAGTAGATGATCTAGACCGGTGGAACGCCTTGCTGGTGCAGTTGGAAATCCAGGCATACTATCTGATACCTCTGCCCGGATACAACCCGGAAAATCTGAAGCGAAATGTGATAAGAGCTTACACAACCGCTCAAACCGTTGTGCAGGTTGCGCTAGAACTTGAAAGGTCCCACGGCTTTCTGAAGCACATGCCTCACTTCTATTTCAGAAGCTTAATTAGCGCGCACTGCATCATTTACAAGGTGCTTCGCTCTTCGTACATGGACTTCCTCGACCGCGCGCAAGCCGAAGAAGCGGCCACCGAAGTCATTGAAACGTGTCGGCAGTCGAGGGTCATGGAGGGCGACCTTCCAGAGCGCCTCGGAAACCTTCTCGAGTCCATTTGGAACTGGGCGCAGCTCGCCAGGTGGCACGAGGAGCCCGTCTCCATCTTCTCTCATCGCCTGTCGGCGTCGATTGTGTTTGACTGCCTCAAGAGGTGGAAGAGCGACATGGACTCGCGGCCCAAGAGCCAACCTCCTCCGGCCGACGGGACCGAAACGCCAGCTGTCCTCCCAGTCCCGGATCCCTTGGCAAATATTGACTGGAGCTTCATGGACGATTTTGATTGGAACATGGAGCCCACGCTTCTGGGACCTGGCATTGCTCCGGGTATAGCTCCTTGATCGAGGGAGTTTGGAAGGCGCCTGATTGCTTGGTAGTCGAAGACTTGATGATTTCACGATTAGATATCCACCCGTATATGTATTTTCTGTTCATTAGATGAGCTGGCCCCTTTGTGGCCAACGCAATCCTATTTCCACGTCCTTTCGCAGCTTCCGAACCACCGACCCCATGCGACCACCTTGCCCTGAATTGCCTCGGCGATCTGCTCTCTGGTCGCCTTGGCCTCCAGCATCCGCTGGTCGAGCTTTTCACTCAGACCAACCACGAAGAAGAAGTCTAAAGGCCCTTTGTCAGCGTGTATCGGATTGTCGCCCTGTTTTCATAACGTACAGCGATGTGGCCCGTGGTTCATCAAAGGTCTGGGCGCGATATATGGCGTTCCGCGTCTGGTGACTCCATAATGGAAGCCGCCTTTCAACAAAGCTCGGCTCTCGTGCGCAATCTCGAAATCCGTAGCGGCGACGGCCGTTTTGGTCGGCGGGATACCGCCATAGATCCTGGATTGAGTTTAGCAGAACGAATATACGCAGGGCGACAGAAGCAACCACTAACCCGTGCGCAATAGGCGTCGGCAGAGGCGCATCAGGGTCCTCCGTCACCAAGAGCCACTCCTTGATTGCGTCTTTGACATCTTCGGGGGCCTGCCACTTCAGCGCCGGGAACTTGCCGGCTCCGTCAAAGGTATACTCCACCCCGAACTGTGCATCCGTTTCTCCACAGTCGGGCGAGGTGACGGAGATGGTTGGAGTTGGATGAGACGCGAATGCCGGGTTTGTTATAAATAGTCTTGCATCCCTTCCTCTAAAGTTCTTGAAGAGCCAGGATATTGTGACCTCGATATATGATGACATTGTGTATTTTTAAAAAGTAGGACCACGAACCACTTTGGGTCGCTGCTGTATTCCCAAGGGTGGAGAAATGGATAAAGGTTTGGCGCTTTCGTGGTATACTTCACAGAAGACACTAAGATTTAAGCAAGCGAGAAGTCTAGGGCAGACTGGCTTCAGTCGCGTTTGATGACTGTGAGATGAGCGGGAGACTGATATACAAATAAAACAATCAGCAAAGGGATGACAATCTGAACGATGGTGCCTTTACTGATCATATTGTCGCGTACAACACACTGCGGAATCCGGAGCCGCAGCGGCTAGAGCAATCCCCATTGGCCCACCGGCGGGGGGGCGTTGCCAAGGGACAAGACGCGACGGGCAGAACAATCCGGAGCCGAGACCGAAACCCCTGGGCCCTGGACATACTATTGTTTCCTTCCCCTAATTGGCCAATCAACATCAACCAGAGTCTCGCGTCCGTGTTTTATGCTTCTTCTTTTTTTCCTTGAAAGGAGTATATTGTTGATTACATAATCTCCAACGAAAGACAAAACCCGGGGGAAAGCCCGCCATCTTCTGCGAAGTCGAACGCGGGAGAACCTCCTGGGACTCTGGAGCAAACGAGATTTCCCGAAAAGGAGAAGGGAGGAAAAAAAGATGTTCGGCCAGATCGCCGAGCCCGCAGAGGTCGCACACCCCTACTACCCGCTGGGCGTCGACATCCCTCACTATGCGGCCAACACGCTGCCGCTGCCGGTTATCCTGGGCTCGCTCGCCGGCATGCTGGGCTCCGTCATGCTGGCGGCGAGCACGCTGGCGCTGCGGCTCAACCCAAGCCTAAGCAAAGGCCAGATGGCCGTCTTCTGCTGGTTCGTCATGTGTAAGTCGGACATCGTGCCCGGAATGCCCAGTGTTTCGTGGTCCTGGCATTCAGACAAGGGACGGTTGGCTGACGAGGACTCGAATACCCAGGTGGCTCGCTGCACTGCTTTTTCGAAGGCTACTTTGTCTTCAACCACGCCACCGTCGCCTCGTCGCAGAACCTGTTCGCCCAGCTCTGGAAAGAGTACGCCCTGTCTGATTCGCGGTACCTGACGTCTGATCCGTTCATGCTCAGCGTCGAGAGCATCACCGTGGTATGTTTTCCCCCCCTCGACTCTCCTCCGGCCCACCTCCTTTCTCGACCTTTTTCACTTTCGTCCTCCCATTTTCGATCGAAAGAGAAAAAAGAAATCTGACCCCCCCACGCTTCCTAGTTCCTATGGGGCCCCATCTCCTTCCTCTGCGCCGCGAGCGTCGCCTCGGCCTCGCACCTCCGCCACCCGCTCCAGATCGTCATGTGCATGGCGCACCTCTACGGCGTCGCCCTGTACTACTCGACGAGCCTGGTCGAGGCGCACTTCACCGGCCGCTCGCACAGCCGGCCCGAGTTTCTGTACTTTTGGGTCTACTACGTCGGCTTCAACTTTCCCTGGGTCGTAGTCCCTGCTTGTAAGTCTATCACCGAGTCTTGCGCTTTTCCCACAGTATTTCCTGTATTTCAACTCGCTAGGGGGGGGGGGAATCACCTGAATGCTGACCCAAATGACCTCTAGTCTTGATGTACGACAGCCTGAAGACCATCGCGAGGAGACTGAGAAGCTTCGAACAAGTCAAGGTTGGACTCAAGGGTTATGAGGCGAGGAACGGAAGCGCCAGGACAGCCGCCACACCCAAAAAGGCAGAAAAGAAGGAGTAATAAACAAGTGTGGGGTTGAGTGTAGTACCTTGTGAGATCATGAAGAGTACCAGTCATGAATAATAATGTATGATGAGCACCGCTGCGAGCCCTGAAGACGTTTGCGTGAAAAGGATCTCCATTCGGCAGCGCTTTTCCGCAAGTGTGGGGGTTCATCGTGTATAATTGAACGCCATTTCCATTGTCAAATGTTGGTCCATAAGCGGTAGCTAATATCTTGAGTTTCAGTCTGCTGTTTTACGGCAGTCCAGAAAAAGGACAACCATATACATTTATTACTCTATATCCCTATCTAATGTCGGCTGGAAACCTGTCAGAGCAGACGCTCATGAGCGTTGCTTTTCTGAAGCGCAGGCCAGATCTCACGCCAGAGCAATTCTATACGCACTGGGACACCGTTCACGGTCCTCTAGTAAAACCCTGGGCTCAGAAACATGGTATAGTTGGGTATACGCAGGTGAGCCCCCGGCTCTTGCTCTGGAGCGCGTCTCCAGTACGATCTCTGCTCATCATAATTAGGTCCATTGTCAACAGGCCCTGAACGCTGGTGCGGCCCCAATTGGCCCGGAAGCAAATGCAGTCTCGCCTCTTGCTGATTTCGATGGCTGTGCCTTGTTTGAAGTCAAGTCCTTTGAGCAGATGGCCAATGCTTTCAAGGACGAGTATTATCTGACCGTCATTGCGGCTGATGAGAAGAATTTCATCGACAAGAAGGCTGGAGTTGTAAGAAGTAGGGGCGAAGTCAAGAGAATCCTCTAGGCAGTCATGGATGCCTTGAAGAATTCCGTCAAGAGATCGTGGCTCTCTATCTGACATATTTGCCCATGAATCGCTTATGGAAATCAGATCGCAGGAGATCCTGGTCATAGTCAGCAGGCCAAAGTCTTCCTTTTTCTTCATGAATTCAGAACTCACGTTGACAAACTCCTTCTTCTTTCCCTTTTCGTCGGTGCCGCGGGCTTGATTCTTGAAGACCACGTCGTCGTCCCACCGCCGCTTCATGTTGAAGTTTTGCTTGTTCAGAAGCGGGTTGCCGAGCGCAATGTCCTTCTCCCGCTCGTCCTGCTCCCTCGCCTCGCGCTCGTCCTCTTCCCTCTGCTTCTTGGCGGCGCGCTCCGCCTTGATCTTATCCAACTCCCGCTGCAGCTCCGCCTCTTCGTCGTCGCTGTCGTCGTCGCTCGAATCATCGCTGTCGTCATCATCGTCGTCCTCCTCCGAGTCGGCGTCTATATCTCTCGTCTCTTCCAATATCCTCCTCCGCTTCGCCTCCGAGTCTTCCTCCTCGCCCGACGTGATCTCCATTGGCCTCTTGGCCGTCACACCCTCTGAGTCGTCGCCGCCCACTGAAGGAAGGGGCGTGCCGTTCTTCTTGGCAAAGTGCGCGGCCTCGGCGGCCAGAAGCTCGGCACGCAGGTCGCGCGACTCGTCGGCATCGGCGTCGCCGCCCTGGCCTGGCTGTCTGAACTTGAGCTGTGTGTAGGCCGGCAGAAGGCGCTGGTGGTAGGCGGGTCCTCGCAGGGCTTCCTTGCCCTGCGCGGGATCAAACGTAGGCCTGTGTGCTGTAGTCATTTTTGCGCGCAACCTAGCACAGTGGCGATGAATGCGTAATGAATGGCTGGACTTTGGTTGTCTTTATTGTGGTTGGTAGAGTTGGTGATGGAGTCTTGTTATAAAGTAATTGTACGAAGTTGCATGTAGTAGCTCCAGTACCTGAGGCTAAGGCAAACTAGCGGCTGAAGTGTCGGGCGCTCAGGCAGGCAAAGCCGGTCGCATGGGGGATTGACCGCCTGGCAGAACGTCCCTAAGAATTTGATTTTCCAGCTGTTGCAGAGCTAACGAAAGCTCGCGCCCCACCATACATTGAAACCATCCCACCTTCTGAGCCGGAGCGTACCACGAACAGAACAGCAACTCAACATTCCTTTCGCAATTGACAATGCCGCGCGAGGCTGAGCCGTCCCTGAACGAGAAGGCGTTCCTTGTACAGGCTCTGAAAGAGGGTCATCGGCTGGACGGCCGTAAGCTCGAGCAGTTTCGAAAGCTCGAGCTCACCTTTGGAGACCAATATGGAGTCTCAGACGTCACATTAGGCAAGACGAGGTTTGTACAATATCTCTCGGTATTTTGCAATATTCACATGCTCATGTTGTATCTCCAGGGTACTTGCCAAGGTTTCTGCTGAAGTCACAGCCCCGTATCCCGACAGACCGTTCGATGGCATCTTTACCATAACTTCAGAGCTCAGCCCGATGGCCTCGCCGGCTTTCGAGGTGAACAGACCGACCGAAACCGAGGTCCTACTCTCCCGTTTGCTCGAGAAGACCGTCCGAAGGTCAAATGCCCTGGACACGGAGTCGCTATGTTTGATTGCCAATCAGAAGGTCTGGTCGGTAAGGGTGGACTTGCACGTTCTGTCTCATGACGGAAATCTCATCGACGCATCATGCCTAGCTGTCGTTGCAGCATTACGGCACTTTAGAAAACCAGACACGAGCATCGAAGGAGAGATCTTGACCGTGTACACACCGGCGGAGAGAGAGCCGGTGCCGCTCAGTTGGCTACACACCCCGCTGTGTATCACTTTCAGCTTCTTTGGGGAAGATGGAGAAATCGTCCTGCTGGACACCACACAATTGGAGGAACAGTTGCGAGTGAGCAGCTGTACAATCAGTCTCAACAAGCACGGAGAGATCTGCCAGCTCGCAAAGCTTGGTGGCACAGCTGTCGAGGCCTGGTCATTGGTACAATGCGCCAACACTGCGATGCAGCAGGTCAAGGTCCTCTCAACGATGCTCGATGAGAAGCTAGCCGAGGATTCGAAATGGAGGGATAAGGGTGGACTTTTGGCTGAGCTTTCGGCAGAGAATGCAAGGTAGACGAGACGCCAAATGGCGAGGAAGAAGAAAAAAATATGAATTGCAAATAATGATACCCACCATAAGATAAACCACTCCTCAGAACCAATGTCCTGGATTATCTGATTTGAACGCCGCCCTATGCCGCTTGGAATGCAAATCGCCAAAATTGCGCCATGCCCACGCTCGATATATCTCTTGCTTCTTCTACCGCATCACTGGAGGTCTTGACTCCTTGTTCCACTTGACGCGGCTCCTGACCCAGTCGATGGCCTCGCTAACACCCGTGCCGGTCAGCGCACTCACGGGCAAGACTCTGGAATCCCGCACGCCCGCCGACTTCTCGCCCTCGAACACCTTCTTAACCAGGCCTTCCTTGATCCGTACGACCTCGACGCAGTCCTCCCGGTCCTGCTTGTTGGCCAAGATCAGTACGGGCACACCGTCGGCATCCGTGTGCTGCAGCACGTCCTCGAGGACAAGCCGGCATTCGTCCAGTCGGCCGAGGGTCTCCTTGCCGGACGCGACGCCGGCGTCGCCACTGGCATCGGGAGCGGAACCGAAGGGCAGCAGGCCGTCGCCGATGTCGGTGCTGTCAATGATGAAGACGATGGCGTGGCAGCTCGAGTAGTAGCTCTGCCACAGCTTCCGGAGCGACAGCTGGCCGCCGACGTCCCAGATCTTGAGGTACATGTCGGGCAGGGTCAGGGTGCTGACGTTCTGCCCGACGGTCGGGACGGTCTTGAGCTTGGGGTCCGGGTGCTCGGGCATGAAGAGCGACTTGGTCTGCTCGTGAAAGGTGGTCTTTCCGGCATTGTCGAGCCCGAGCAGGATGACCGAGTATTCCTCCTTGCTGGTCGCGAGGCGGTACAGGCCTTTGGCTAGGTGGTACATCTTTATATATTGGAGCAAGAGGCTCTCTTGTCTGTTGGTCGGTCAGAGCGACGGCGGAGGGGAGGAATTTGGCGCGCGCAAACACTTGCGATGATTTACCAAGAAATGGTTACATTAGGAGAGGTGCGACTATTTGCGACCTGTCAATCAGTGTTGAGAATGCCCTCCGATTTGATTGATTGCTTCTAGGGCGGGCCGCAGGGCAAACCTAGAACTCGACAGGGGTCCTATGAATTCTTGGGTTTAGCGCCTGATTATGTCCGCTGATTAGCGCTACGTTTCATCCCACCCGCCTGCCTGGGGAAACGCGCCTATGGTACCCGAGCAGCGAGGTGTTAATTGCAGCGCGTGCCTTGGAAGGGAGAAGAGCAAACAAAAACGTCATTCTACGTATACATCGCTGCGCGCCCGTCCGTCAACAACATACTCGGCCCACACATTTGCCAATCTCTCATTTGCGCCGCGTATAACCTCACTATCGATCGACGCGGCACGTCCCCCAACTCATTTCGTCCTTGCATTCAGAGGATATTTACCTTTGATAAGCAAAGCCTATTACTGCGACAGAACAGCAAAGATGGCGCCCGTGCCTATTGAGCACCCGCCTAGGTAAAGTTCCCGCCTGTTTCATTACTGAAGATACCCCCGCGACATCCACTAATCGACCTGGCTAGCTACGTTCCGTTGGCGGTATCCGCAACTCACCTGGGTCTCGTTGTATACCTCACGTACGCTGTAGGCGCAAGCCTGTACACATCGTACAAGTCCCTGTCGCCGTCGCAGGATACTCGCCAACGCCAAGAATGGCGTAGAAAGCTCGCCCCCGTCTTTGGCGGCCTCGCTGTCGTCGCTCTTGTGTCGGCCGCGTTCTCAACCGTCTCGTATGCTATGCTGTCATACAAGGTTTGGGCTGACGAGAGAGGCATTGAACTCCCGCAACGGTATGGACATCCTCCCTGGCAACGTGCGCGTCACGAAGCTAACTGGAGCGCAAGCATCGTTGGAGATAAGGGTTTCTTTCCCGGAAGCCAGAATTCGAGTCAAGTGTATCTGGCACAGTGGCTTCACGACACCCCAGTCTACTACGATGCCTTTGAGATTGTTGCTGAAAAGGCACGCCGCTACTGGTGGGGACAGCAGATCGACCTTGGAATCGTCTCATGGAGCCTGTTGCTCTCCATCGAGGGCCGAAGGAGGCGCGTTCCTCTGATCACGGCATTCCTGGCCCTGGCTCACCTGGTCAGCCTGTCATTCGCGCAGAACCTCTTTTACCTGGCTCTGCTCCTCACGCCAGCGCCGATTTCTGGAGACGATGATCTCGAGGTTCCCGTCGTCCCTCTTCCGACTTCGACTTGGGTTCGCATTCGCAACACCATCTTGCCTCCGAAGCCGACCAATTGGTGTCCGCATCCAGTCTTATTCCTCGGCACCATCTTTATCAATTTGGCTTCGCTGCTCGTCCTCCCGTACGCCGCCGAAACGCCTTCTTTCGTCAGAACCATATTGGTTGCCCGGTTGTCTACGTTCCTTCCCTTGGTCTTGGCCAAGGTCGTCCCGGTATCATGGGGTACCGTCCATCCTCACCCGCACGATGCCTTTGGCTCTTATACCACGCTATTCCGCGTTGTGTCCTTTGCAAGCTTTATCTTGCATAGCAAGGCGACGTTCCTTGGACTGCAATACAACATGCCCGACTCGCATTACCATCGGCATTCCCGCTTCTTGCCCTGGGACGTTGAGAAGCGGTCGATCTGGGAGCAGAGTACTACAGCCATAGGCAAGATTCTCGGATCAACCGTAGATCACCCAGTGGTCGCGGCTGTAGGATGGGATGTTCTGCTCGGTGCTCTGAGCCTCGGATTCTGGAGTGCCGTTAGAGCCACGGATGTTCAGGGTATCATTGCATCCACTATTCCATATTACGCAAAGCCTGGCTCCAGCAAATCTGCCGCAGCATCATCGAGTGTCAAGAAGGAGGCCGGTACGGAGTCGCCTGAGCCGGAAACTCCATCCACTTTGCGCCGAAGCGGCCGTCCAAAGTCACGGGTTGCCAGCATAGCCAGCATCACCTCGTCCGAAGCCGCAAGTGATGAATCGGTACCTACCACTGTTAAGAGGCGTGGCAGGCCGAGAAAGCATGTTGCTGAGGAGGATAAGACTTACGAGCCTTCAGCGGCAGAGGCACGTCAGGTGATCGAAGGTGATATTTTGCCTCTTGATGAGTTGGACTGGGAGAGCGCGGCATTGGCTTGGGGCTTGGCTGCCTTTGGTGGACTCGGACTTGCCGAGGCTGGCGTCTATGGCGCAGAGTGTACTGCCAGGTAATTGCTTTCTCTGGTACTGGAAACGACCACTGAAATATGTGGATATTTGGTATGATATGGATATGACCTGGTAATGAAATCTCGATCAAGGCAGCGGTATATGTGAAAGCCAGGTCACTGAGAAGAACAAGAAGACACGAACATGATAACGGATCATGTACGATCATGTAAAGGCGTTGGTTCTTTGCTGCAGTAGTGCCCGAGATACATACGCGGCGCGATGGTCATGAGCCTTTCGAGAGGCGAATAATGCGTTGGCTAGGTGAACTACATGTACCATACATTCGTCTGTCCGGTTGGGACGTGTGGCGCCGATTAGAAATCTGGTCGTTGATAAGAAAACCACAAAAATGATACTGTGGCCCTCGGCTTAACTGCTAGCAAATGCTTGTTTTATCTTGTAGCCAAGCGTGTAATCCGAACATGGAAAGACATCAAAAACGATTAGGTACTTGACAAACAAACCAGCCCTCTCGTGATATATCATCGTGAGACGGCGAATATGGGAGCCTTTGTTATACACCTTAGGTATACGGCTCATCCATCTCGATATATCCTGATTTTCCTTCAGTTTAATCATGACTTCTTGTATTTCTCGATACTAAATATGATGTCTAGTCTCTGCATCGGGGTTATGAAGCCCTTTACCTACCTCATTCAGCCCCGTGCGTTGAGAAACGCCATGAGCCATAACCTTGTTGTGTAAAGTTGCAAAGATAACACCACAGAAATAAAGAAAAAGAATATGGCATCGGCGAACCGCGAATTCCATTTACCTTTCAGAGAATCAAGGTAATCGCAAATCAGTCTTCGGTCAGCGAAACATGGCGACTACATATAAATACATACTTCATAGTGGTCATGGTCGGGAGACTCCCCATATTGACATCCGCATCGTTTCCTATATGCTCTAGAACCATACAGCACATGACAGCAGTCGAAACCTGAAACCTAGGTGTATTTTCAACAAACATTCTACACCATGTCCGCAACATTCTTCGAACATGGAGGCCGGTACCTCAGCCTGAGAGATGCAGACGTATACTTGAGATGCCAAGAGAACGGCCGGTTCACCTCGATCCCGGCGCATGTCAGTGTCGTCGGGAGGTATTCTCCTTACATCCAGGGCCGCTACGACAGACACCGGGACCTGATCTTCAGGCTTTATCCCAGCGGATTTTACCCGTGCGGTCTGGCCGTGAGCATAGCGAGCTTTGTCGACCTCGACAACTGGACGGCAGATGTCGTCCGCAAGTGTCTGAGCATCTTCTACATGGGCAACTACACCGACGCCGCGTACCGCCGGATCGGCCCGAGTTCCATCAGTAAATAAACACATATATATATATTGGGAATAAACAAATGGGCCCGACTAATCCGTCTCCGTAGTGTACATCACGCATGAGCAGACCTCGGAGATGCTGAGAGACGGCAGCACCGCGACCGCCATCGACACGAGCCAGGACTCGGCCCTCTGGGGCTACGACGAGGCCGAGCAGGAGGGCATCGACGCCATGACAGAGAGCGAGCGGCGCAACGACGCCTTCGACCGCCTCTTCTCGAGCCTGTGCGGCGCCCACGCCGTCTACGGGCTCTGCGCCGAGCTCCTGTCCGTCAAGGGCATGCTCGTCGCGCGCGAGCGCCTGTCCTCGGCGCTCTGCCTGCTGCTGCACCTCCTCGCGCAGGAGAGGCCGCGCAGCAACCGGCGCACGCTCTACGAGTACGACAGGATCGAGGCGTTCCTGCGCCGCGCCGAGAGGAGGCGGACGCGCTGCCCCGGGCTGCTGGAGCGGACTTGCCGGATCATCGTCGAGTACTGGGACGAGGTCCCGTTCCGCTCGCGCATCGAGATTCCGGGATGGCACGAGTACGCCGTGTTGTGTCTTCTCGACGAGCGCAGGAGGATTCGGCTGGAGCAGGCTGATCCCGATCGGCCCCGTACTTGGAAGGTGAACCGCGAGTCGCGCGGTGGGCTGCTTTCGGACGATGATTGGGCAGGACCGTCGACGGATGCTCCGACTTCTTCGGGTCCAAGTCTGTATATGGATATGTACAATGGCGTGCCGGGAGGACACCGACCCCTCCCGGAGCCGCCCTCGAATAACGAGCAAGACAATGGTTATGCCGACGAAATGCGAGGCCGGACATTCAGGAGGCATATGAGGCATGACGACCTCTTCGATACCCGCAGAGCAAGTCCTGGGCCCCGCTGTAGATGCCGCAGCATCGACGACACGGCCACTTCCTCCGCCTCGTCCCGCGCCAGCCTATATGGAAACGATATGTACGACGACTTCTTGGTACCTTCTGGGGATGAGGCGGACGATGAGAAAGGAGAAATACTGAGCCACGCGAAACACCACGAGGGAATATATACTGAAGATTCAGGGGAGGACATGACTTCTGAGGATGAGAATTCTGCGGATGAGACTTACACGGATGGGTACCAAGAGCCGACTCCTGAAGATTCGGGTGGCACCGAGGACGACGACGACGAGGACGACGACGACGAGGACGACGACGTCGAATCTGTAAGTATCGAATATACCATGGAGAAGAACAACGAGTTGACAAATACTAACGAGAGTTCATCAAACAGGAGCAAAGCGAGTCATCAAGCGAAGAGCCTACGTGGTGGAGGCTGTTGCGCGCTGTAATCTCGGCATGGAACTACTACAGCGACTCCGACGTTCCCTCGCTGATGCCGGACGACCCTGGTGGGTCGACAAGCTTCTCCGAGGCCGTAGAGTCCGACGAGGAGGAAGACGAATACGACCTTTATGTCGGAGGCGTCGCAGACTCTGATGAGGGAGGGAGCTGATGGAAGATGGGATTCGTGAATAAAAAGACTCCCCTGGGTATAACTCGAGATCCAAAAGCTGATGCGGAGATTTGGGAGACCATAGGCTCTACTGGCTCACCTTATTTGTCGTCTCTTAGCATTGGAGATCTGGAGCATGAGGTCGATGCAAGATACCTGCAAATGTCTGTTTTGGCAGATTTTTCGGGGACTTGGTACCACCGCCTTTCGCTCCCGGTCACTGCTTTCTGGGAGGTATGGCCTGTCCCGCGGGCTTTGATATCTCTCGGGCTAGTCTAAGACGGGACTCGAGGTTGAACTAAGTGGCCTTTGTTGATTGGAAGCCTATCGAACGGGCAGTCGTTTTGAGTGTAGCGGGCGTATTGATTTCATGGTTTTTATCAAGTTGGTGTCTAGAGGGTACGGATCAGTGCGCCGGGTGTCTGACCATAGTTGGCGTTTAGGTAGACAATTGGAGTTTACTTCAAGTCGAAGCATGACTTCAAGGCTTGTGCTGAAATTATACTGTCGATTGCGGAAATTGTGAAGAATGTATACTGCTGATCGTCCTAGAAACCCGCAAAATCGTAACTCGGCCACTTTTCACTGAGAGCATCTTACAGTAGCAGGTGATAAACAGACCTCAGAGTATCACGTAGGTAGAATGAGCTCATAAAACTAGTCAATTGCATGAAAATGATATGTAAGGAAGAAATCTACATAAACAGACTGGCAAAATTGGTCCGTCCTGTAAGAGTCCGAACAAGAGAGTGACGGGATCTCATGTATTCGAGAACCACACATGACACACCATGGTAAAGATGAAGAAAATAGACTTGGATCCCACCTGACCCTGTATGAACCGTCTAGCAAGTCTGCCACTGGAGATAGTGGACAGTCTCAAAGGAAAGATCAGTCGAGTCGACCTGGGCATGTTGGTCAGTAAAGATTCGACTTTTAGTAGCTCATCGTGTGAAAACTTTGGTAATACTCACGGTGAGAAGAGCAGTATTGGTGGTAGTGAGAGGAGTGACGCGGACTTCGCTGTTGACGTCTGCACAAAAGTCAGCACATTGTCAGAAAACTCGAACCAAACAGTCTCACGTAGAGACGCCTCTCGGAAGAAAAGTGTAATAGACGTACTCAACAAGCCCTCCTCGCCACAGGGCGACCAGACGGTACTCTCGAGCCCAAACTCGTCCGTCTTGAGATAATTATCATCGTACGCGCCCTGCAGGTCGAGCTCGGAGCTGATCTGGGTGGAGTCTCCCGAGAAGTAGTAGGTCGCCTTGATGACGCCCTTGTCGCCGTCCTGCAGGAACGCGTAGCCGCGGTAGTCGGCCTTGAAGACGCTGAACTGCCAGCCCTGGGGCAGGCCCACCTGGACGTTGAGCTGGCAGTTCTTGCGGGCCTCGGCGGGCGCGATGCCGGCGCCCGCCTGCGCGATGAAGCTGTCATACAGCACCGTCAGGGTCTGCGCGTCCGAGGAGATGGCCCCCGCCACGCTGCCCGCGTTGCAGCCGGACCCGGCGTACGAGATTCCCTTGATGGTCACGCCCGATGGCGCGGACGTCGTCGGGCTCGGCGCCGTGGAGGTCGTGGTGCTGGTGGTGGACGTTTCAGTAGTGGAGGTGGAAGTGGACGTGCTAGAGGAGGTGGTGATGGAGGAGAAGGAGGAAGACGAAGTAGTGGAAGAGGTGGATGTGGTGGATGTGGTGGTTGAGGCCGTGATGATCGTGCTGGAAGTGCTGGTCGTCTTGGAAGTGGAAGAAGTCTTTGTCGGAGTCGGGCTAGGGCCATGACCACCATTTCCAGGCTTGGTGGTCGTGGTGGTGGGATGAGGGCTGTTGTGGCCACCGCCTCCATTGCCAGGGTTTCCAGGACCAGGCTGGTTATTGCTGCTCCTGGGGACAAGAGCAGTCAGTTATGGCTTACTGAGTTGCATGGAGAACGGGGAAGCAATAACCAGTCTGTCCTACCAGATGGTCTTCTTTCTCGGGAAGAGTATGGCTTGCGAGCTCGAATCGATTCCGTATCGAGATCAAATGTAACGGCAAAGTCTGGGCAGAAATGAAATGTGATACTTACCCGGGCCAAGTCAGAACTTGGGGATCAGCAGCTGGCATGGCCAGAACAGCAACGGGCAAAGCCGCAACGATGAGTGTTGAGAAGTGCATAGCGACAGATTGAAAAAGAGTGTTTTTGGTGGTATGAGCGAATGTAGAAACGAATGAATACTCTCGTGTGTTTGAGATCTCTCTGGCTTGTGGCAACTGTCAAAAGTCCAAGCCAAGATGTGGTGGTTTCGAGCTTCTTTATATATTGTTGCATCTCTCCATCCATAGACTTGCGACTAAGGCGTCTGTGATACATGCTCATCAAAAATCAAAGATGTTGGGCCACGATGACTGCCTTGGTCCTGGCCCAGAGGGTTGCACTCTTGGCGTTTGGCGCCCATGGTGCGATCTATCTCTGAGGAGGCTTGGGTGTCCGCAAGGGTCGTGATAGCCAGATTTGGTGTTTTCTGACCTCCAACCCAGTCAACTGGACGCACCGGCATGAGCCGGATCTACATGATCAGACCATGTAGTGGAGAGATTCGGTCCCTGCCATAGGCCAACCTAATCTGAGGCCGCAAGATCCCGGACGCTGGTATTCCCCAACTGGGGGCTCCGCCGCGGCAACTGCCCTATAAATGTACAATATGACAAGGGAAAACCAGTTCCAACGAGTATATTCACATCTTTGTCAGCCGGAAAACCCTTCTGAAGAGGAAGGTTGGGCGCTTGAACACCAAATACGGACCATATTGAGACCCTGATCTAATTATAACAAAGTAGTCAGAGGACTTCAGATTAAACAATCAGATATAGTATTATTCTATAAGCTCTCTCAATATTCGTAAGAGCATATTGCTTCTGGTTGGTATGCCCGGATTGAAGCAACGGCTCGAGTCAGGTCATCTATAAAATCAAGCTTGCGGCAATATATCGTACCATAAGAGACTCGACATAAGGCTCATATGTTATTATATCTCTCCATATATCAGAGTAGAGGTTTCGGACGAACGGCGCCGATCCGGCAAGTTCCTGGGAGACGTTTGTTTCGGAACTGGGGCTCCCCCTGGAGAGACGAAAGTTCTCCGCCCGTATTTTCCACCTATTTGCTGGGTAAGGTGACAGACGGGACATGATCCGCAGCTGGCCCAGACCGTAGCAGAGCCGGAGAATGATGCACTCCGCAATTTGTGTTTCCATGAATAGAAACAGTTCGGGCTATTGGTCGCCTGCAATGGAGCGGTGGCATTGTGTCTAATTCGATCGGAGGGTTTTCTCACCCTCGTGCCCAATAGCAGCGTAACACTGATCGATGCGACATCCAAGTTGGGAGTATTCTCCTTTGCTCAATACAAGAGCCAAATTCAGTATTGTGAGCCAGCGTCACATCCAGAAACGACGTGTTCGCAGACAATCCGTCGGACAACCTTGGCAGAGGGAGAGGAGCGAGGAGGGGTATGTCATCTACCACAAAGAGACATATTTCGCCTCTGGCAAGTTTCCCGCCCGGGCTCGCCGACTTGAATCATAAAAATGTTGTTATATTACTGAAAGCCGGGCGGGAAAAATATGCAATTAATATATAATTCGTCCAGTTGCCCAACACAGTCAAGCGCATTGATGCGCCAGCCGAACGACCAATCAACCTGCCTTAAGCGAGCGCCGAGCTTTTGAGACATACAGGCTTTATATTTTCTGTCCATTTTCGACTTGTATTCTATTAATATATTCAACCTGACTGGCCTCTGAAGCGGTCTCTTGTGATTTTATTCTGGTCAAGGCACCGCGATGTAGGCCAGCCGCCATCGAATAGCTCTGTCCTAGTCCATAGGCACAGAATAGGGCACGACAATATGATTCGCAGTTTGATAATCGATTTGATCCTCAATCTCACTGCTATTCGCCTGGTTGCACTTGCACGATAAATCAAACATACTGGACATTACAATTGACATTAGCAACTGTCCTTGCGGATATATATATGATGCTCTTCCGGCCTATATGCCTCGAGTGTAAAAGAAACAACCTTTGAGGCGCCCAGCTCGTCGCCCACGACGAGATTGATGAAACATTACCGCCTATGCTTGTGTCGCTCGTTCATGACCGTACCACTTTCAATGCATTGAATGCCTTGTGCTTCTGAAAAACGCCGACACAATGCAAATGAGCCACCGTCCCGCCAATCCATGGATCCCCAAGTCCCGACACAAGTTTCACGAAAAGCCTTGTGCCGGAAAGCTCAATAAAGAAATCCTTCCACATACAATGTCCCCATCATCTATCCTCACTCGTTGACGCCGTTCCTCGGGCCTTGGCGTCTGGATTCTTGAAATTCCTCCATCGCGAGCCTTTGACTGAAACTCCGCGGCGTGCCGTTGAAAGGTACTGCTTCGGGCCGGTAGCTGGTTGACTCGTCCACACCACTTCGGCCGTCAACACTCCCAACGAATGAATAGACATTTCCCATCTTGGCCGCCTTGTCGAGTATCGATTGGTTCTTGACACTCGATATCGTGAACGGTTTCCCATTATATGATCCAACTGCTTCTTTGACATATCGCGAAGGCGGAGATGCCTCGGAAGGCGCCGGCTTGCTAATGGGAATCGCCGGCGACGTTGAGAGCAGAGTCGAGGTATCGACCTCTGGCTCATTATCGGGACCTTCCTCTTTGTCGTCCTCATCTTCCACATCTGGCAAGTATTTGGGAGGGTTTTGCGTCTGGTCTCGGCTCCTCTTCTGGCCCGCACGCTCATCGCCTTCGTCTTCTTCCCATTCAAACATCTCATCGTCCTCTGTCGCAGCAACCGGGCGAACATTGGTTGTTGACTGGGGTTTTGAGGACTTGCTTTTGACGGGATCGGAACTAATAGCAGTAGCTTGAGCAGTCTTGATGCTGGCGGGCTGCTCCTGAGGTTTCTTCGAGATGGGCTCGCCAATGCTTCCTTGAGGAGGCGAAAATCTCTTCTTGGCCTTGAAAGAAGTCAATGCAGGCATTTCCAAGAGCTCGTCTTCTTCTTCCTCCTCTTCCTCCTCCCCGTCATCGTAGGCTTCGAACCCGTTGTTGTCAGCGGCCACCGTCTCCACATGCTCCACTGAGCCAGCTACTCTCTCCACATGTTCTGCGGTACCTCCAGTCGTGGTTGAAGTTGCTCCAGAATCGGGTTTCGATCCTATGTGCTGGCCCATGATCAAGTTCTTCTCGTCTTCGTTCATACCCTGCAGGTTGCCGACCAACGACCACTTCGAGGTGTCCTCCGTAGAGTTGCGAGCCATTGCCTTGAGCTTATCAGTTGAAGATATCCTCTTAGGCTGTGGAGGAGAGCTGCCTAGGAGGCCCGCTCCAACCTCTGCTGGTTCAGGCTGATCTGAGTCATACGAGGATGACAGGAGGTTTGTTGTATTGGACAGTGGTGACTGCATGTGCTCAATGACACGGGGCGACAGGAGTGGCGATGCAGTAGGCAGCACTTCTCCACCCTCGACTTCGAAGCGCACGCGGCGTGGACTGGGGGCCTTTGCCGACGAGCTCGAAGATCGCCGGAGAGCACTTCGACGACGTTGCTTGCCGGAGCTGTCGTCGGAGGCGACAGAGGAGACGGTATCTTCGGTAGGGTTTCTGACGGGATCAGGTCGAGTTGCAGTTGTAGAAGTAGTAGGAGGAGTAGTATCTACGGTCAAGCCCACCGCTATTTTCTCGTCTTTGGCCGAGTCACTGGTTAGCTCTTTGCTCTCTTTCGGAGACGAAAGCAATGCTTCGGGTAAGGTGGATGCAGGCGACAGTCTGTTCTTGTCGTTCTCGCGGCCATCAAGCAAAGGCAGGTAACTCGGTGTGAACAAACCCTGGAACTCTCTCTCTCGCTCATGCGGACTTCTTGGGGCATTGTCATTGCTGGGCTCAGACGACGGCGCGGACGACTTGGGAGGCAGCAGCGGTGGTGCTGAAGGCTTGGCGGGTTTCTCTTGAACGTGGTTGTCAGTCGCGTTGCTGTGCCCATTGTCCATGTGAGTCTTGTTCGGTGACTCATTTCCAATTGGGTTGTCGAGATCTATAGCCGGCTGGAGGGCAGGATACTTGTGCATGGAATCCTTGATGGTCTTTTCGACCCTGGCAGAAAGATGACTGGGAACATTCTGCAGCAGAGTACGAGAGTATCTCTGAAATTCGCAGGCCATGTCTTGGCGATGGGTTTCCACCTTTTGCTCAAGCTCGGAAAGCTTGTTTAGCAGCTCGGAAGCGAGGCTGGTCGCGTCGTCCATTGCCATTGTGGGCGAGACGATTTAGGGTTGGGCGGGCCAACAACGGCGACAACAACAACAACAACAACAACAACAACAACAAGCAGCAAGAGCGGGCTCGCCTTATCCTACGAGGTCGAAAACAGCGAAGGATAGACAAAGGAGCGCATGCATGGTTTGACGTGCTGCGTTGTGGGCGTTGGCTGCCGAGCTTGTTGCGCAGTCTGGAGCGCCCGAATCAGACAACAAAAATATAGTTGCGTGATCGGAGGGAGCGGGGGGGTAATTGAATTATGGTTGTGGTCTTTGTGTGCGCGCGTGACACGATTTGCAGAGCTTCAGAGGCGCACGTATGTATGCGACATGTGCGTGGATGAATGAGTGCCAAAGGGTGTGTGTGACGTCTGTGGTGCGTTGTCTGTGTTGGAGAAAGAAAGTACAGATTACCAGCAAAGCTGTAGTAGGTACGGGTAGGTAGCAGCAGTGATTGACACGCCAGTCGATAAGGCAATGAAATTTTTCTTTATCTTCAATTGTCCGTGACTGCAAAACCGCCTGGGCTTCTGCAAGACTTCTAGAACAACGCTGACCGACGGGAATTGGGGGAAAATTGCCAATACCCTGGTCTGTCAATTAATCAATCGCTCTGTCAATCGCGCCTAGGTAGATCCGAGCGTGTGTGCGACTGCTCTGCAGCAATTGATCACTTCCAGAGGATTGGGTCGGGCAGGGTAGGCCTGGGTTGGGCCTAGAACCGCCGCTCGTGTTGATGGATGGTTGGATAGTTGGATGACTGGCAGCAGCTGGTCGAATGATCTCACTGTGGCAGAGGTTGGTACTCTGGCAGTGAGTGAAGGGACGCTGGCAGAAAGCTAATCAGGAAGCTGACGTTGCACCAGCCCAACTTGACGCCGCCTTACGAGGCGAGTGAGCAGGTAGCTGAATAGGTGATAGGTAGGGTGAGGTGGTAGCTGGTGACTGCGTCTCGCGAGCTCTGAATGGTTATTAGGGTGCTGATTCCCCCAATGGACCGATCTGACCGATCTCAGATCTCCAATTCGAACTGTTGCTGGTTGGCGATCCTCTTGTGCAACACGAGGAGAGGGAAAAGGTAAACAACCCCGAGCAATTGTTATCTGGCTTCTGGGGAAGAAAAAATCTGGGAGCTGGACACTGGACGGACCATCTTCCAAGGCCTGGGTTGCTGGGCTCGCTGGGCTGGACTCTGGGCCCTTCGCCCCAAAAGTCTCCACACGACGCTGAGCCTCGCCTCGTGTCGGACCGCAGAACATGCGTCTCGCTCCAGAGCCGGATGGATGACTTGCACTAGCCCGGCTCCCAGTTTATGCGGAGCAGAACTGTAGATCTGCCAGACCTTGCGAACCACTCTGCGGAGAATGGTTATAATTGCCTGTTGTGTATCGCACGTCTATGATGATTAATACAATATCCCATGTCCACATTATTAGCAAGATCACCAACCTGACTTGACGTCGATCTGGGGTATCTGCGCACAAAGATTCTGCTGCTGTAAACGTCCGATATCGGTAGCCGTGGCCCGTGTTCTTAGTTCTTGCGGTTTACACAATCTGAGACTATATTGCAAACCTGAGAAATAATACTCGTGCAATGTACAATTTATTGCTTACAGGTTTCTGGAAATTACTCAGTCAGTGACCGGAGCATGGCATCTGGGCATTCAGTGCAAGATTTAGTGAACTACGCAATATTATACCGATCATGACATTCACATACATTCTTATTGAGCTGTTCTTCGCATTCGGTTGATTTCGGGGTAAGAAAGTCACATGTACTTATTGGGTGGCATTTGGCATTTATTATACTAGTATCTTTCTGTCATCCATGATTCTGTACTTCCTGCCATGTACGATGACACAAGGGTCTAAAGAAACGCCTTCAGACTGTGGCCAGATGATGCAAATGTTATTGCCTGTCCAAGTCGAATGTGCGGACCATCATTCATCTCTTGATACCAGTTGGTATTCAAATGGGGCTCTCTGCATTTTGAGAAAAGGCGCAATGTGTACCAGACGTGGGAAAACAGGGGTCAAGCCATGCTCACTCCTGAAACGCTACAGATGAGAGCCATCGTAATGTTAGTCCCAACGATCTCCCTCTCTCTCTGCCTCGAGGCGCCTCATGCGTTGCTCGTCACTCTCAGATGCAGTCTCGCTGCGACGGCTCTTGCGTCTGCCACCGCGATCGTCACCAGCATCTCGACTTCGCTTCACACCAGCTAGGCCCGCTAGACCCGCCATACGCTGTGCTTCTTTTAGCAATCTCTCGCGATCTCTGGCCTCGCGCTCCAGAGTATGGGGGTCTTTGGTGTGACCAGGAGCTCCCTTGGATGCGGTGGTCGTCGATGCGTGAGATCCACGACGCGAGGTCGAGATTTCACTGTCGCGCCTGTGCGACGAAGACTTTGGCGGCTTCGAACCGGCACCCTTGATGGAAAACTCGGCCATGGAGCTCGAGCCCTTGGCAGTGATGCTGCTACTGCTGCCACGAGGTCCAACGGGTGGGTTAAAGTCTCGAGACGCTACCGAAGGTTCGCGCGAGCCTTTGCGGCTGCTTCTGTGTCGGTGGTCTCTATCACGGTCCCGTTCCCGGTCCCGGTCTCTGCGACGTTCCTTTCGGTCACGATCCCTGTCCCGATCTCTGTCTCGGTCTCTCTCTCGATCACGATCACGAGGCCGGTCCCTATCGCGCTCTCGCTCTCGGTCGTAGTCGTAGTCGTGACGGGATCGGTGGCTCGACTTCTTACGATGGTCACGATCGCTGTCCCGCTCACGATCCTTGTCCCTATGGCTTCTGTGCCCGGAACGTCTGTACTCCCGGTCACGATCCGGTGAGCCAGATCTTGACCTCTCGTCATATCTGTCGTCCTTTGACCGACTCTTGTAGTCATCATCTCGCGTCGACCGTCGAGATTTGTGCCTGTGCCGACGACTATCATCATCACGGGCGCCTTCTGTGATAGCTTCCGAGTGATTTCTTCTGTGTCGCCGCGAATCCTTGTAGTCCTTGTCGCGGGACTGGCTACGGCTCTTGGAGTGAGAGCGGGAGCCGTCGTAGTCTCGATCGTTACCCCTGCTTCTCTTGTCTTCTCTTTCATCACCATAATCATCTTTGTCATGGTCAGATTGACGGTCCATCTTGTTATGTTGAGAGTGCCGAGAACTACTCCGCGACCTCGGTCTCTCATCCTGGATGGGGCTCTCGACGACTGAACCGTTAGTATGCGCCGAGCGATGGTCTTGTATGAAGCCACGAGCGCGTAGATGAAGTGCGCTGGTGTTTGGAAGTCCCTGGCGCATGGCCTTGGGTCCAGTAGGAGCATTCAGAGGTGCACTGGGAGTTGCAGAGGCACCGGCACCATACGCAAAGCCTTGGAGTCGAGAGTACGAATCCGCGGAGACATCACCATTGGCCAGGCCAGATTCACCATAAGCTTCGCCAGAGGCATTGTCGGTTGGCATCTCAGTGCCATTGTCAGTGCCTCCCGCTCCATGGACATCCTGGCCCTCGGCATCTGGCTCTCCATCCGCACGAACAGTTCTGCCAAACTCGTCTGTGTTGCCGGTCTTGGGGTCTCCATCCTCTGCACTACCACTGCCCTCTTGCGACATGTAGTTATTGCTAGGGTGCTGCGCGATGTCTTGACTCCACATCGGCTGCTGGCCGTTATGACGCTGATAACCCTGGTTGTAGCCGCCGCGGCCATAGCCTCCACGCCAGCCGCGACCACGGCCACCTCGTCCTCGATACTGGTAGTTGCCGTTGAACTGGCCATAGTTACCTGCATTGTAGCCTCCTTGGAAGCCCGAGTTAAAGTTGCCAAAGTCACCGTTGGCCATACCAGTAGCATTTGGATTGTAATTATCTTGCCAGGATTGCTGATCGTTCCAGTCATTGTTGCCACCATTGAAGCCATTCATGCCCATATTCATGTTCATGCCGTTCATGTTCATGCCTTGTGCCCCAAAGCCTCCATTCATCATTACGTTCTGCATCGCCATCGGGTCCATGCCCATGCCCATGCCTGCGCAATGATCAACAAGAGAGCTCGCTCCAAGCGTGAGGACAGACTTACCCATCATCGGGAATCCGCCAAAGGAGGGGTTCATCCCGTTCTGCATCATCATCATTTGCATTTGCAGGGGGTTCATGTTTGCGCTGTCGAAACCAGTGCCGCTCGTGTAATCGCCGGACTCTTCGTCGTAGTCCTCGCCATTCTGTTTCGACGAGTCGTGACCGTCGACGTCCTCTCCGTTGGCCGCTTCGTCTGGTTGATTTTCGTCGCCTGGTCCCTGAGTCACCATGACGGTTTCTGTTGTATCATTCAGGTCCTGGTCTTTTGCTTGAGCCGATGATTCGACATCCTAACTGTGTTAGCATACGGAATACGGATGAGTTCCGTGTTGTGCCTACCTGGATCGGCTCATTCTCATTGGGTTGCTGGCTGTCAGCATTATTTTGAGATTCGACAGGGACCGAGGGACGTTCGACTGGGCCCTCGGAACCAGCAATGGGGGCTGCAGTGGTAGCATCGTCGAGTGTCGATTCGGTGGGCAACTTCGCGACAGCAGGCGCCGGGTTGGACTCAACGGGTGTGAGTGGTGGAGAATCGTGAATTTTTGGTCGCGCGGCTTCACGCTTCTTCTCTTCCGTCTTCAGGAAGACTCGGATTGTAGTACGGAGCGATTTGTAAACGGTGCAGTCGTCACCAGAAACCGGGGAGTGCTCACAGATAGGGCACGAAGAGGGCAGGGTCGACTGGCCTGAGACCATCAAGGTGAGCAATCATTCTATTCACGTTTCAAGACGCAGGAGCTTACAGCTTTCGCAAATGGCGGTTTCGCAACAGGGTAGGCGAAAGGCATTGATCGCAAGTTTATTGCAGTTGGCGCATTTCAGCTTGGAGGGCAACTCGTCCTGGGCCAAGGAACTGGGATACAAGTCAGTACTTGTCAATACAACAGACAAATGCAAGGGAGAGGCATCTCCTACCTGGCGAGTTCCAGCTGAGCTGGCGTAAGAGCTGCCATGATGCCGGTCGAATCTGGCAAGCCCGCAGGCAACTAAGAGATATTGCTGGCAGCTGGACAAGTCAAGAAACGAAGGGCGCTTCGAGTCTTGAACTTTGTTAGCCTGATAAACTTTGCATCAGGTCATCGCCCGATCGTGGCCATTGAGATATCGCAGTTGCAGGATGTTGTAGTCACAAGCGCTGCTGCTGCGAGAAAAAAATAAGATGTTTCTCGATGGAGTGACGAGCAGAGCTGGGTGGAGCAGCCTCAAAAATGTTGCTCGAAATCTTTAATCAGGCGCGCTTTCTGCCTACCACGCCACGGCTAGAGGCGTCGTCCATTTTGGCCGTGCATTCATTTAGCGTATCATTTCAGCGGGTGTCAGTCTCATCAGTGAGTGATTCAGTGGCCTCGTCGGCAGCCCCACGAATAAAAGTCTTGGCAATTCCTGGTCCGTGCGCGCATATCAACCCACAGGCTCAAGACCCTAGGTGTCGAGTCGAATATTGTTGGATATCTGCGCTGCGCAATAAGGATTTTCGACAATTTCGATATTTGAAACAAATACAACTGTTGATTGAAATCCAGCTGTCATATTGGCTTTTCAGACATCAGTCATGGCACCGCGACGCTCGATAATATAGCTGGGCGTTATCATTACAAATGGAGCTTGGGCCATATGACGACAAGGGGTCTCGGCGGCTAGAGCCCACGTTCAGCTACCTCCGCCCACATACAACACATGTGCATCTCGCCCAGTAAACCGAGTTCCAAGCAGCCCAGGAACCACGCTGCGAATTGCTCAGCACAGGAGCAGAGTCATATAAAATGCGGCAACGAACGACTTTATTCCATCACAATGACGATGCCATCGATCCTTTGGCTTTGAAGGTCCGCGACCGTTCCATTACCGGCCCCAAGATCAAGGCCGTCCGCGAGGACCGCTTCACCTTCGGACTAGACGAGCTACCCCGAGAGCTGCAACAGCTCTTACAGGTTACGCCGGAACTACACTTGCGATGGAGCCCTTCGAATTCGTACGACACGTTGGACTTTGGTCCATGGACCTCTAGGCTGCCCTCGGGCCTACACGTCTTCTATACACCACAAGAAGCAGAAGGCTCGAGCGATCCCATCTGCGTATTTCTTCACAGTCTGGTGCCATCCCAGGACTGCTCCGAATCCTTAGTGAGTTGAGCAACATGCAAGTGCGCTGGTCACTGTGACTTATTCTCCACTAGCAACACTTCTCCAGGCTGCCCAACGATCGTTTCTCCCATTCCACTGCCTACCAGGCCTATCTTCCAGTAGATAACCCGGACAACTTCTCGGAATATGCATCTCAGTACATATGCGCCGCCGCCGACGATGACTGCAAAGATCGTTTGAATGCCCTCAAGGATGCCAAGTCGCTGGACTTTTCTTACGATACTATATCCCACGTAGTAAAAATAACCGTGCTTTGGGGCTTGGAAGAACAGTCTCTAGAAATCACAGGATCCAAGGACCACAGAGTAGAAGTTGGCCTCCTCACGCCAAACTACCCCGAGCACTTGGAGGATTACGAAATCGGAGTTGCAGGACTTCTCACTGTGCTGGGAGAGGACAAGAAGCCATCACCTGTCATGTTCTCATTCCCAACACGACACAAGGCTACTGCAAGAACCTTTGAATCTGGCTTCTCTCTGCCTCTGGGGCTACATCCAACCTTGCAACTGAGCATTGACTCCAGCCAGCCTCCAATGGCTGATACGTTCTGCTCCCTTCATGCATATTTTACTCTTCCTAACACCGTTTTTGCCGACAAGTACCAGCTGGAGGATCCGCTCTTTCTCTCTTCCAAGAACTTGACGTCTCTGCGATATATAAGCCAGCCGGTTGATTTGGAAGCTCCGAGTTACGTCATGAAGCTCTGGGGTTCTAGTGTATTAGTCGAACTGAAGCCACCTCAGACGGGCGAAGGCTTCACAGCAGAGATCCCGTTTCACTTGCGTTATCAGGCACCGCGTGCAGGAGGCGAAGCGTCTTTTAGTGTACCGTATCCTGCTGTGTTTTGGTCATGTGCAGCGGAAGAGGGGACGAAATTCCCAACCAACCCGTTCGATCGGATCAACCTAGGCTACGATGGTCTATTTGGACCTCGTACTCTCTTCTGGCACCTCGATCCTGCACCTCAGAATGGCAGTCTCATGTTGACCGGATCGGTCCCGGTACTAGATCTGGATAAATCGTCTTGGGTGAGCACTATGACCGGCGCAGCAGTTGCTGTAGGTTTCGCTTGGGTTGTTTGGAAGCTGCTGGCGGTATTTGGACGGTCTGGCTATGGCCAGTCAGCGAAAGTTGAACCCGCAAAGAAGATTCAATAGATGGTAGATGACTGTGAATCGACCGAGTATATTACTTGTAAGCGGTCGAAAATAGCAGAGTCTTATTGTAATGAGGCTTATCATCACAGCCAATAGACGCTGCTCAACCTCCGGGCCCGTCACAAGACCCGATCTGTTCCTTTTCATATATTCCGAGGTTTGTCTACGAGGTACATAGAAATAGCAATAAACAGACGGCACTGAAGTGTTATGTAATGGTGCCAAATATAATAAGGGGCCGTTTGTCAACCCCTGGAATCCGCTAAGCAAAGCCACGCCAATCATCATACGACGGCCGCGACTTATAGGATCGCTTGGACAGATTTCAAACTCCAAAACTCCAGCAATTGCTTTTCTTGGTCTTCCAACGACTATTTCCAATCATGTTCTCATACGTGATAGGCCTATTTGCGATGCTGCTCCTGTACAATCCCGTGGTGCAGTGGCTCTCGCCGCACCCGGCGAAGATCCCGAGGACTCCGCGACCGGCCATCAATGAGAGCCTGCTGGCGATGGACGGCCCGGGCGACGCGGCGCCAACTTGCGAGGCGGACGCGTACAGCGTCCACATCCTGTCCAAGGCGCCGCTGGTGGTGTACATTGAGAACTTTGTCTCGGCCGAGGAAAGACGCCATTTGCTGGAGCTGAGGTAAACGAACGGCCCCTGCATGAGAGACCCCGTGCAATCACGTCATCGCCCTTGTACGAATCTATAGGACGTCGCGCCTTGATATCGTATACTCTTGGCGGGGGGAACCTACTTTATATCAACGTCGGGCTATACTCGAATGCAACTTACAACCTTCTTCACCGACTTTAGCTCACTTTTCTTCCTTTTCTTTCTAGTGACCCCCTCTTTGCCCCGTCGACGACGACGTCGGACGGCGCCCACACGCACCAGAACACCAGCATCCGCGACTCGCAGGTGGCGCTGCTGCCGCGCGACGACGCTGTGCGGTGCATCGAGCGGCGGGCCCTTGGCCTCCAGGGCTGGCGGGACGACCTGTGGATCGAGCGCCTGCGGACGCAGAAGTACGTCGAGGGCGGACACTACGTGCACCACTTCGACTGGGGAAGCGGCGCGCGGGGCTGGGGCCGCGCCAGCAGCATGATGGCCTGGGTCGCCGCCGAGGACCTCGCTGGCGGCGGCACCGAGTTCCCGCTGCTGCGCCGGAGGGGCCCGGACGACAAGTGGTGCGATTGGGTCGAGTGCGGCGGAGGAGAAGACGAAGACGACGGAGCAGAGGAGGAGAGGGGGCTGGAGGATCGGGTCGGTCTCACTTTCAAGCCGATCCCCGGCAACGCCGTGTTCTGGGAGAACTTCATGCCCGACGGCACGGGACGCGGTTGGCAGGAGACTTGGCACGCTGGCCTGCCCGTGGAAAAGGGTGTCAAGGTTGGGCTGAACATCTGGAGCTGGGGTCGCTTAGACTAGAGCTTGCATGCAGATCTGTTGTAAGACTGGTCATCTGCAGGAGCACCTTCTGGGACATTCCATTACGTATCAGTGGCTGTTGGAGACGCGGTCTCACAACGACATTCAATGAGACGGGTATAATCGATGTTGGTGTTTATTTGCGAGAGAGAGCAGCAATCAGCCACGGCGAAACCAGACCAAGATGTACGAAATACGTGGGCAGCGGGTCTGATAAAAGAGTTGCACAGAGATATAAGATACGCAGGGGTTCTACAACGCATGTGAAGCGTGGGGTTGGCACAGTGACTATGATGGACTATTTTGTTTATCAGAGCCAGCGGTAGTAAGCCGAGAGCCGGAAGTGTCGGTATGATACTTTTTCATAAACACTTGACGGCATAGTCGAATACACTCGACAGGTTATGGGAAGAACAGCAAGATAAAAGCAGCGAGGCATGGGCAATCGTCGATTTATCGTGGCAAGTAATTCGGTACAGTATTCTTGGCTCATAAAAGGTTACAAGGTTGTCTCATTCGTCTCGGGCCCCACGTACGTGTAAGTGGCCAGTACCACTCAGAACGAAACAGTCAGTTGACGTCTCACAAACCCTAGAAGGAGCGGAAGGGCTTCGTGTTTGGGGAGCATGGGCCAGCACCCATCGGGAACCCTTTTGTTTAACAGCGCTTCTGATTCGTAGGACAGCTGTTGATGATTGTCCAGGGTGTTTGGCTTCCTATCGAGTCATCCACCGGCGTCTGCGCTGGGTCCATGCCACGGCCTCTTTTTTTCCTCTTACTTATCTTTTCAATCTAGCCAAGGCTGTCGGGACACTACCGCTGGGTAGCCACTTACACGGAAATTATTAGATAAATACCCAACACGGTGTCGGGCTATTTGAGCCCTCCCCTCCCCTCACCCTTACACTCTCTTTCGACAAACATTTGTTGTTCGATGGAGCGATCGCCTTTGCTCATGTGACTCCGCGATACTTTTCGTTTCTTCACCTCGGACTCCTCGACCTTTCGGCCTGACGTTGCGCATCGTACACAACTATGCTAGCCCTCTACAAGTGTAGCACTTCTTCCTTTCCTTCTTATCTGCTTCTACTTCTCAATGTGCTGCGTGTCTCATACAACTGGACAGAACCTTCTTAAGCGAGATGGCCTACACACATTGCGCCGCCAGTGTATGACCGACGATATGAGCTCCGACAAGGTCAGATGATACCTGCGCCCGGAGAATTAGTTGCTCTTGTGGCATGCCAGTATCATGCTGGGTTCATCACAGGTCAATGCTGGTTGGGTATCGCCGAAAACAGAGATGCTGTTTGCAGGTCGAGCCATTGTTCATCATACCTGATGCACTTCATCACGACATGCGCGTTGGAAGATTCCATTTGCATTGGAGGCTCGCGAGGGCATTCATTATTCTCGTTCACCGAGAGTTCTAGTGGCAAGGATCTATCTACAGCTGCATCGTCATGATGTTGAATCGTGGATGAGATCACCATGGAGCCCGAGGATCCCAAGTCTCTTCAGACTTTTGGAGCGCAAAGCCCGGCACGCACTACATCATCTACGACCTGCCATCGCGACGTACCTAGGTAGGAGCGACGGATGGCATGGCCAAACATCACGCCCAGAACAAACGAGCAAGGCATGTCGGCGGGAACGAGTCGAGCTCGACTGATGGCACCTCTACCCGGGAACGACGAGTGGTGGAGGCTCATGGAGTTCAAGGCATGACTCGAGGCATCTACGATCAGCATCAACAGAGGGAAACGTGCCCTTGATCTGACGATTCTATGGCTTCCCGATCTGACGAGGAAGAGAGAAAAATCCTTCGCTACCGATGCTACGGTTGACCGATCGTCAATGCATGCCGGCAGACGGCATTGGTGGAGTCGACGCAGTACAGCCGCGGCGGTTGTCGGTGGTCGACAGGGAGGTTGTCGGTGGCTGTCGCTGGCCGACGACCGCTGTGGCTGTCTGGGGCTAGCCAGGATCTTTACGTCACTAGAGCGCCGCGTTTGGGGTCCGGTGCAGCGACTGCAGCAGCTGGACTCCGCCAAAAATGCTGGGCCGCTCGTCTCGAACGCCCAAGAGGCGAGGTTCTCGATGGAGCTGCGGGTGAGAACGGCCGAACGAAAAAGCCAATGACGAAGGAAGAAATTGCTCTTATCCGCTGGGGTAAGGTACGGATTCTTGCCCGGCCCTGCAGCTTACTCGACCACCTGATGCCAGCATCCCGGGCGTGCCAGATCATAAAGCAGAGCAAAAAGAAAAGATAAGAATCCTGGAAGGACAGGGTAAAGAAACACCATACCTGCGATAGGGATGCCAATACTCATCACGCCATCGATTGTATACCATATTGGTCCATATGACGGCTCAGCCCCAAAATGCAAATTCGAGTTCATACCATTTCTACTAACCTGACACACACTGCAAGACAATCGATCAACCACCACCACGACAGGGCAGCCCGACTATTTCCTCACCCTCCCATACGTTCCAGACTATTACGGACTCTGTTAGGCTCCTCTTTTTAGCTTCCCCGACCCATGCAGGTGCCACCTTTAAAAGAACACAACATGGGAATTCTCACCCTTCTTATCGCCTACCGACATCCTATAGTTACAGTGGCCCACGGCGGCTGTCTGCCATCAGCCTAGGTACTGGCTACTTGTTGCTCCCGCTTCTTTGTACGTACACATGACGTTCCGGTATACCACGTTGGGACGATCTTGGTTCAGAAAAACCGGTCATCGGCCGGGTCCAGGTACGAGGATGAAGCTGCAAATTGTGGGTTATCACCAGGTACTCACATACCTCTGGGTTTTACCGACGTGGGGCAAAGCAGGGCCGCTGCCGAGCGTAACCAGGTACATTGGCGAAGAGACTCACTTTTCGGTTGGATAGGAACTCATGTCCTTCATGCGGCGCCGGTTGGGGATCACGACGGCGGTTGTCCGCTGTTAGAATAAAAAGCTGATCGCTTGTCGTTTCGTGATTTTCTCAATTATATCCCATTCCATCACAATTCTGCTCCCAGTCACCGGAGACGGATTTCAACAACAGTACTGTAGAAGATTACATGCCCCCGGAGATACAACTCGCATACCATCAACAAGAAGAAGAAGAAGACTTTCCTCGTTCACGTGTGACGTTTATTTTTTGAGATTCACACAAGTTTCTTTTGCGCATAATTCTTGCAACTGCCATCATGTCTTCGAAACCAATCTTCCTCGCGACGCATCCGCGAGCATGCTCTACAGCTTTTGAGCGGGTAAGCAGCCCACAGAGACAAAAAACCAGAACGCCGCCAAGCTCATTACTGACCCATATTTAGGTCTTCATGACTCGCCGGGATATCCTCGAATGCGCACATGAACCATTCGGAGACGCCTTCTACTACGGCCCGGAGAGGCTCAGTGACAGATATGAGGATGAGTCCTCAAGAATCAAGAGTGGTTTCTCCAAGACCACTTACGCAGATGTACTCAACAGACTTGAGAAGGACGCTGATCATGTAAGCTTCCCTTCCATATAATCAAACTGCCCTGTCACTCGCGAATTACACGCAATATAATGCGACCAATTTCTGGAGATTTACTCCTGAGATTTATGTCCATTCAAAAGCACACCACTCGACGGAGTCTTGGCATTGCTTTTATAGACAAGATGCTGACTATAGCAGGGAAAACGAGTTTTCATCAAGGATATGGCATACTACCTAATGGCACCCGAGGGAAAGCCTACGACCATTGCCCCGTCTCTCAGCAGCGGCCAGACCAATGGCCACGCCACCAGCAACGGGGTCGAGAAGAGCATCCCCAACGGCCACACCAAGGGCGTCGGCACCAGCGAGGAGCTCGGCAACCCCACGGTGCTGCCGTTGGACGTGATGCAGAAGTACCACTTTGCCTTCCTCATCCGCCACCCGCGGCGCGGCATCCCCTCGTTCTACCGCTGCACCATTCCGCCCCTGGACGACGTGACGGGCTTCAAGAACTTCATGATGAACGAGGCCGGCTACGTCGAGCTCCGCGTCATGTTCGACTACCTCCGGCAGCAGGGCGTCGTGGGACCGGCCATGGCCGAGGGCGCCGAGATGCCCGCCGGCGTCAACGGCACCACCAACGGCCACACCAACGGCCACACCAACGGCCACACCAACGGCCACACGAATGGCCACGCCAACGGTGCTGAGACAAATGGCCACGTCAACGGCCACGGCCAGAGCAGCCAGGTCACCATCACCGTCATCGACGCCGACGACCTGCTCGACCACCCCCAGGAGATCGTCCAGGCCTTCTGCAAGGAGACGGGCATCCCGTACACGCCCGACATGCTGAACTGGGACAACGCCGAGGACCAGCAGTACGTCGAGGAGGCCTTTGCCAAGTGGATCGGCTTCCACAACGACGCCATCAAGAGCAAGAACCTGTCGCCGAGGACGCACGCCCACGTAAGTTTGCCTTTCCCAGACGAGCCCGATTTGTGATTTGAAAACTGCTCGGGAAAGCCTTGCTGACTCCCGCTGTAGAAGGTTGTGACCGAGGAGGTTGAGAACCAGGACTGGATCGAAAAGTACGGCGAGGAGGGACAGAAGATCATTCGTGAATGTGTGAATGAGAACGTCGCACATTACGAGTATCTCAAGCAGTTTGCCATCAAGGTCTAATTCATGCTTTTCGCTTCTTTTCATAATTTTCGGAGTTTTCGTTATTGGATGCAATTGTTTGTTTGCCCTCTATTTGGGCTATATGGTACACTTTTTTCCCGCGCTGGGCGTACAATAAAGTACAGGGATATCTCCAGATTGCAAGAGACGAAACGTTATGAATACATTTTGAGGGCAGGTAATTTAGGGGAAAGTCATTCCTTTAGCCTTTCTTAACTACCAAACCATGAAGTCTTCTTCGGCTGCTCTTCTGATGCAAGCAGCTCTTCGGGCGCTATTTCCGTGACCTCCTCTGCCTGGTTGATGGGCACGCCCACTGCGTCGGCGAATGAGTGGTGTGCGACATTGATCGGCCACTCCTTGGCAAAGTTCTTGTCGAGCTCGTTCTCCCAGAACACGGTGGTTCTTAGTAGACCTTCCGTGGTGCCCGACTCCTCGTTCGTCCTCGTGGAGCCGCTGGTGTCGACCAGGTCTGTAGTGACGCCCTCGGCCACGGGAAGCCACATCTTGTTGCCCTTGCCCAGACCTCCCAGCACGGCGGCCATATCGGCAATGGAGTTGGGCTTCTGCTCCTTGTTCAGCTTCTCGCCGCGCTCGAGGCGCGTCAGGCTGCGGTTCGTGTCCTCGTCCTTGAGCATCTTGTCGGGCCAGGCCAGGTCGTGCTGCATGCGGAGCTCGCGCATGATGTGGAAGACAGATCGTCCGATGTGGCCCATGCCTTCGGGGAACTGGACCATGGCCATGGGCCGCCAGTAGTCCTTTCGGAGCTTCGAGGGCTTCAACTTCTTTCCGGTAAAGGGCAATTGGCGCAGAGCTTTGTTAGCCTGTTGAGAAAGTTAGTCGCATGCTCTTTTGTAATGGTTTCCGCCTGAGACTTCTGAATTGCTTCCGTCTCGCCCAAGCCAAGCCAAGTATATGACAAAACGTACCTTCAAAACGGGGCTATGCGAATATACCGTCAGCCCGCTGACAAAGTGGTTGAAAATCCATATCTTCTCGCCATGGCCGGGTTGAAAGTCTGGCTCTATCCTCTGCTTCTGCTGCTTCTTCTTCTTCTTCTTGGGCTGTTTCGTCTCCGTCTTCACGACCTCTGGCGTCGTCATGTCGATAGTCGACGCCGCCCGGATGCTCGTCCTCGACAGGGCGACGGACAGGCGGCCCATCTGAGCCGTCAGAGAGCCCAGCGGCCGTAGGGAGTTGTTGACATTCATGGCGCTCTGTGTGGACTGGGCTGGGGCGCGATGATCTCTCCGGTATCCTCCTTCCCTGCTGGCAGTAGGTCAGGAGTCGCTACGCGATGGCAGTGAGCTCCAAAAACTTTGGACCGCACGGGCCACACGCGCGCTCCCATCTGGAGAATCAGGTCCGGACCGAACGACAGGGATACTTATCGTTATCAGTTGATAGAGTTTGGGACTTACTGAGATTGGTCGATACCCCGCGAGTATAGCTGTTACAGCATTGGGCTTCAATAGTGAAGGATAATACTCTACTATGCATAATACTGGTCTATCGGTAGTGTAGACGAGGCCTGGCATCAATAGAGATGGCACCCGTAGATGCATGACCCCGCCCCACCTTGCACCAAACGAATGTTCTACAAGCTGGGTGACGTTTCTCCTAGGTTCCAAGAAGCTCTTGCATCATCGGGCACCTGCGGGAACCTGCAACTTGGAACTGGCGACAGCTCGATCATGCAAGAAAAACGTCCATAGGTCCAGAGACGTCCATGGGCCGACCATTTCCAAGGTCGAGTATCTTCCCCCGTCTTCCACTTCTCCACAGCTTCGTTGGGCAAACAAGCATAAAAGTCTCGACAGTTTCAGGTTGAAATGTTGACTCTGTTTCCTCATCATACAACCCAAATACAACACTAATTGTGATACCCCCCCCCCCCC